>CM059453.1:9503421-10085921 GCA_030390025.1 Squalus acanthias
TCTCCCTCCCTCCTTTTTTAAAAAGAGGGGTTACATTGGCCACCCTCCACTCCATCGGAACTGATCCAGAGTCTAAGGAATGTTGGAAAATGATCGTCAATGCATCCACTATTTCCAAGGCCACCTCCTTAAGTACTCTGGGATGCAGACCATCAGGCCCCGGGGATTTTTCAGCCTTCAGTCCCATCAATTTCCCCAATACCTTTTCCCGACTAATAAGGATTTCCCTCAGCTCCTCCCTCTTACCAGATCCTCTGACCCCTTTTATTTCCGGCAGGTTGTGTGTGTCCTCCACAGTAAACACCGAACCAAAGTACTTGTTCAATTGATCTGCCATTTCCTTGTTCCCCATTACGACTTGCCCTGTTTCCGACTGCAGGGGACCTACGTTTGTTTTTACTAACCTCTTTCTTTTTACATATTTATAGAAGCTTTTGCAGTCCATTTTAATGTTCTCTGCAAGCTTCCTTTCATATTTTATTTTCCCTGCCCTAATCAAACCCTTCGTCCTCCTCTGCTGAGTTTTGAAGTTCTCCCAGTCCCCGGGTTTGCTGCTACTTCTGGCCAATTTGTATGCAACTTCCTTGGTTTTAATACTATCCCTGATTTCCCTTGTTAGCCATGGTTGAGCCACCTTCCCTTTTTTATTTTTATGCCAGACCGGGATGTACAATTGTTGTAGTTCATCCATGCGATCTCTAAATGTCTGCCATTGCCCTTCCACTGATAGCCCCTTAAATATCGCTTGCCAATTTAACCTCGCCAATTCACGCCTCATACCCTCAAAGTTGCCCTTATTTAAGTTCTGGACCATGGTCTCTGACTTAACTGTTTCCTTCTCCATCCTAATGTAGAACTCCACCATACTATGGTCACTCTTCCCCAGGGGGCCTCGTACCACAAGATTGCTGATTAGTCCCTCCTCATTACACAACACCCAGTCCAGGATGGCCTCCCCTCGAGTTGGTTCCTCAACATATTGGTTTAGGAAACCATCCCTTAAACACTCCAAGAAATCCTCCTCCACCGTATTGCTTCCAGTTTGAGTAGCCCAATCTATATGCATATTAAAGTCACCCATGATAACTGCCGTGCCTTTTTTGCACGCACCTCTGATTTCCTGTTTCATACCCTCCCCCACCTCACTACTGCTGTTTGGAGGTCTGTACACAACTCCCACTAACGTTTTCTGCCCTTTGGTGTTCTGCAGCTCAACCCATATTGATTCCACATCCTCCAAGCTGATGTCCTTCCTAGCTATTGCATTAATCTCCTCTTTAACCAGCAATGCTACCCCACCCCCTTTTCCTTTTATTCTATCCTTTCTGAATGTTGAATACCCCTGGATGTTCAGTTCCCAGCCTTGATTGTTCTGGAGCCACGTCTCTGTAATCCCAATCACATCGTATCCGTTAACATCTATTTGCACAGTCAATTCATCCACCTTAGTACGGATACTCCTTGCATTAAGACACAGAGCCTTTAGGCTTGTTTCATTAACATCCTTTGTCCTTTTAGACTTATGATTTAGTATGGCCCTTTGTGTTTCTTGCCTTTGTTTACTCGGCCTTCCCCTATTGTTTCTCACCCTTCTAACATTTGTTTCTGACTGCATATTACTTCCCCCTGTTTCGCTACATAGTTTCCCATTCCCCTGCCATATTAGTTTAAATCCTCCCGAACTGCTTTAGCAAATATTACCCCGAGGACATCGGTTCCAGTCCTGCCCAAGTGCAGACCGTCCCTTTTGTACAGGTCCCACTTCCCCCAGAACTGGTTCCAATGCCTCAGGAATTTGAATCCCTCCCTCCTGCACCACTGCTCAAGCCACGTATTCAATCTCACTATCCTGTTCTCTCTATTCTGATTAGCACGTGGCCCTGGTAGCAATCCAGAGATTACTACCTTAGAGGTCCTACTTTTTAATTTAGCTCCTAGCTCCCTAAATTCTGCTTGTAGGACCTCTTCCCGCTTTTTACCTATATCGTTGGTACCTACATGCACCACGACAGCTGGCTGTTCACCCTCCCTCTTCAGAATGTTCTGCAGCCGCTCCGAGACATCCTTGACCCTTGCACCAGGGAGGCAACATACCATCCTGGAATCTCGGTTGCGGCCACAGAAACTCCTGTCTATTCCCCTTACAATTGAGTCCCCTATCACTATAGCCCTACCACTCTTTTTCCCGCCCTGCTGTGCAGCAGAGCCAGCCATGGTGCCATGAACCTGGCTGCTAGTGCCTTCCCCTGGTAGGCCATCTCCCCCAACATTATCCAAAGCGGCATACCTATGTTGAGAATTCTATTGTTTTTAATGTATACGTTTTCTTCCTTTAAACAGAAAAAGAACTACTGAATAAAGATTCAGGTAAACACCAGCACCACAAACTGCAGTACTAAGGTTCCTTGCTTCTGTTGGAACTTTCCAAAATAGCCCTTTTTGAATACACTTAACAGATGATCTGTTTGCTTATATTATTCTTTCTACCGAGCTGAATCCTTGTTTGCCGTAAAATTTTAAATGCCCGCAATTTGCGGTCAGCGGTGTAGCGAGGCACTCGCCACTGACCTCGAAGAATCTGCCCACAAAGATCTACCAAACACTGCTGTGTGAATTTCTCCTCTCCTATCCTCAGTTTGAATCTGGCGCCAAATTAAGCGACTGTCCATCGTCCAACAACAGTGATGTCATCAGGCAGGCACAGCAAACAATCACATTGAAGGATTCTCATAGATTGCAAACCGGGAAGTACAATGCAGAGATTTCAAATTACTTCTTCATAAATTTACAAGAGAGCAAATAAAATTTGGGACATACACATAGCATTAGACAAGGAAATATCATGGACAAACTTAAACATATATATATTGGGCTGGAAATTGCGGTCGGAGGCGCAACTCTGGAGCAAGCATCCGACCGGCAGAATAATTAGGAACGTACTCCCTGGCGGCATGGCAGCAAAAAGTTGCAGTCTCGGGCCTCGAGCCGGACGGCAGTGTAAAGGCCCACGGATTCCGGTGTCTCAGGCGGTGCGGAAGGGTACGTGGGATCACATGGACACGTTCCTCCAAATTGAAAGCTGAATTCCATATCAATAATTTACGAAGGGAATCCCCTAATGATATGTAATATAATCCCCAAATCTAATAATTAAACAAAGTGCAGAATTGTAATTCCATTCATAATTATCTTCATTCCACCAACTTCACTAAAAAATAGATTTTTTGATAATGTATACAACATTAAAGGTGTAATACTGGCCAATATTTGCATTAACTCATTTAATACAGTGTATGTGCACGATTTAGGATGTGGAAATGTTCAATTATAACGTTAGATATCCCCTAACGCTGATGCAATCAGGCCCTGTCCCTGCTTGCATCAAACATAAGACTTTCGTGCGCAATCGCTGGGCAGTCGCTGGGCAAATCGCCCAACTCGGCTCGAGCGATTGCATTTTCAGAGTCCAGGAGAATGGCCTGTCAATGCATACGTTGACAGGCTACGATTTCCGGAATTTGCGCCTGTACAATTGAATGAGGAAATCCAGAACTTGTGGGCATTTAAAGGAAAATTTCAGGGCCTATTAAAAACCATGTAATTCTTCTCATATTAATAGAACCATTTGACATTCGAATATAAAATTATTTTTTCAGGGCATGAACTTTTGTACTTCAGTCACTATGCTGTTATAAAAAAACATTTACACCGCTTTCAACAAGGCTTAACCTTTTAGATGTTTTAACAGCGATATTTCAGCGTGATCGGGAAAGGGAAAAAAAGTGAGTGAGCAAGAACATGTAAAATGGAATAAAATGTGAGAAACGTGAAGTTGTCCACCTTAGCAGGAAAAACAGAAAAGCGGAGTATTTTTTAAATGGTGAGAGGTTGGGAAAGGTTAATCTTCAGAGAGACCTGAGTGTCCTTGTACACGAATCAGTGAAAGTTAACATGCTGACATAGCAAGCAATTCATGAAGTAAATGGTAATTAGGGCTTTATTACAAGAGGATTTGAGTATAAGTGTAAATACGTCTTACTGCAATTATATAGGGCCGTGGTAAGAACACACCTGGAGTATTGTGTACAGTTTAGATCTTATTACCAAAGGAAGGATACACTTGCCTTAGAGGGATTGCAACGAAGGTTTACCAGACTGGTTCCTGGGATGGGGGGCGGGGTGGGATGGTTGTCCTCTGAGGACAGATTGAGTAGACTTGGCCTATATTCTCTAGAGTTTAGAAGAATGAGAGGTGATCTCATTCAAACACACACAATTCTTGCAGAGCTTGACAGGGTGGATGCAGCGAGGATGTTTCTTCTGGCTGGGGAGTTTAGAAACAGGGTTCTATAATAAGGGTGATAATAAGGTCTGATAATAAGTGGTCAGCCATTTAGGACAGAGATGAGGAGCAATTGTTTCACTCAGAGGGTGGTGAATCTTTGGAATTCTCTACCCCAGCGGGCTGTGGAGGCTCATCGATGAATACATTCAAGACAGAGATTTTGGGATATTGTGGAATCAACGAATATGGGGAAATTGGAGTTGAGGTAGATGATCTGCATGAGCTTATTGAATGACGGATAATGCTCGAGGTGCCGAATGCCATAATGCCTGCTCCTATTTCTTAACTTCTTATGTACTGCATACAATTGTCAGAGACAAAGTGATCTCCTGGACTATTTCTGATCACCTAGCGACTCGGGGAGCAATTGCCCAGAATATTCGCGCTAAATTGGACTGTTTTTTTATCTGTTTTTTTCCGCCTGTTCCAGGAGATCACACTGTTTCGGTTTGGGTGGTGATTGTATATATTGATGTACAAGGGGCTACAATTGTGTGGGACAGCCTGGATGGACGGGGCGGAATTATAAACTTTGTATTGTTTATGTTTTGGCGCTTGCTACATCCATGTTCTTTTATTCGACTTATTGAGATTGGGCATGGCCTGCCAAAGGATGAGATGCTTATATAGTTCACCGACAGTGGATATTTGAAAGCTGGGCATGCAAACATTCCAAGTTATTCACAGCCACCGAAAATTCGACAAGTCTGGACAAACTAGATGCAGGAAGAATATTCCCGATGGTCGGAGAGTCCAGAACCAGGGGTCATAATCTAAGGATAAGGGGTGAGCCATTCAGGACAGAAATGAGGAATAATTTCTTCACCCAGAGAGTGGTGAACCTGTGGAATTCTCTACCACAGAAGGTAGTTGAGGCCAATTCATTAAATATATTCAAGAATGAGTTAGATATATTTCTTAAAGCTAAAGGTATCAAGGGATATGTGGAGAAGGCAGGTACAGGGTACTGAGTTTGGATGATCAGCCATGATCTCATCGAATGGCGGAGAAGGCTCGATGGGCCGAATGGCCTACTCCTGCTCCTATCTTCTGTGTTTATATGTTTCTATGTAGATCTAATGGACTTAGGTGAGATGCAGTAGTTTATTGCTTTCCCTTTTAGTCCAACTTCAAAGATATTTGTGTCGTGCTTATTCAGTCTTCAATGAGGTTGAAAAAATAGGCTACACCCCATGATGAGCGTAATAGTAAGAGGTAATAATTTACTTAGTGGAATTTGCTTGAAATTCTGATTGGTACGTACTGCTTCCGTTTTCCAGTTATTGAAACTCTGAGGAAAAAGATGCAAGAATCAGGTTCGTAAAATATTGTGTCGCTGTTACTTAATAATAATAATTGAAGATATGTGTTGTTGCATTTGAAGCTAGCATCCTTGCTTTTGTTACCTCCACACTGGACTATATCAATGTTTGATCGGCACACAGAAACATGAGTGAGCCATACAACATGACGAACCTTCTCCGTCATTCAATTAGATCATGGCTGATCTTAATCTTAACTGCTTCTATTAACCTTGCTTCCGTCAGCCCTTAAAACCCTTACCTTCAAAAATCTATCCATCACAGTTTCGAAATTGTCAATTTGACCCCCAGACTCAAACGCTATTCGTGGTACGGAGTGCCAGATTTCCAAGTCATTTTTCGTGAAGAAATGCTTTATGACATCACTCTTGAACAGGTTAGCTCCAAATTTAAGGTTACTCACCCTTGTCTGGACTCTCGCAACAGAGGAAATAATTTCTCTCCTTTCATCATATTAAAGCCGTTAATCATCGTAAGCACATTAATTTAATCAGCCCCATACCTATATTCATGAGACAGGCCTGGAAAATGCAACCTCTCCTCACGAGATGAACCTTTTAGACACGGTATGATTCAGGTGAATGTGCGCTACACCCGCTCCAAGACGAGTATAGCTTTCCTGACGTGGTGTGCCCAGTTTCGAATGCAGTACTTCTGCTGCGGTCTAACCAGAGTTCCATTCAGCTGTAACAGAAATTCCAACACTTTGTATTCCAGAGCCTTGTGATCAAGTCCGAAATTCCATGAGTTTAGTTGTTTTCATTTCGTGCCCGGCCATCCCATCACCCGCTCATCATAACATTGAGCTTATCCAAAGGTGGTCCAGTATCGCCTGGGTTTTGAAATTCTCATCCTCGTGTTCAAATCCCTTCATTTCCTCACTCCTCCACATCTAGGCAAACTAGCCTAGCCCTACAACCATCTGAGCTCTCTACATTCCTACAACTCAGGCTTCTTGTGCTTTCCCACACCATTCACCACATCAATGGGAGCCGTGCTGACAACCGGCTGGACACAAGGTTCTGAAATTCCTTCCTAAAACTGGCAGCTTCGCCGCCTCTCTCTCCTTCATTAAGCACAACTTTAAAGCGTAGCTCATTGACTAAGCTTTTGGTCATCTGTTCAAAAAAATTCCTTCTTTGGTTAGGTGTCAATACTTGTCTGATTACGCGACTGCGAAGAGCCTTGACACATTTTACTATGTTAAAGGTGCTGTATAGATGCAACTTTCTGTTGTATTAGTTGAAGTGAGGAATATTTCCCGTATTTTCTGATCCCGACGTGTGTGTACGAGGTGTGTACACACCCGTAGGGATCTCGCAAGTGCCGGTTTCAGGCATGCGATGTCGCATGCGTTTAAAACCGGCACTTCCGATCTGTCAAGAATACTCTTGACAGATCGCACGCCTGCCCTGGAGAAGGGCCTCTGTGGGTAGAGCATACCGCTTCCTGCAGAACCTCCTCCCGCTGAAATCCCTTAAAAATCTTATGCCTGTTAAAAGCAGGCATAAGGGCTGCTTTTACCTGCATAAGTGTTTAAAAAAGCAATTAATACATTTATTAATTACCAATGAATATCAAAAAGGTAAGTTTATTTTCAGCCCCCTAAACATTTTAATGACTTTTTTCAAAAGAAAATTTAAAATATTTAGTTTATTGTAATTTTAACACATTTTAAAAACGTGATTTAAAAAATATATATTTATTGTGTTGATGTGTTTTTGAGTGATCTCCATTCATACTTTTGAAGGTCTAAGCTGTAAAAAGTATGAAAGGGGTTTCCCTTCTTTCATTGGGACCCCATGGCCCACGTGCAAGGGTCAAGGATGTCTCGGCGCGGGTGCAGAACATTCTGGAGGGGGAGGGGGAACAGCCAGTTGTCGTGATACATGTTGGTACCAACGACGTAGCTAAAAAAAGGGAAGAGGTCCTACAAGTAGAATTTAGGGAGTTAGGAGCCAAGCTAAAAAGTAGGACCTCGAAGGTAGTAATCTCTGGATTACTACCAGTGCCACGTGCTAGAAAGAGTACAGAGAACAGGATAGTTAGGCTAAATACGTGGCTTGAGCAGTGGTGTAAGAGGGAGGGTTTTAAATTTTTGAGGCATTGGAACCAGTTTTGTGGTAGGTGTGACCTATACAAAAGGGACGGTCTACACCTGTGCAAAGATGGAACTGATGTTCTCGGGGTAATTTTTGATAAAGCAGTTCGGGAGCATTTAAACTAGTATGGCAGGGGGCTAGAAACCTATGTAGTGAAATAGAGGAAAGTGAAAGGCAGACAGAAATAAATGGTAAAAGGGTGAGGAACAAAAAACAAAGGGCCAAACTAATTCATAAAAAATGTGAGCATAAAAAAAGCCTGAGGGTTTTATACCTTAATGTGAGAAGCATCAGGAACAAGGTAGATGAATTAGCTGTGGAAATAGAGGATAATAATTATGATCTAATTGGGATTACGGAAACATGGTTGCAGGGTGAGCAGGGCTGGTAGCTTAACATACAGGGGTATTCAATATTTAGGAAGGATCGACAAAAAAGAAAGGGAGGAGGGGTAGCATTGCTGATAAAAGAGGGGATAAATGCAATTGAAAGGAAGGATATTAACTCAGTTAATACAGAATCTATATGGGTGGAGCTAAGAAATAGCGAGGGGCGAAAAACATTAATAGGAGTGGTATATAGGCCTCCAAATAGTAAAATAGAGGTTGGGGAGGGCATCACGAGGGAAATTAGAGAAGCGTGCAATAAGAGCACAGCTGTCATCATCGGTGACTTTAACTTACATATAGATTGGACTAGCCGAATCAGTAAAAATAATGAGGAGGAGGAATTCCTTGAGAGTTTAAGGGATGGTTATCTGGATCAATATGTCGAGGAACCAACTCGGGAACAGGCTATATTGGACTGGGTACTGTGCAATGAGAAGGGACTAATTAGTAATCTTGTTGTACGGGGATCCTTGGGTCAGAGCGATCATAACATGATCGATTTCTCACTCGAAATGGAGAGCGAAGAAATTGACTCAGAGACTAAGGTCCTGAATTTAAACAAGGGGAATTATGATGCCATTAGACGGGAACTGAGTAGGTCTGATTGGACAACGTTCCTGGGAGGACTGGAGGTAGATAAACAATGGCAAGCATTTAAAGATAGAATGACAAAATTGCAAAAATTGTTCATACCAATCTGGCATAAAAGGAAATCTAAAAAGGTGATTCAACCGTGGATAACAGGGGAAATTAGAGACAGCATAAAATCCAAAGATAGCACATATAAAATAGCCAAAAAAAGCGCCAGAGCGGAAGATTGGGAACAGTTTAAGATAGAGCAAAGGAGGACAAAGGGCTTAATCAAGAGGGGCAAAATAGCTTACGAAAGCAAGCTGGCGGAAAATATAAAAACTAACTCCAAAAGCTTTTATAAGTATATCAAGAGGAAAAGACTGGTGAAAACCAAAGTTGGTCCATTGCAGTCAGATACGGGGGAATATATAACGGGAAATAAGGAAATGGCAGACCAACTAAATGCATACTTTGGGTCAGTCTTTACGAAGGAAGACACAAAAAACCTCCCTGGGATATCGGGAAAAATAGGGACATTGGCAAAGGAGGAACTGACGCAAATCAATATCTCTAAGGATATGGTGTTAAGGAAGCTAAAGGGATTGAAGGCGGACAAATCCCCAGGGCCTGATAACATGCATCCTAGGGTACTGAAGGAGGTGGCCCTAGAGATAGCGGATGCACTAAGTATGATTTTTCAGAATTCATTAGACTCGGGAACAGTGCCCATGGATTGGAGGGTAGCTAACGTTACCCCACTATTCAAAAAGGGGGGTAGGGAAAAAGCAGGTAATTACAGACCTGTAAGCCTTACATCAGTTGTGGGCAAAATGCTGGAGTCCATCATTAAGGATGAAATAGCAGAGCACTTAGCAAATGGGGACAGGATAGGACTGAGTCAACATGGATTTACAAAGGGTAAATCGTGCTTGACTAATCTATTGGAATTTTTTGAGGGAGTAACTGGTAAAATAGATGGGGGAGAGCCAGTAGATGTGGTGTACCTGGACTTCCAAAAGGCCTTCGACAAGGTCCCACATAAAAGATTAGCATGGAAAATTGAAGCTCATGGGATAAAGGGGAAAGTATTGACGTGGATAGAGAACTGGCTGTCAGATAGAAAACAGAGAGTTGGAATAAACGGCTCATTTTCTGAATGGCAGGCAGTAACAAGTGGGGTACCACAGGGATCTGTCCCAGATCCCCAGCTGTTCACAATTTACATTAATGACCTGGATCAAGGAGTCGGATGCAGCATTTCGAAATTTGCAGACGACACTAAACTAGGAGGGGGGGGGGTGGGCTCAGAGGAGGAGACCAGGAAGCTCCAGAGCGATTTGGACAGACTGGGTGATTGGGTGGATAAAAGGCAGATGCACTATAATGTGGACAAGTGCGAAGTTATCCACCTTGGGTGCAGGAACGGGAGGGCAAATTATTATTTAAATGGCAATAAATTGGGAGAGGGGGAAGTACAGAGAGACCTGGGTGTTCTTGTACACCAGTCACTGAAGGCGAGCATGCAGGTGCAACAGGCGGTCAAGAAGGCAAACGGTATGCTGGCCTTCATAGCAAAAGGGTTGGAATACAGAAACAGGGATACCTTGCTGCAGCTGTACAGGGCACTGGTGAGACCACACCTCGAGTACTGTGTACAGTTTTGGTCGCCTCATCTGAGGAAAGATGTTCTTGCCATGGAGGGGGTGCAGCGGCGATTCACCAGGCTGATACCAGGAATGGCGGGATTGACCTATGAGGAGAGACTATGTAGTTTAGGGATGTACACACTGGAGTTTAGAAGATTGAGAGGGGACCTCATAGAAGTGTATAAAATTCTGACAGGTCTAGACAGACTAGATGCAGAAGGAATGTTTCCCTTGGCGGGTGAGAACAGAACTAGAGGACATAATTTAAGGATAAGGGCTAAACCATTTAGGACAGAAATGAGGGGGAATTTCTTCACTCAGAGGGTGGTGAACCTGTGGAACTCATTGCCACAGAGGGCAGTGTACGCCAGCTCATTAAATATATTTAAGAGGGAATTAGATATATTTCTACAGGCAAAAGGGGTTAAGGGTTACGGAGAGAAGGCGGGGACGGGATACTGAATTGGAGGATCAGCCATGATCTCATTAAATGGCGGAGCAGGCTCGAAGGGACGGATGGCTTACTCCTGCTCCTATCTTCTATGTATCTATGTATCTATGTGATCCCAGGGACGGGTGTGAACCGCATGCGCCTCTGGGATGCCTGGGCCCTGCGCATTTCGTAGTGGAGAGTCCCAGGAGCGGAAATGGACGGACCTCCGGTGTCCTCAGGAAAGGGCTAGATTTTTTCCAGATCCGAGTCCTCCTCAGGCAGGAAGCCTCCGATTGGAAAATACGATATATTGTAATACCAGATTGTTGCTAGGCAGAGAGCGAGAGAAGGGGAAGAAAAAAATCCGACATTAATTTGATTGGCTGAATAAACTCCAGCAATCTCTTCATACTGTTCCGCAGATCGCACATGCCAACAAGAGTCAATTTGATTTCAGCCAGTGCTAATCTTGTCCGAGCCACAAGCCCATTTTGGAATCGAAGTCCACAACTCTCTTGAACTGATCATTGACGATAGAATTAACTTGCATTGCAGGAACTCAGGACATCCCAAAGGGCGTTGAAGCTAATTATTTTTGTAAATCCCTGGTGTAAAGTAGGGAAGCGCAATAGCCAAGTTGCGCAAAGCAAGATCCCACAAACAACAACGTGATAATGACCAGATGTTGTGTTTCAGGTGTCCGTTTGACGGAGAATATTTTGCGAAAGATATCAGAGACAATCCTCTGTTCTTCTTAGAAATAAATGTGCTGTATCATTTACGTCCAGCGCAGAGAATGTCTCAACTGAAAGACGGAACCTCCACCGACAGTGCAGCGCTACTGCCTCAGTGCTGCACTACGGGAGGTAGCCATGATTGTGTGTTCAGATTTCTGGATTGTGTCACGTATAGAGACGATATTCTGACCCTGAGCTGGTTGTCACGCTCACTAAACGATGGCTGACACTCCCTACTTGCTGGAATTCTAGATTGGCTCCTGATACAACAAAAAAAGAAAGATGTGACATAATTAGACATGGCCCAGAAATGGATCTCGCTCTGTTCCCGCGGGGGTAAGGCTTCCCCGCGCTCTCTCACTCCGCTTGTGCTTTTTCAGATCCAGCTCGCACGAACTTGATGTTCCAGACATCAGCTGGGCAGTGCTTGCGTATCCCACCGGCGCAGTGAATTCGTGCGAGCTGTGGGATCACGTGACTCAGTTCGAGCCAATGGCAGCACACCATCTTCCATTCATAAGTTTCACGGACGTGCTATGAAATCTATGAATCTTACACCCCCCCAAAATAACAGCTAAACGTCAATTAAATTTAAAAAAAAACATCACATTAATAAAATAAGTATAGTTAAATAAATTAACCATTTTAAATAAAAAAATAAATTTTCGAAAATATTTAAAATCTTTTAAAAATTTATAAAAATAAACTTACCTGTCTTTAAAGTCTCTAAAAAAGATATACCTGTTAAAAAAATTCAAAAAATACTTAATTCACTACTTACCTTCTTAAAAGTGGTTCTTACTCCTCCTTTTTCCATTTCTAAAATATTCAGTACTTACCTGCGCGTCCAAAGCATGAAGTGCACAGGCGTGCGCGCAGCCTGGAGCGCGCACGCGATGCAGCGAGGAACCGCCCCCTTTTCAAAGGACCAATTGCCGGTTTTCAGCGCATGCGCAGGGCATGCAGGAAACCGGCAATTGGAGAGTGAATACGCGTGAGTACGCAGTGCGTACTCTCGCGCACCGGGATGAATTTTTGGCCCAATATCTTCTGGGACATTAGCGCGCAACGGGCGCGATCGCATTGGCCGCTCATTCCACGCCCCGCCCGTTATTGGTCAATGGAACTGAGTATCGGGTGGGGCGTATAAGCGGCGGCGGTCCCATTATTCGACAATTTCTTCATTGAAGAGTAATTGCATTCCTTTGTCTTCTTGTTGGAATGAAGGTAATACTGTGTACTGTAATCTTTGCCATTCCTCTTTCAACAGATGGTAAACTAAAGGAAAAAGAGAAAGGTGAGTGCTGTTACAGTGTCGTGCTTCCCAAATTCATGAGATGCAATTAAATTCCTTGCATGTTTTATCAAAATAATCTACACACAATGTAAAAATAAAGGAATTGAGTAGATTGGGCCTATACGCTCTGGAATTTAAAAGAATGAGCGGTTATCTCATTGAAACATATAAGATTCTGAGGCAGATGGACAGGTTACAAGTGAGAGATGCTTCCCCTGGCTGGAGGATCAGAACTAGGGGGCAGAGTCTCAGGATAAAGGGCTGGTCTTTTAAAATTTTAAGAGGAGGAATTTGTTCACTGAGATGGTGGTGTATCTGTTAGAATGCTCTGCGGCAGAGAGCTGTGGATGCTCAGTCGTTGAATATATTCACGGCTCAGACCGATAGATTTTTGGAATCCATAGGAATCAAGGGATCTGGGGAATACGGCAGGAAAGTGGAGTTGAGGTCGAAGATCAGCCACAATCTTGTTGAATGGCTGAGCAGGCTCGAGGGGCTGTACGGCATACTCCTGCTACTAATTCTTATGTTTTTATGTTCTTATGAATTCCGCTTTTCATCATAATTAATTAATCTTATTGCTGCAGAAATTCCGATCCCTACGGTACATCGCAAATGCAGGTTTCAGCCATGCACTGCGCATGCGCTGAAAACCTGCATATCCAATCTGTCACGAAAGCAATTGACAGATCCTCCGGCTTCCCGGGAGAAGGGCCTCTGCGGGTGGAGAGTTCCGTTTTTGGAGACCCTCCTCCTGCAGAAAACACTTACAATTCTTGCGACTGTTAAAAGCAGGCGTAAGGCCTAGCTTTTACCAGGATAACAGTTGAAAAAAGTAAAAAAAAAAAAATCCACTGATGTATCATTTAAAAATATTTCAAAAAAGGTAAGTTTATTTTTAGCCCGTTAAAAACTTTAATTATTTTTTCTTAATTTATTGTAATTTAAAGTCATTTAAAAATGAGATTTTTTTAATTTATTTAAATTTTTACAATGTTTTGGGGGTGATCTATATTAATATATTTGACAGGTCTTCCTGTCAAATGTATGAAGGGGGATTCCGTTCTCTGATTGGCTCCCCATGGCCCACGTGGTCCCAGGGACGCTGCGCTCCGCCTGCGCCTCTGGGATACATGGGGTCTGCACACCGGCAGTATGGAGACGCCCAGCAGCGGAACTCTGCGCCTCCCGGGAGCCCTCCATTCTTGGCGCAGATTTTTCCAGATCGCATCCCTCCGCCCGCGGGAGGCATGCGATCCGAATTTCTGGGCCATTCTCTTAGAATTGTGATGAACTTTAACGATATGTTAGATTTCAGTATCAGTCCTAAGTGGGTGATCATCCGGGAGGGGATAAAGAGGCAGTCTTAGCAGGTAACCACCGGCAGAGTTTCGCTCATTCACCGGTTTTCAGTGCAGAATACTGCTGAGTGTTTTACATATCGAAGTATTGCAGACTCAGGCAATTCCTCTGCAGGGCAGGGCCACGTACGACACAGGAGGGCACAGAGAAGTGTAGGAATGCAAGGGCTATCGGGGATTCACTCGTCAGGGTGAGAGATAGGTGTTTCTGCAACCATCAGCGTTATACCCGGCTGATGTGTTGCCTCCATTTTCCCAGGGTAATGGGGATCACTGAAAGGGTGGAGAGCATTTGGTTGGGGAAGGGGAAGAGCCAGATGTTGTGGTCCATGTGGGAAGCTATGACATAGGAAACAAAGGTGTCGAGGTCCTGCATTCTGAGTTTCAGGCGATAGGTAGGAAGTTAAAAGCAGATACTTCATGGTAGTAATCTCTGCAACACTCCCACTGCCACGCTCTAATGAGTACAGGAATACGTTAATAAAAGAGATAAATGTGTGGCTGGAGAAATTGTGCAGGAGGCAGGGCTTCAAATTCCTGCAGCATTGGGACAATTTCTGGGGCTGGAGGGATGTGCTCTGGATGGACGGAATTTTCTTCAACAGGGCTGGTAACAATTACTGGTGCGCAAAACTGTTCATACTAACTTGGCAGTTGGAGGGGCAGCCGGATGAAGCATTGCACAGGAGAAATAATGTGTACAGAAGAGTGGGAGAG
This sequence comes from Squalus acanthias, assembly GCA_030390025.1. Taxonomy (NCBI): domain Eukaryota; kingdom Metazoa; phylum Chordata; class Chondrichthyes; order Squaliformes; family Squalidae; genus Squalus; species Squalus acanthias. The sequence goes on from CM059453.1 coordinate 9,518,344, forward strand.
ACAAATAGAACTAGAGGAGAGAAGAGTTCCGTAAGTTCAGGGAACAGAAAGGGGCATTCGAATATCGAACTATTATTGGGAAGAACGAAGCCATTGTATTTAGTCCATGCCACCAACTCCGTTCTCTCTCCACCGACTCCATCCTTCTCCCGAACATCTGTCTGAGGCTCAACCACACTGTTCACAAACTTGATGACATATTTGACCCTGAAATGATCTTCCGACCGCATATCCACAGAATAACAACGACCGCATTTATACACCTACGTAACATCGCCCGTCTCCGCCCTTGCCTAAGCTCATCCGCTGCTGAAACCCTCATCCATGCCTTTGCTAACTCTTGACTTGACTGATCCAAAGCGCTCCTGGCTGGAATCCCAAATTCTTCTTTTTAATCGTTTTTTTAATTTGATGTGGGCGTCGCTGGCAAGGCCAGCATTTATGGCCCATCCCTAATTGCCCTTGAGAAGGTGGTGGTGAGCCGCCTTCTTGAACCGCTCCAGTCCGTGTGGTGAAGGTACCCCACAGTGCTGTTAGGAAGGGTGTTCCAAGATTTTGAATCAGCTACAATGAAGATTTGGCGATATACTTCTAATCAGAATGGTGTGCGATTTGGAGGGGAAATTGGAGGTGCTGGTGTTCCCATGCGCCTGCTGCCCTAATCCTTCTAGGTGGAAGAGGTCGCGGATTTGGAAGGTGCTGGCGAACAAGCCTTGGCGAGTTGCTGCAGTGCATCTTCTACCCTATGTAAGCTTGAGTTTATGCAAAACTCGGCTGCATGTGCCCTAACTCGCACCAAGTCCCGTTCAACCATCACTCCTGTTCTCGCTGATCTACATTGGCACCTGGTTAAGCAAAACCTCGATTTCAAAATTCAAATTCGTGTTTTGAAATCACTGGCCTCGCCCTCCCTATCTCTGTAATCTCCTCCAGCCCCACAAAACCAAGAGATATCTGCGTTCCAGAATGGTTCCGGGGATGGGGGATCTTAGCTACGAGGACAGGTTGGAGAAGCTGGATTTGTTTTCATTAGAGCAAAGGAGGTTGAGGGGTGACTTCATGGAGGTTTACAAGATTATAACGGGTTTGGATAGGCTACACGGGGAAAGGCAGTTCCATTAGTTGATAGTACTAGGACGAGAGGACACAGATTTCAGGTTTTGGGCAAGAGATACGGGAGGTGTGGGTATGTAAAGAGAAACTTTTTTACGCAGCGAGTGGCCATGACCTAGAATTCGCTGCCGAAAGAAGTGGTTTAAGCGGAGGCACCCAATGTTTTCAAGGGGAGACTGGATAGGCACTTGAGGAACAAAACTTGCAGGACTACGGGGATAGAGTGGGAGAATGGGACTGACTGGATTGCTCTGCAGCGAACCAGCACGGAGACGTTGCGCCGAATGGCCTCTTTCTGTGCAGTTATGACTCTATCACTTTAATTCTGCCCTCTTGAGCAGCTCTGATTATAATCGCTCAAGCATTGGTGGCCTAGGCCATAAAATGTTCAATTCCCTGCCTAAACCAATTCCTCTCTCTCTCTCCATTTCCTACTTTAAGACGCGCCTTGAAATCTATCTATTTGAGCAATCTTTCGTCCCCAGCCCTAATTTCTCCTTATCTGTCTCGGTGTCAAAAAACCTTGTCTTATAATACACCAGTGAAGCGCCTTGGGACGTTTTACTACGTTAAAGGCGTTATATAAATACTTGTTGTTGTTGTTGTTGTTGGAGGGACAGGGCCACGGAGGCTTTTCAAGTCAATGTTACTGAATATCGGGGTCGGTATAAAGGGCGGCTACTGTTATTTTGTCTTATTTTCACAATTGCTCAAATGACACACAATGCAATTGACTATTGGGCTGGGCGTATAACTGGAATTCGATACGACAGAGCCCGTTTTACGTTATTTCTGAGTACGATTTCCTAACTCTTGGATTGCATTCGCTGTACGCCATTGACTGCCACTGCTGCCTATCGGTGCTTTTACGGTCCAACAGGGGAAACTTGCGTCCTCATGCATATTACAAAAGCAAAATGCCGCGGATACTGGAAATCTGCAATAAAAACAGAAACTAATGGAAATACCCAGCAGGTCAGGCAGCATTTGTGGGGAGAGAAACAGATTTAATGATTCAGGTCGATGACCCATCGTCAGAACTAGGAAAAAAAGTTGGAGATGTAGCAGATTTTGAGCAAGTGCAGGGGCAGGGAAAGGACGGAGTGGAGGAAAGAACAAACGGGAAGGTCTGTGATAGGATGGAAGGCAGGAGATATTTAAAGACAAAAGGTATGATGGTGGAAGGCCAAATAGAGATGGTCATGGGTCAAGTTAAGAAATAGAAGATGAGCCTAGAAACGGTGTAAATGGGGATGGTAGAATCATCATCAGCTGCCATGTGAAATAAAGTTGGGGCCGAGGTTATGATCTGAAATTGTTGAAATCGATGTTGAGTCCAGAAGGCTATAAAGTGCCTAATCGAAAGATGAGGTTTTTGTTCCTCGATGTAACGTTGAGCAGCATTGGAACAGTGTAAGAAGCCGAGGACGGAGAGGTCAGAGTGGGAGTGGAGCGGTGAATTAAAGTGGCAGGCGACTGGAAACTCGGAGTGAGGCTGACATAGAAATATGGAAACATAGAAGATAGGAGCAGGAGCAGGCCATTCGTCCCCTCGAGCCTGCTCCGCCATTCGATGACATCATGGCTGATCATCCAAACTCAGTACCATGTACCTGCCTTCTACCCATATCCCTTGATAACTTCAGCTTTAAGAAATATATCTAACTCATTCTTGAATATATTTAATGACTTGGCCTCAACTACCTTCTGTGGTAGAGAATTCCACTCTCTGGGTGAAGAAGTTCTTCCTCATTTCTGTCCTGAATGGCTTACCCCTTATACTTAGATTATGAAGCCTGGTTCTGGACTCTCTGACCACCGGGAACATTCTTCCTGCATCAAGTTTGTCCAGACCTGTCAGAATTTAATATATTTCGATGAGATACCCTCTCATTCTTCTATACTCCAGCGAGTATAAGCCCAATCGACCCAATCTCTCCTCACTGAACGGACGTGTTCCGCCAAGCGCTCACCCAATCTGCGTTTGGTCTCCCCAAAGTTTAGGAGACCGAATCCTGTGCAGCGGATAAGGTATGCTCAATTGCGAGATGTACAAGTAAATCGCTGTTTCACCTGGAAGGAGTGTTTGGAGCCCGGAACAGTGGGAAGGGAGAAGGTAAAAGCGCAGCTGTTGCATCTCCTGTGCTTGCATGGGAAGGTGTCCTGCGAAGGGGAAGCTGTGTTGGGGGTGAGAGACGAGTGGACCATGATGTCGCGGAGGGAGCGATCCCTTCGGAATGCTGAAAGAGGGGGAGGGGAAGATCAATTCGATAGTGGGATCACACTGGAGGTGGCGGAAATGGCGGCGGATGATCCATTGTAGTAGAGGCTGGTGAGGTGGCATATTTTCAGTGTTCATCATCCCTCTCCAAAAATCAGGTGCCCTATAAGTACCCAAGCATAATAAAAGCACAAGAGACGAAAGTGTTAGTCGGCTATTCTAAATCTGTTCACAGTTATTTTCTTATTTCACAGGTGAAGACTTGCAAAAATTGAAAGCAGGTAACATGTTCTGTCAGCCTGTTTAATTTACAATACTGTTTGGTTAATGAATAGAGGATTTGCTTGCTAATTTCAAAGTTCTTTAACAAAATTAGAGCAATACTATTAGGAGACTTTTATTAGTTTGATATAGACTAGAAAACACATTGAGCGGTGGGTAAGGATACGAGTTTCTGATATGTGTCGAGGAGAAATTTCTCCATCAAGATGTCTCCAGTGCAACAAGGAAGGAAGCAGTTTTGGTTCTGGTTCTGGGAATGAAGTAGACCAAGGGGGTTGTGTTAGAGTAGGAGATGATCCAGCCAACAGCGATCACAACATAATTCGGTTTAGATTAATAAGGTAAATGAAGCATAACAAATGGAAGGTAAAAATGCTCAACTGCTGACGAGATAATTTTAGTGATTGGAGAAGGAACCTAGCACAGGTATATTGAAAAAGGCGGATGCAGGGTAAAGCCATAAGAGAGCAATGTAAGACATTGAGGGACGAGATAGTTCAGGGAAAAACTAGGCACATTCGTTTGAAGAGAGAAGGTAATACGCCCTGGATGATAAAGGAAGTAAAACTCAAAATAAAACAGAAAAAGGAGGATTATGACGAATACACGAACAAGATTCAATTAATAATCAGGAAGATTATGGAAAGTACAGCAGGGAATTGAACATGTTAATATGTGACGCAAAGAGAGATTACGAGAAAACATTAGCAATCAACATTGCATTGAACCTCAAAACATTTCGTAAGAATAAAGTGCAAGCAATTAGATAGGGGAAACGGTGAGCCTTTTAAGAACTCAGGGGAATCTTCATGTATGGGCAGAGGGCACGGCTGAAGTATTAAATGCATACTTTTCATTTCTCTTCAATCAAAATAAGCTGTCCTCATAACGGAAGCGGGTGATGTGAAGATTATACTAAAAGAGGGGAGGGGACGTTATGGACAGGATAGTAATAGATAGAAAAGCGTTACTATAAAGATTAGCATTCCTGAATTCTGGTATGACACCTGGTCCTGATGGCATGCATCCGAGGTTGCCGAAAGAAGTAAAGGTAGAAATAGCAGAGGCGTTGATCACATTCTTTCGCTCCTCATTGGATAGTGTCGTGCCAGTGGTCTGAAGAGTTGCGGATGTTATACTACTATTAAAGAAAGGGGAGAGGGAAAAAGCAGGAAACCACGGAATGGTTTAAAGTCACGCCCATGTGAAAGATAACCGCATCTTTTTCTTTTTTGTTACAGAGATAGCAAAGTTGAAACGTGAGATGGATGATGCAGGTTCGGAACAAAACGCAAAGTTGGTTTCGTTTTTACATTTGGATTATTTTGAATATAGTTAAATACGAATGGCTTGGAAATTCGATCCGGGCGGGCGGTTGTGCCGAACGGGTGGTATCATTCACCCGTTATCCGCAGCCACTGATATTGATTTTCATTGACTTCAATGGAACAGACGATCAGGCGCTGAATAGAACGGGCCTCCGATCCGTTAACGCCCATTTTGCGCCACCGAGTGAGTCGAATTTCTCGACCTTGTTTTCTGTCAGCTGCGATCTCTTGATTACAGTGCACAACGGGCAGTACCGAATTGTCCGCACGTAATGCACCCGCCTATATGCAACTCCAATTCTGCAGCAGAACTGAATAACAGGCACAGCGTAGATCTAGCCCAAATCTACATGTCAACCCCAATTTGTTAATACACGTGTATTATGAGTTACGAATGCCGCAATGCTTTAGCAATCTCCGCTGCTGTAGAGATGGAGCAGAGGAGCTTTCACTGGAATGGTACCGGTTTCTTCTGTTATGACAAGAGACGAGATAGTCTTTAATATTTCTCGTTTGAGCACAGAAGGAAAAGGACGATTACATAGAGTAGTTTCAAATTATTCGGGGATTTGATCGAGTGAATATTGAAAAATTGTTTCCACTGGCAGGTGGGGCAGTAAAGCGAGGACACAGATTTAAGCTAATTAGCAAAGGAAACAGAGAGCAGAGAAGGAACATTTGTTTAGGTGGCGAGTTGATGTGTTCTTGAAGGTAGTGACTGAAAGTGTGGTCGATGTAGAGTAATACCCAACAGGGAATTGGAGATCTAATTGAAAAGGGAACATTTGCTGTGAAACGTGGCAAAATTAGGGGAGTGGGACTGATTCGATAGCACTTTCAAAGGGCTGGCACGGGCACAACGGCACAAATGGCCTGTTTCTGTGCAATATTGTTCATGTTATACTTAGGGGATTATTACAGCCCAATTCAAAATATAAATGGCGCTTCAATAATTATTTTGATTTCATTATGACTTCTCGGTGACCTTCCACCCGAGATGGCGTTCACGAACGATTTGAATTTAATGTGGAAAGGGACATTCTTTATCTCTTCCGAAAATGCAATGGCCGCTCTATGTTCTGACATAACTTGCCTGCATTTCATGAGCAAAGGTATAACTGCATCAAATGGACATAGGTAAACGCATGTATGGGTTTGCTATCAGACCCTTTAATAATCGCTAACTTTTCAAATTCCACCTCTCTAATATTGCCTATCCTCGCCCCTGCCTCGGCCCATCTGCGGATGAAAGCCTTACCCATGCATTAGTTACCTCCGGAATTGAAAATTCGAATGCGCTCCTGGCCGGTTTCCCATCATTCATCATTTAAAACCTTGCTGCCTCTATTCTAAGTCTTACCCATTCCCCTGTACCCATTACCCCTCTGCTCGCTGACCGACTTTGGCTCCTGGTCCACCAACGCATCGATTTCAAATTTCCATTCTCGTATTCAAATCCCTCCAGGACCTCGCCCCGCCTTACCTCTGTAGCCACTCAATCTCTCAAGTGACAATCCGCTCAACACAGGGTTCAATATAGTGAACCTTCATTGCGCAGGCTCGAAGGATCACTTGCTTAAGAGCCGGTGCAACGATTGTTCACTTGATTGATCCCTGGAACGTGAGTTCTGTCCTATGAGGAGAGATTGTGTAGATTGGGCCCTTACTCTCTGGAGTTTAGAAAAATTGGAGGTGATCTCATTGAAAGATATAAGATTCTGAAGGGGATTCACAGGTTGTTTGCCCTGGCTGGAGATTCCAGAACTCAGGGGCATAGTCTCAGGATAAGGGGCACGCCATTTAAGACCGAGATGCCGAGGAATTTCTTCACTCAGAGGGTTGTGCATTTTTGGGATAAACTGCACCAAAGTGCTGTGGAAGCTCGGTCATTCAGTATATTCAAAGTTGAGATATATAGAGGAATGAGGGAAATGGAGATGGGACAGGAAATGGGTGTGCAGGTCGATGATCAGCCCTGATCTTATTGAATGGCGGAGCAGGTTGCAGGAGCCTTATGGCCTTCTCCAGCTTTTATTTCTTCTCTTCCTATGTACTCCTCAGCTCTACAAAACTCCGAGATCTATGCAGGCCTCCGATTCTGGCCACTTGTCTGTAGTTCTGTTTATTTGCCCCAGAATTGTCGGCCGTGCCTTTAGTTGCCTAGGCAGTGTCACTTGCAATGCCAGTTGTGGCGTAGTGGGTAACACCCTCGCCTCCGAGTCAGAATGTTGTTGGTTCAGGTCCCACTCCCGCGGATTAGAGCAGACAAATCTCGGCTGATACTCCAGAGGGAGTACAGCACGGTCGGATGTTGCCGTCTTTGGGATGAGAAGTTAAACGGAGTCCCCATCTGTTCTCTAAAGTAGAAAGAGAAAGCCCCGGTGCCTGGCTAAAATGTGTCCCTCAATCAATATAAGGAAAAGAGATTAGATGGTCATTATCACATTACTGCTTGTGGGAGCTTACTGTGTGCACAGGGCTTGCGGGCGTCCTGATGCCGTGAAAGGCGCTATAGAAATTTATTTTTAGGCCTTCAGTTCTGGAAATCCATCCCCAAGCTATTGGTCACGTCTCGTAATAGATCCTTCTTTGGTTCGGTGACCAACTATGCACCGGAAAAGCTCCTTGGAACGTTTTACTGCATTGAAGGAGCTATATAAATGTAAGTTCTGGTGGTTTGTTGAAGGGAGATTCTGTGAGGTGCATGGAGCGAAAATATCCGTCAATTGCTATGTTTTATTTCAGCACTGCTCAATAAAGGTAAAACTGAAGGTAAGTAAATGAATCCGTCGCATGTCGGAATAGAACGGGTAGTAATCCATCATCGATGGAACTGAATACAGGGCGGGGTTCATAGAAACATAGACGATAGGAGCAGGAGCAGACCATTCGGCCCCTCGAGCCTGCTCCGCCATTCAATCCGATCATGGCTGATCATCCAAACTCAGTACCCTGTCCTTGCTTTCTCCTCATACCCCTTGATCTCTTTAGCCTTAAGAAATATATCCAACTCCTTCTTGAATATATTTAATGAATTGGCCTCTACTGCCTTCTGTGGTAGAGAATTCCACAGGTTCACCACTCTCTGGGTGAAGAAATTCCTCCTCATTTCTGTCCTACATGGCTTACCCCTTATCCTTAGACTGTGACTTCTGGTTCTGGACTGCTCGACCATCGGGAACATCCTTCCTGCATCTAGTCTGTCCCGTCCTCTCAGAATTGTATAAGTTTCATTGAGATCCCTCTTATTCTTCTGAACTCCAGCGTGTATAAGCCCAATCGATCCAATCTCTCCTCATACGTCAATCCTGCCATCCCAGGTATCAGCCTGGTGAATCTTCGCTGAACTCCTTCCATGGCAAGAACATCCCTCCTCAGATAAGGCGACCAAAACTGCACACAATACTCACGGTGTGGTCTCCCCAAGGCCCTGTCCAACTGCAGCAACACATCCTTGTTCCTGTACTCAAACCCTCTCGCTACGAAGGCCAACATACCATTTGCTTTCTTAACCGCCTGCTGCACCTGCATGCTGACCTTCAGCGGCTGGTGCACAAGGACTCCCAGGTCTCGTTGCGCTTCCCCTTCTCCCAATCTATTGCCATTCAGATAATAATCTGCCTTCCTGTTTTTGACAACAAAGTGGATAACCTCGCATTTATCCACGTTATATTGCATCTGCCATGCTTTTGCCCAATCACCCAACCTGCCCAAATCATTTTGGTGTTGAGCAAAACAGATTTCGCTCGTTTTGTTCAACTGCTGCTAGCAATGATGCGAATATTATACCTGAGGAGATCCCCTCGCTTTGTGTTATTCGGCATTTCCTCCAATCCAGGTAAGAGCTGAGCCGTTCAGGGTTGATATTAGTCAGCAATACTTTACACAAATATTAGTAGATACCAGAAAAATGTAGATGAGCGGAGAGATCTTGATGTCCAGATAGCAAGTGCTTCCAGGTAGCACGGTAAGTCGATAAGGTGATGAAAAACGCATATGTGTTACTTGGGGTTCCAAATAGAGGAAGATAATCTAAAAGAAAATAGATTGTGCTAGAAATTTATACATCGCTGGTTAAGCCTCAACTGGAGTATTGTGGACCGCAAGTTGTAAAGGGCTTAGAACTTTCTCCATACATCTGTACATTTCTCCTTTCAAATATAAGTCCTGTTCCCTTCTGAAATTACTTTAGAATATGCTTCCACTACTCTTTCATGATGTGGAGATGCCGGTGTTGGACTGGGGTGGACAAATGTGAGAAGTCGCACAACACCATTTTATAGTCCAACAGCTTTATTTGAAATCACAAGCTTGCGGAGCGCTGCTCCTTCATCAGGTGAAGTGAAGAGATGCATATAGTCACAGCATATGTAGTCAGAGAACACTGCCAGATGATTACAGTTAATCTTTCTAACTGCCCTTTATCACCCCTCGGCAGAGAGATAACCACGGCAATCAAAGGTGTGAATGGTGTCCAAACACGTCAGTCAGGAAAACATTACATCAAAGACAATGTGGCAGATTCTGCGATCTGTATGGAAAACAAAAAACTTTTTTTGCTGGAAATCACAGCAGGTCCGGCCGCATCTGTGTAGAAAGAACAAGCCAACGACGACTCGAGTCTTGATGACTCTACGTCAGGTGGGGGTACATGTATCGTGACATGAACCCAAGATCGTGGTTGAGCCCGTCCTCATGGGTGCGGAACTTGGCTATCAGTTTCTGCTCGATGCTCGTCTTTGATGTAATGTTTTCCTGACTGACCTGTTTGGACACCATCCACACCTTTGATTGCTGTGATTATCTCTCTGCCGAGGTGTGATAAAGGGCAGTTAGAAAGATTAACTGTAATCATCTGGCAGTGTTCTCTGACTATATATGCTGTGCCTATATGCATCTCTTCACTTCACCTGACGAAGGAGAAGCGCTCCGAAAGCTTGTGATTTCAAATAAAGCTGTTGAACTATAACCTGGTTTTGTGCGACTTCTCACATTTGACTACTCTTTCAGGGAGTGCTTTCCAGATCGTAACAACTCATTGCATGAAAGTAAATACCTTCATCTGGTCCCTGGCTCTTTTGCCCATTACCTTAATCCTCTGCATATCGACCCTGCTGCAAGTGCTAAGAGATTCTCCCTATCTAATCTATGAAAATCACTCACAACGTTGAACACCACGATCAAATATCCCCTTAATTCTCTGCTCTAAGGATAACAATCCTCGCTCGTGTAGTCTCAACAAAATGACAGGAAGTAGGATCCGTTCATTACACATAAAAAATAAAACAATAGGCTCTTTTTTTATCCTACTGATGCTCTGATACTGTTCAGACGATTTTTTCTGTTCTCTTATCTCCCCTCAGTCACAAAAACGAGAATGCAATATTGATTGATATTTTATATTGTTTACATACATGAAAAGGAAAAATTGAAGGGCGTGGTGGAAAGAGGTTGCTGTGGGATTAATTGGTTAGCAAAGAGCTAACACAGACAGCATGGGACGAAAAGACCCTTCGGTGGTATAAGTTTATATTATTCTACGAGTACTTTCTCGGGAAATTGCATAATTGATTTTTGTGGAGATTTCCATAATGATCCTCAGTGAGTTAATGATATCATAGTACATTTGCATATCTTAATGGCCACTGCAAATCTTTTTTTTTTCCGAATTGAGGCAAATATATTCATAGCAACGCAGGTTAGAAAGGCCATAAACCAGCAACCCAAGCACCGGCGTTCATGTCTAAAGCTGCACAACTGAAAATCAACATTGAAGTTATATTAAAATCGTATTTTGTATTATTCGTTCATGGGATGCGGGCTTCGCTGGCAAGGCCAACATTTATTGCCCATCCCTAATTTGCTTTGAGAAGGTGCTGGTGAGCCATCTTCTTGAATTCTGCAGTCCGTGTGGTGAAGGTACTCCCACAGTTCTATTACCCAGCGAGTTCCAGGGTTTTGACGCTGTGATGAATAACGATAGGCGATATAGTTCCAAGTCAGGATTTTGGATGACGTGGAGGTGAACTTGGAGGTGGTGGTGTTCCAATGCGCCTGCTGCCCTTGTGCTTCTAGGTGGAAGAGGTCGCCAATTTGGGAGGTGATGCCGAATATGCCTTGGCGAGTTGCTGCAGTGCATCTTTTAGGTGGTACACACTGCAGCAACGGTGCGCCAGTGATGGAGTGAGTGAATGTTTAAGGTGGTGGATGGGGTGCCGATCCTGCTGAATGCTTTTTCTGAATGTTTTTTTGCTTCTTGAGTGTTTTTCGAGTTGCACTCATCCAGGCAAGTTCAGATTATTCCATTACACTCCTTACTTGTGTCTTGCATATGGTGGAAAGGCTTTGGGATTCAGGAGGTGAGACACTCGGACCAGAATACTCAGCCTCTGACCTGCTCTTGTAGCCACATTATTTATGTGGCGGGTCAAGATAAGTTTCTGGTCACTGGTGACCCTCAGGATGTTGATAATGGAGGATTCGGCGATATTAATGCTGGTAAATGTCAGGAGGCGGTGGTTTGACTGACTCTTGTTGGAGATAGTCATTGCCTGACATGTTTGTGTCACGAATGTTATTTGGCACTTCTCAGCCCAAGCATAAATGTCGTCAAGGTCTTGTTGCATGTGGACATGGATTGTTGCCTTATGTGAGGAGCTGCGAGTGTTACTGAACACTGTGCAGTCTTCAGCGAACATCCCCGGTTCTGACCATATGATGGAGGGATGTGCATTGAAGATGCAGCCGAAGATGGTTCGGCGTAGGAAACTGCACAGAGGAATTCCTGCAGGGATGTCCTGGGTTTGACATGTTTATCCTCCAACAATCACAACCATCTTTCTTTGTGCTTGGTATCATTCTGGCTCGTGAACAGTTTTCCACCTGATTCACTTTCGCTTCAATATTACTAGGGATCCTTGATGCCGCACTCGGTCAGATGCTGCCTTGATGGCAAGGACAGTCACTTTCACATCAACTCAGGGGTATTGTGCCTAATAACGGGTACCACACTTTAGGAATGATGTGAAGGCCTGGGAGAAGGTGCAGAGGAGATCTAACAGAATTATAGCAGGGATGAGAGAATAGAATTACGCGGAGAGATTACAGAAGCTGGGGTTGTTCTCCCTGCTGCAGCGGAGGTTAAGAGGAGATTTAATAGAGGTGTTTCAGTTCATAGAATGTCAGCCAAACGCTCAGTGAGTATCACCCTCGGTCTGACTCAAGAGTTTGTGGTTTTAAGTCCCACTCCAGAGTGTTGAGCACAAAAATCTAGTTTGACACTCCAGTGCAGTACTGAAGGAGTGCTGCACTGTCGGAGGTGCCGTCTTTTAGATGAGTAGATAAAACGAGGCTCCGGCCATCCTGTCAGATGGATGTAAAATAACCTGTGGCACTATTTGTAAGAAAATCAGGCGAGCTATCCGGATTGTTCTTGCCAATATTTATTCTTCGATCAACATCTCCAAAACAGATTGGTTATTAGCACATTGCTATTTTGGAACATGCTGTGCTTAAATTAGCTGCCGCGTTTCTGACAGTACAACAGTAATTGCTCTTCAAATAGTACTTCATTGGCTGTTAAGAGCTGTGTGACGTCAGGTGGTTGTGAAAGGCGCTACAGAAATGTAATAGAAACATAGAAACTAGGAGCAGGAGTAGGCCATTCGGCCCGTCGAGCCTGCTCCACCACTCAATACGATCATGGCTGATCATCCAAATCCAGGCCCTGCTTTCTCACACAGAATCCCCATCGCGCCTGCACCGACACATATCCCACCCTATCCCCGTAACCCCACGTATTTAATTCCCCCTAGCATATCCCTTCCTATCCTATCCCCGTAACCCCACATATTTAATCCGCCCCTAACACTAAGGGTCAATTTAGCATAGCCAAATCAACCTAACCCGCACATTTTTGGACTGTGGGAGGAAACCGGAGCACCCGGAGGAAACCCACGCAGACACAGGGAGAATGTGCAAACACCACACAGACAGTCACCCGAGGCCAGATTCGAACCCGGGTCCCTGGCGCTGTGAGGCACCAGTGCTAACCACTATGCCACCGTGCTTTCTTTTTTCAAGCATCATAGGGTCAATAAAGGAAACGGTTCCAAAGGCAGGATGGTCAGCAAGAACAGGACACAGGAACATAGAAACACAGCATCATAGAAGGTAGGAGAAGGAGTAAGCCATTCGGCCCCTCTAGCCTACTCCGGCATTCAATGCGAGCATGGCTGATCATCCAAATTCAGAAGCCTGTCCCTGCTATCTCCCCATATCCCTTGATCCCTTTAGCCTTAAGAAATATATCCAACTCCTTCTTGAATATGTTTAATGAATTGGCCTCTACTGCCTTCTGAGGTAAAGAATTCCACAGGTTCACCACTCTCTGGGTGAAGCAATTCCTCCTGATTTCTGTCCTAAATGGCTTACCCCATATCCTTAGACTTTGACCCCTGGTTCTGGACTCCCCGACCATCGGGAACATCCTTCCTGCATCGAGTCTGTCCAGTCCTTTCAGAATTTTATAAGTTTCAATGAGATCAACTCTCATTCATCTAAACTCCAGCGAGAATAAGCCCAATCGACCCAATCTCCCTTCATACTTCATTCCTGCCATCCCAGGGATCAGCCTGGTGAATCATCGCTGAACTCCTTCCATGGCAAGAACATCCTTCCTCAGATAAGGCGACCAAAACTGCACACAATACTCAAGATGTGGTCTCACCAAGGCCCTGTACAACTGCAGCAAGACATCCTAGTTCCTGTACTCAAACCCTCTCACTACGAAGGCCAACATAGCATTTGCCTTCTTAACAGGACACAGATATAATCTAATTGACAAATAGTCACGTCGTGAGAAGAAGAGATTTTTTTTCATGCAGTGAGTTATTTTAATCTGGAATGCTCCGTCTGAAAGGGTGGAGGAAGCAGATTAAATAGTAACATTGAAATGGTAATTGGGTAAATACTTGAAAAGGATACATTTGGAGAGCTACGCTTAAAGAGCAGGGGCGTGGACTTAATTGAACAGCACTTTCAAAGAGCCGGCACGGACACGATGGGCCAAATGGCCTCTTTCTGTGCAGTCTCATTCTGTGATCGTATGAATTGCCTCGGCTTAACATAGAAACCGCCTGGGCTGATGTTTCAGCATTCTGTGGCACTCCCTTCTGCCCCTTCCCGTCCGTTCACCCGTTTCTGCTCTCGAGAGAATGCTGAATCGCAGAACAGAGGACGCGATGCAGCCACAGAGCTTTGTCCCAACAAAAGTTGGGCTTCGGTTGGAATTGAGACCGGCTGCGAGCAAAGTGCCGAATGAGGGATGTGTGGATGAGATACTCTTGTCGCGGGGAAGGAACCAGACCACATTTGAGATGCGATGTTATCGCTGATTGACTTTTTTCTTTCTCATTGCAGAGCTGGTCAAGCTAAAAACTGAACTACAGTTAACAGGTCAGGAACTACCCAACGCATCTGCTGCTCAAACCCGAATCCATGGCTTTGTTACTTCCACAACTATCCTGATTGGCTCGCCACCTTACACGCTCTGTTAAGTTGAACTCATCCAAAACTCTGATGCCCGTTTCTTAACTCGCACCGAGGCCAGTTCGCACACGGGACTGTTGCCCGTGGATTAAAATTGTCTCCCGGTTCCACAATGCCTCGATTTAAAAATTACCGTCTTCATTTGCAATTACCTGCACGGGCACGCCGCTCCCTATCTTTGGAATCTCCTCCGGACTTTCAACTCTCTAAGATCTCTCCAATCATCAGATTCTTCCCTCTTGTGTATCGCTAATTTTCAACACTCCAACATGGACAGTCAGTTGACCATGTCCTAAGCTCTGGAATTGCAGCGTCAAGCGCTATGCCGCTCCAACTGCCTCCTGGAATTCAAGTCGCTGCTTAAAACCCATCTCTTTGGCCAGCTGTCCTAATATCTGCTAGACTGGCTTGAAACATAGAAACATAGAAACATTGAAGATAGGAGCAGGAGTAGGCCATTCAGCCACTCGAGCCTGCTCCGCCATTCAATGAGATCATGGCTGATCATCCACTCAGTACCCTGTCCCTGCCTTCTCCCCATATCCCTTGATCCCTTTAGATTTAAGAAATATATCGAACTCATTCTTGAATATATTTGATGAATTGGACTCTACTGCCTTCTGTGGTAGAAAATTCCACAGGTTCACCACCCTCTGGGTGAAGAAATTCCTCCTCATTTCTGTTCTAAATGGCTTACCCCTTACCCTTAGACTGTGACCACTGCTTGTGGACTCCCCAGCCATCTGGAACATCCTTCATGCATCTAGTCTGTCTAGTCCTGTTAGAATTTTATAAGTTTCAATGAGATCCCCTCTAATTCTTCTAAACTCCAGCGAGTATAAGCCCAATCGAGCGAATCTCTCCTCATACGTAATTCCTGCCATCCCATGTATCAGCCTGGTGAATCATCGCTGCACTCCCTCCATGGCAAGAACATCCTTCCTCAGAGAAACCGAACAAAACTGCACACAATACTCAAGGTGTGGTCTCACCAAAGCCCTTTACAACTGCAGCAAGACATCCTTGTTCCTGTACTCGAAACCTTTCGCTACGACGGCCAACATACCATTTGCCTTCTTAACCGCCTGCTGCACCTGCATGCTTACCTTCAGCGACTGGTGCACAAGGACACCCAGGTCTCGTTGTACTTCCCCTTTTCCCAATCTATTGCAATTCAGATACTATTCTGCCTTCCTGTTTTTGACACCAAGTTGGATAACCTCACATTTATCCACATTATATTGCATCTGCCACGCTTCTGCCCAATCACCCAAATTGTCCAAATCATACTGGAGTTTCTCGGCATCCTTCTCACGGCACACACTCCCTCCCAGCTTTGTGTCGTCTGCAAACTTTGAGATATTACATCCAATTCCCTCGTCTAGATCATTAATATAGTCAAATTGTGTTTGATATCGATACTGTGAAGCCTCTTGTGACGTATTGCTTCTTCGAAGGAGCTGAATGCAGCACCACCAATGGTGGAGCGATGAAGATAGCGGATGCATCAGGACCCAGAATTGGAAGAGTGGATAGGTCTCGGAGGGTTTTAGGGCTGATGGAGGCTACAGAGATAGAGGGGCCTTGTCTTTCTGATTAGTAATTCAGTATCACATCCTGTGGATACTAATGCAGTCTTTGATTTATTAAACAGGAGAAATGCTGAAAGAAAAGGAGAGAGGTAAAGGCATCTTCATGCTTGCCGATGATGTAGAAGAACATAAGAACATAAGAAATAGGAGCAGAAGATGGCCATTCGGCCCTTCGAGCCAGCTCCGCCATTCAATTAGATCATGGCTGAACTTCTGCCTCAACTCCATTCACCGGCCCTATCGCCATATCCCTCGATGTCTTTACTCGTCAGAAATCTATAGACTTCTGTTTTGAATATGCCCAACGACTGAGCCTCCAAAGCCCTCTGGGGTAAAAAATTCCATAGGTTCACCACCCTCTGTGTGATGAAATCTTTTCTCATCTCAGTTCTGAATAGCCGACCCTTCATACTGAGGCTGTGGCCTCTGGTTCTAGCCTCCGCAGCCAAGGGAAACATTCTCCCAGCATCCACCCTATCAAGTTTTGTAATAATTTTGTATGTTTCAATGAGATCCCCTCTCATTCTTCTGAATTCAAGAGAATACAGGCCTAGTTTACTCAATCTCTTCTCATACGAAAGTCCCGCCATCCCAGGAATCAATCTCGTGAACGTTCGTTGCACTCCGTCTCTGGCAATTATATTCTTCCAAAGCTAAGGAGACCAAAGTATGAATGGATATTCCCTCCCGTTTTTGTTTTTTAACTTAATATTTTACTGCAAACCTGTGGAATCCATACCTGGAATGTATACCTGTATTAATTGCGCGCTAGAGGAAACTTGGATCGAACCACTTATGTATTGACCCCAGTTATGGAGAATAGTCTGGGCTACATAAAGAACCACACCAGATACACACTTCACGGCAGGGAGTAACTGCACTACAGAAAAACCTATGGGCTGCTATCTGACCTTCGCCTATTGCCTTTTCACATTTGCGGCAGTGGTAATTGTGATTGGGCTTTGTAGTAGAACACAGGTTGTCTGTTTTGATTTTGACAGAAATTATAAGCATATTATGTGTCTGATTCGCAGGACCAGGATCCGACGCACATGCATATGTCCTGGTGTTATCTGATAACGTGCCTGTCCCTAGTCACGTTACCCCTACAATGCGTTTTTAAAAAAATCATTAATGAGCTGTGTGAGTCGCTGGCAACGCCAGCATTTATTGCCCATCACTAATTGCCCATGAGAAGTTGGAGGTGAACCGCCTTCTTGAACCGCTGCAGTCCATGGGGTGAAGGTATTCCCGCAGTGCTGTTAGGGAGGGCAGCAGGACAGGAATTGCAGCTCAGCATTCCCTTTGACAGGGTTTACAGAGGTAGAGAGGGGGATAACAAGGAGGGTGTGGCAATATTGTTTAAATAAACAATTACAGCTATGAGGAGGGATGATACGTTAGAAGCATCATCAACTGAGGCCGTATGGGTTGAACTAAAGAGCAATAACAGGAAATCACGCTGCTGGGAGTGTACTATGGACCCCAAACAGTCAGAGGGCGATGGAAGAGCAAATGTGCAGGCAGATTTCTGAGAAGGGCATAAAAAGGACAGTAATAGAATAGAATTTCAACTACTCTAATAATAACTGTGATAGGTTCAGTGTATCCACTTACACTTGGAGGACTGTGCACGATTCTGATCCCCCTATCTCTAAAAGAACATATTGTCTTAAAGGTGGTGCAACGAAACCAGATTGATCCCTTGGAATGAAAGGTTTGACGTATGAGGAGAGTTTGTGTAGATTGGGCCTATAACTCTCTGGAATTTAGAAGAATGAGAGGTGATGTCATTCAAACAGGTAAGATTATATTGGGTATTGGCACGTTAGATGCTGAGAGGCTGTTTACCCTGGCTGGTGAGCCTAGAACTAGGGGGCATTGGCTCAGGTTGATGGGACGCCTAATAAGACTGAGATGAGGAGGAATTTATTCACTCAGAGTTTAGTTAATCTTTGGAATTCTCTGCCCCAGAGGGCTGTGCATGCTGAGTCCTTGATTATATTCAACGCTGACATAGATAAACATTTGGACTCTAGGGGAATCAAGGAGTATGGTGATCGGGCGGGAAAGTGGAGTTGCGTTCGAAGATGATGCTGATCTTATTGAATAGCAGAGCAGGCTCGAGGTGCCGACTGGCCTAATCCTGCTCGTAATTCTTATTTTTGTGTTATTTCTTCATTGGATATGGACGTCGCTGGCAAGGCCAGCTTTTGTTGCCATCCATAATTGCCATTGAGAAGGTGGTGGTGAGCCAACTTCTTCAACCGCTGCAGTCCGTGTGGTGAAGTTACTCCCCCAGTGCTATTAGGGAGGGATTTCCAGGATTTTGACCCAGCGACGATGAAGGATCGGCGATATGCTTCTAAGTCAGGATGATATGTGACTTGGAGTGGAAATTGGAGTTGGTGGTCTTCCCATACGCCTGTTGCCCTTCTCCTTCTAGGTCGCGGGTTTGGGAGGTGTTGCCGAAGATGCCTTGGAGCGTTGCTGCAGTGAATCTTGTATATGGTACACACTGCAGACACGGTACGCCGGTGGTGGAGGGAGTGAATGTTTAAGGTGGCGATGAGGTGCCAATCAAGCGGGCTGCTTGGTCTGAATGGTGTCGAGTGTTGTTGGCGCTGCACTCATTCGGGCAAGTGGAGAGTATTCCACCACACTCCTGAATTGTGCCTTTTTCTCAGTTTATTACGGAAAAGAGAACGCATAATTGCAATCAGGAAAACGATATTTTAACAAAACGTAACAAGCCGAACAAGAGAGGGAAAACTTCTGGACTTAGTTTTAAGGAATGATGGTGTGCAACTGGAAGGGGCATCAATGGGAGCGAACTTTTGTGGTAGTGATCATAATTCATTTACATTTAACGTAGTTATGCTTAAGGACAAAGTTAGATCAGGAGTTACAGTCTTCAGTTTTGGAAAGACCAATTCAACTAAGCTGAGATGTGATTCAGCAAAAGTGAATTGTAAACTTTCATTTGAATGTAAATGATTGTCAGAGCAGTGGGAGGCATTTAAGGAAGAGATCGTATGGTTTCAGCGCGACTAGCATCTCAGAAAAAAGGGTGGGTTTCCCAAATCTAGACCCCCCTCTATGTCCAGGAGCATGCAGTGCAGGATAAGTAAAAAAAATAATTTTTTTGTCAAGTACCGAGAGCTCAATACTCAGAAAGCCTAGAGCAGTATAGAAAGTGCAGGGGTGAAATTAAAAAAAGGAAATTAGGAAAGGGAAGCGAGACCAAGGTGGCCTTTGAGACACACAACAACGCAAAATCATCCAGCAGAAACTGATAGCAAAGTTACGCACCCATGAAGACGGCCTCAACCGGGATATTGTGTTCATGTCACGCTACATGTAACCCCACCTGACGTAGAGTTATCCAGACTCGAGTCGTCGTTGGCTTGTTCACTGCTATGATTTGCAGTAAAAAAAGTAAAAACTTTAAAGTTTATGGTTTTCCATACTGACTGCAGCATCTGACACATTAGACCTCCTGTGATCCCACCTCATTTTCTTAGTTGTATTTTGCTATGTCTTTGATATAATGTCTTCCTGACTGACCTGATTGTCTCTCTGCCGAGGTGTGATCAACGGCAATCAGAAAGATTAACTGTAGTCGTCTGACATTGTACTCTGCACAGGCATTGTTCTCTGTCTATATATGCTGCGCCGATTTGTATTTCTTCACTTCACCTGACGAAGGAGCAGCCGCTCCAAAAGCTTTTGATTTCAAATAAAACTGTTGGACTTTAACCTGGTGTTGAGCGACTTCTCACTTATGAAATATATTGGCCAGTAAAATCATGGAAAAGGCAGAGAAGTTTTATAAGTTCATAAAGAACAAGAGGACAACTCAGGAAACAGTAGGGCCTATCAGAGAGCAAATAGTTAACCTGTGTGTGGAGGCGGAAGCTGTGGTTCCGGTTCTTAATGAATACTTTGCGTCTGTGTTCACAAAAGAGGGGGACGTTGCAGATATTGTAATTAAGGAGAGGGTATGTGATAAATTAGATGAGCTACACAACATCAGAAAGGAAGTATTAAGTGGTGTAGCATCTTTGAAATTCGATAATTCGCCAGGTCCTGCTGAAATGTTTCCCAGGCTGTTAAGAGAAGCAAGGGAGGAAATAGCGGAGGCTCTGACCATCATGTTGCATTATTTCTGGATACAGGTGTGATGCCAGAGGACTGGAGGACTGGTAAAGTTGTAGGTTTGGTTAAAATGGGAGAAGCGCATTTTATGTATTTCAGCAAGGCTTTTAACAATATCCCACAATGCAGTTTGTTCATAAATGTAAAAGTCCATGGGATCCAAGGGAAAGCGGCAAGTTGGATCCAAAATTGGCACTGTGGCACGAAGCAAAGTTTAATGTTCGACGTGTGTTTTGGTGCCTGGCAGGCTGTTTCCAGTGGGGTTTCGCGTGGCTCAGTATGCTTTTTTGTGATATTTATCAATGATTTAGACTTCAACGTAGGGGCAAGATTATGAAGTTTTCAGAAGATACAAAATTGGACGGGTGGTCGATGGTGAGCAAGAAAGCTACAGACTGCAGGAAGATATCAATGTACTGGAAAGGTGGACAGAAAAAATGGCAAATGGAATTTAATCCTGAGAAGTGTGAGGTAATGAATTTACGGAGGGCTGACATGGCACGACAATGCAAAATAAATAGTAGGATTCTGTGAAGTGTAGAGGAACAGAGTGAACTTGGAGTGCATGTCCACAGAACCCTGAAGCTAGCAGGTATGTTAGATACAAAGGCATACGTGATACTTTGCTTGGTTAGCCTAGGCATATTATGTAAGAGCAGAGATCTTATGATAGAACTGCATAAAACACTAGGTAGGCCATAGCTGGAGTGCTCTATCCGATTCTGGTCACCACTTTAAAGGAAATATGTGATTCTTTACAGGAATGTCGTGATTGCATGACAACGTTTACAGAGGTGATTGACAAGGATGTTGCGAGGTCTGCAGAATAGTTTTAATCGGCTGGTGTTGTTTTTCTTTGGAACAGAGAATGCGGAGTGGAGATTTACTTGAGCTGCATAACAAATGAGGGACCTGGATAGCGTGGACAGAAATGACATTATCCCTTAGCAGACTGCTCAATAACCATGGGACATAGATTTAAAGTATGTGTTAGAGGGATTAGAGGGGAGTTGAGGACAACGTTTTTCACCCTGTGGGTGGTGGGGTATTCTGGAACACACTGCCCTTTCCCGCCTGCGGTAAAACCAGAAGAGGGCGGATTCAGATTGGGATTCACACTTCTTACGCTTTAACTACCCCACGCTCCCAACCCACCAGTTTTTTCAGGTAAAAATGTCCCCCATTTACATGCAGTGGGATGGGAAAGCAACTGAAATATAGACACATAGAAAATAGGTGCAGGAGTAGGCCGTACGGCTTTTTAAGCCTCTCCGCCATTCAATATGATCATGGCTGATCCTCTATTTCAATACCATATTCGCACTCTCTCCCCAGACCCCTTGATGCCTTCTGTGTCTAGAAAGGAAGCAGGCATGTGAGAACACCACCAACTCCAAGCTCCCCTCCGAGTCAGACACAATCCTGACTTAGAAATAAATCGGCATTCCTTTATTGTCGCTGGTTAATAATCCTTCAACTCCCTCCCTAGATTCATAGAATCACAGAAAGAGGCCGGTCGTCCCATCGTGTCGGTGTGGGCCGAGAAAGAGCTATCCCGCCTAATCCCACTTTCTAGCACATTGTCCATGGCTTCTTAGGATACGGCACTTGAGGTGCATATCAAAGTGATTTTTAAATGCGAGCAGGGTTTCTGCATTTACCACTCTTTCAGGCACAGAGTGCAGAACCATTTTTGAAAAAGGTGCAGGTGGCCAGATTCATATCGCTTCAGATGACGAATCGATTTTTCACTCCTCTCCAATAATACCACTACTTCAGGCTATGTACCCTCATTGAGACTGCATCAATGCACTTTGTAATCTTACCCTGTGCCTCCTGCTCAAGGCCGGTACCCAAACCCTGACCCGAAAGGTGCAGGGAAATCTCTCAACCACTAAACATGCGCTTCTCCTTCTAGGTGGTAGAGGTCGCGGGTTTGGGAGGTGCTGGTGTGGAGGCAGTGCATGTTTCAGTTGGTGGATGGGTCACCAATCAAGTGGGCTGCTTTGTCCTGCATGGTGTCGAGCTTCTAGAGTGTTGTTGGAGCTATACTCATCGAGGAAAGTGGAGAGCATTCCAACACACAACTGACTTGTGCCTTGTCGATGGTGAAAACCATTTGGGATGTCAGCAGGTGATACACTCGCTGCAGAATGTCTTGACATGGCCTGTTCTTGTATACACAGTATTTATGTGGCTGGTACAATTAAGATTCTGGTCAATGGTGACCCCCACGATGTTGATGGTCGGGGATTCGGCGATGGTAATGCCGTTCAATATCACGGGGCGGTGCTTAGAATCGCGTTTGTTGGAGATGTTCATTGCCTGGCACTTGTGTGGCGCGAATGTCACTTGCCTCTTATCAGCCCAAGCCTGAAGTTTGCCCAGGTCTCGCTGCATGAGGGCATGGACTGCTTCATTATCTGAAGAGTTGTGTTTGGCACTGAATACTATGCAATCATCAGTGAACATCCCCAATTCTGATCTTAAGATGGAGGGAACGTTATTGATGGAGCAGCTGAAGCTGGTTGGGACTAGGTAGCTGCCCTGTGGAACTTCTGCAGCTCCTGATGTCCTGGAGCTGTGACGATTGACATCCAACCACCACAACCATCTTCCTTTGTGCTAGGTACGACTTCAGCCAGTGCAGACTTTCCCCCCCGATTCCCATTGACTTCAATTTTACCCGGGCTCCTTGATGCCACACTCGGTCAAAAGCTGCCTTGATGTCAAGAACAGTCATTCTCACCTCACCTTTTGGAATTCAGCCCCTTTGTCCATGTTTCGATCAAAGCTATAATGAGGAATGTATCCTTCAGACCCATTTGATTTATTTTGCTTTATCAGTCTTCCGGATGCAGGATTAATTGCCCACTGAGGAGATGGGGAAAAAGTATTCTTCTTACTCATGCTACCACAATGCTGTTAAATATGGAGTTCCAGGATTTTGACCCAGTGTAACTCAAGTGTCATTGCAATTCTGCATCTCTAACATGGCACTCCCTTTCCTTCTTAGCATTGATCAATTATCTGAGCGGGATGTGACCAAATTCTGAAAGACATTGGGAGACCGCTTTGCGGGACACCACCGTTCAGTCCGTAAGAGGGACCCCGAACTTCCGGTCGCCAGTCACTTTAATTCTCCGCTCCAATCCCACTCAGACCTCACCATCCTCGGCCTTTTACACGGTTCCAATGAAGCTCAACGTAAGCTCAAGGAGCAGCACCTCGTCTTTCGATTAGGCTCTTTACAGCCTCATGGTCTCAATATAGAATTCAACAATTTCAGAACAGAACCACTGCCCCTATCAATTTTTTTTTCCATTGATTTTATTTTACTTTTTTTCTCTTTCCCTCATGGAAGCTGTGTTTCATTCTGCCAGTGCCATTTGCACTTCATCTAGAGCCATTATTTGTTTCTTAACTTGTCCCTTTACCATCTCAAATTGCCTTGAAACATTACTTAATCTCTCTTAATGTCTCCTAATCTCTCCTGCCTTCCATCCGATCACAGACCTTCCCTTTTGTTCTTACCTCCCCTCCCCACTTTCCCTGCCCCTGCACTTGCTTAAAAACCTGTTCCATCTGCGGCTTTTTCCAGTACTGACGAAGGGTCATCGACCTGAAACTTTAACTCTGTTTCTCTCTCCACAGATGCTGCCTGACCTGCTGAGTATTTCCAGCATTTTCAGTTTTTATTTCAGATTTCCAGTATCCACAGTATTTTGCTTTTATCTGAAATATATTTCTTCCACTGACATTCTGTGTGGTAAACCGAGCCTGGCTTCATTTCCTTGCCTCAGTCTGCCTGTGAAACTCCTCCGAAAATCTAGCAGTGGAATGCAGAATGAGCCGTTAGTTTCAGGGTGATTATCGGAAATGTCAACCTCTGAATCCCTGCGAATTAATCATCTTACCACGGTGATGTGCACCAGGTAGAGTGAAAATCAATTCACTCCGGCGCTGATTTTCAAAACAGATGAAGGCTGGTTTCAGTTGGACTACGGAGCGTTGTGAGGAGAGTGGTGGGAAAGCACAGCTGTCTCTGAAGAACGTGCAGGTGGTAGCGTCAATGTTGGAGGGAATGACCTATAAAGAAATTGAGCTGTCATAGATGACTTCTTCTATTCCCGTTCCAGAGATAAATCAGTTGAGGAAAGATCTTGAAAAGACTGGTGAGCACCAAAGCAGAAATAATGTTTTTGCTTGTTTGAACCATTTCAAATTTGGAAAATATAATTGTGATTGTTAATCGACATAATGCAATATATTTATTTTCACTTAAATGATAAGCAAACATGCAATAGAAACGAAACGAGGCTTTATATACTTCGATTGCTGATACGATCCAGAGCCCACCTCCTGCCTCGCCGTATACCGATCTACCCCCGGGCCCAGCCCCGACTACCTTGCCCCCGCCCACAACACTCGCGAGCCCCCAAACAATACTACGGAAAGCCGCGATATTCCGAAAGCACGCACAACAGCACTTCGATCGGAATCCTAGGCCCAGCAGCTTATGCGGCAGTACCCCCGATCGACCCAATCACTTACCTGAAATTCGTCACACGAACCTGTGCGGACTTCGACCGCTGCGCGATGTAAATGGTACTGAGGTCGGAGGGCCAACATCCGGGGCTCTCTAGACCTCCTTATTTGAACCTGGGCTTTCAGCACTCTGCGAATAAGCGCCCCACAATGGGCGCTGCCGAAATTCTTGGCGCTTATCTGTTTTCTTATGAAACAGCTAAATGCTAATTCTATAATCCCAGAAGGTTCCCTTCTGAAAATGGACAATTTAGTTGCTAGAATTATATCTTGTATGGTAGCGCTAAACTGGCGGTATCGACACGGCCGCCCGATATACGACTCGGACCGATATTCAGTGCTATTGAACGCACACTGGCTGCATATCGAGTGGGTGGTATAGCACGTGAAACACAGACCCATAGAAAAATAGGAGCAGGAGTAGGCATTTCAGCCCTTCGAGCCTGCTCCGCCATTCAATATGATCATGGCTGATCCGTTATCTCAATACCATATTCCAGCTCTCTCCCAATACCCCTTGATGCCTTTTGTGTCTAGAAATCTGCAGTGACTTGGCCTCCACAGCCTTCTGTGGTAGGGAATTCCACAGGTTCACCACCCTCTGAATGAAGAAAATTCTCCTGATCTCAGTCCAAAATGTCCTAGCCCATATCCTGAGAGTGCGACCCCTCTTTCTAAACCCCCCAGTCAGGGGAAACATCCTCCCTGCATTCAGTCTCTCTAGCCATGTCCGAATTGTGTACGTTTCAATGAGATACCCTCTCATTCTTCTAAACTGTAGTCAATATAGGCCTAGTTGACACAATCTCTCCTCATACGACAGTGCTGCGATCCCAGGAATCAGTCTGGTGAAGCTTTGCTGCACTCCCTCTCTGGCAATGTAAGGAGATCAAAACTGCACAGAGTACTCTAGGTGTGGTCTCGCCAAGGCCCTGTATAACTGTAGTAAGACATCCTTGCTCCTGTACGCATATCATCTTGCAATGGAATCCAACATACCATTTGCCTTCCTAACTGCTTGCTGCACCTGCATGCTTGCTTTCAGTGACTGGTGTCCAAAGACATCCAGGTCCCTTTGTGGTGGTCGATGAAATACCGCCCGTTTTGCGTTACAGACAGAGTTTATATCCTACCCTATCAAGTTCAGTAGAGAGCTAATTGCCCAGATCGCGCGCGCACTTACCTACCACATCTGCAATTCTGCTTCTGGCCCACGGGGACTTCAGCTCCTGGGCCTGCCCCAACTGCCAGCGCGCAGTGCTTGCATGTCCCAAGGGCGTAGTTAATGCGATGCGTCCCCTGGCATCACGTGGGCCATGGAGAGCCAATGGCAGCATACCATCTTTCATTCATAGATTTGACAGGAAAACCCATCAAAACTATGAATTGAAATCGGCAACAAAACAACAGCTAAACTTCAAATACTTTTTTTTTAAAAACCATCACATTTTTAAAATAACTATAAGTTAAATAAATTAACTAATTTAACCAAAATTTTAAATTTTTGAAAAAAAGTAACCTTTCATTAAAGTATCTAAAAAAGATAAAACTGTTGAAAAAATGTTTAAATTATAATTAATTAACCACTTACCTTGGTGAAAACGGGTCCTGCGCCTCCTTTTTAAAAGCACAGTTTCTTCAATACTTACCCTCCCGGAGAAACCTGAAAAAAAGACCTAAGTTTGCTGCGAGCGCACATGCGTCTACCGCACATGCGGTTCAACTCTGAACCGCTCCCTTCACGAGACCGGAAGTTCCGCTTTCCCGCGCATGCGCAGTGCATGCAGGAAACCGGCACTTCAGGTGGCCTTATGGGGTAGTACACAGTGGTCTTCACCCGTCAAGTGCCGAATTTTTGGCCCAATATGTTGCATATTTCAAACTATGATTTATTTCACTGAACAGAGGAAAAGTTGCGTGACAAGAAGGAAGGTAAGAGTATCGTCCAAATGTATTGTTTCCAACTCTGAACCTCGCCACCTATAATGTTTTCCAATTGTTTCGTATACATGCAAAATATCATTTTTTTGCCTTCGTTTTAGAATTGCAAGAAAAGAATAAAATGGACGGTGAGTGGATAAAATGCTTCCCGATTAGGACGAAATATATTTCCTTTGGAGGCCGGAGACTCCACTTATCCATGGCCATTTGATAATCGAAAACTCGTTGGACCTCCTCCAAAAACACAGTTTCCTCTCCTATGTGCCGTGGTCTCCGCAGGCCAAAGGATTTAGGTCCAACTAGAATGTCAGAAGCGACAAAAATCGGCCACAAGCTCTCCATGTAACAATGCCAAGATTTACCCTTCTTGTCCTTCATGTGTTAGCAACTTCCTACATAGAAACTAAGAGCAGGAGTAGGCCATTCGGCCCGTCGAGCCTGCTCCACAATTCAATACGATCATGGCTGACCATCCAAATCCAGTACCCTGTCCCTGCTTTCCTCACACAGAATCCCCACATTACAGATAGAGGCCATCTCGGCCCATCGAGCCTGCACCGACTCATATTCCACCCTATCCCCGCAACCCCACATATTTAATTCCTCCTAACATATCCCATCCTATCCCTGTAACCTCACATATTTAATTCCCCCCTAACACTAAGGCTCAATTTATCTTAGCCAAATCAACCTAACCCGCACATTTTTCGACTGTGGGAGGAAACCGGAGCACCCGGAGGAATCCCACGCAGACATGGGGTGAATGTGCAAACTCCACGCAGACAGTCACCCGAGGCCAGATTCGAGCCCGGGTCCCTGGCGCTGTGAGGCACCAGTGCTAACCACTATGCCACCGTGTTTCCCGTGTTCCTGTCAAAGAAGAAGATGCTTTTAGATCAACGTACTAGATTAAAACTATTTAGATAGGATTGGGCTCCAGGGAATAAGTACCTTGCATGCTTTACTAATATCGACAAAAGTAACAACATGTTACACTTCGTCTTCTTCTGTTCTTCTTCTTAGGCAGTCCCTCGGAACCGAGGATGACTTGCTACCACACTCGAAATGAGTTCTCAGGTGACTGATGAGTCCAATGACACTCTCTGTCACAGGTGGAGCAGACAGTGGTAAAAGTGGCGGATGGGTGGGTTGCTTGGTTTGATATGCGCTCCTTGCGCTGTTTGCACCTGTCCACCGCTTGCTCCCGGCGAAGAGACTCGAGTTGTTCGGCGTTTTCGCGGATGCTTTTGCTTCACTTTATGCGGTCTTGGGCTAGCGATTCCCAGGTGTCGGTGGGGATGTTGCACGTTTTCAAGGAGGCTTTGCGGGTGACCTGAAGCGTTTCCTCTGCCCACCTGGGACTCTCGTGCGGTGTCGGAGCTCGGAGTCGAACACGTCTACATTATTACAAGTGGCATATCAATCGGTGACTGACATCTGCTAACAAATACATGCAGGTTCTCAACATTGAATGCCAAGGAATTACTGAAATTGAGCTTATTTTCAGAACTTGATGGACAATGTCAGCTGATTGAGGCAAAGTATATAAGATCAGGGAGGTTATGATGGAGCTTTACATAACGTTAGTTCAGCCACAGCTGGAATACTGTGTGCCGTTCTGGTCGCCACACTATAGGAAGGATGTGATTGCATTGGAGAGGGTGCAGAGGAGATTCAACAGGATGTTACCTGGACTGGAGCGCTTCAGCTATGAAGAGAGACTGGACAGGCTGGGGTTGTTTTCCTGAGAGCAGAGAAGGCTGAGGGGGGACCTGATTGATGTGTACAAAATTATGAGGGGCATAGATAGGGTAGACAGAAAGGAACATTTTCCCTTAGTAGAGGTTTCAATAACCAGGGGGCATAGATTCAAGGTAAGGGGCAGAAGGTTTAGAGGGGATTTGAGGAAACACTTTTTCACACAGAGGGTGGTTGGAATCCGGAACTCACTGCCTGAAAGGGTGGTAGAGGCAGGAACCCTCACAACATTCAAGAAGAATTTATATAAGCACTTGAAACGTCATAGCATACAAGGCTACGGACCAAGTGCTGGAAATTGGGATTACAATAGACAGGGCTTGATGGCCGTCGCGGACACGATGGGCCGAATGGCCTATTACTGTGCTGTATAACGCTATGACTCTATGACTCTATGACTTGCTCCAAACTGATCAATTCTGAGATTAATATCATGTGATCTTAATGTAACAACTGCTCCTCTATCAGTAGATGGCAATGTCGCAACATTTACCCTCTATTTTCACTGGAAAGTAACTGTTGTCTGTGTCGAATATAAGACAATGTTGCTTTATAATAAACATCACACCTTAACAGAGTGATAACAGTGAACCTCGATACATTGTATCCAACAGAGCAGCAACCTTTATATGCTTCTTAAATTTGGCATTCCCCTGCCTGATTTTGTGATAGGGGGCAGGATTGTGACTTAAACCCACAGAGTTCTGTCTCAGAGGAACGAGTGCTGCCATTGAGTCAAGGCTGAGTCTAGGTTGGCAATGCTATGGAGATAATCCCAAAAGATCATGATAACCGGAATGTGTAGCGACCGTTCACATCTCCACTGTAATCAACCATCGTTTTTGCAACATCTCTCCCTACCTCAGAAGTTTGGACATAGGTGTCATTTCTGCTGTGGTTCGACTGCTGACTTGCATTGAGGTAAAAATTCATCTTGTTATCAAATCAGCCGCCCGTTTTATGCCCCGCTTGATTTTCGGTTATTTGGACCTGAATCTCGGGCGGGATTCATAACGGGCGGCAGAAGAGAAAACATAACGAAGTTACATGGAAACATAGAAACATAGAAGATAGGAGTAGGAGTAGGCCATTCGGCCCGTCGAACCTGCTCCGCCATTCGATGACATCATGGCTGATCATCCAAACTCAGTACTCTGTCCCTGCTTTCTCCCCATATCGCTTGATACCTTCAGCTTTAAGAAATATATCGAACTCATTCTTGAATATATTTAATGACTTGGCCTCAACTACCTTCTGTGGTAGAGAATTTCACAGGTTCAGCACTCTCTGGGTGAAGAAATTCTTCCTCATTTCTGTCCTAAATAGCTTACCTGTTATCCTTAGACTGTGACCCCCCTGGTTCTGGACTCACCGGCCATCGGGAACATTCTTCCTGCATCTAGTTTATCCAGACCTGTCAGAATTTTATATGTTTCGATGAGATCCCCTCTCATTCTTCTATACTCCAGCGAGTATAAGCCCAATCGACCCAATCTCCCCTCATATGTCATTCCTGCCATCCCATGTATCAGTCTGGTGAAGCTTCGCTGAACTCCCTCCATGGCAAGAACATCCTTCCTCAGATAAGGCGACCCAATTCGCTGTGCATTCCAAGACTGTCCACACCTGCCCCAACTGGAGCTGAACTAAGCTCAATTGCAAACATCCCATCCCTCGTTTTGCGTGCTAATCATTTAGTTACAGTACCAACAGATGATTTTCTTTGCACTGAATGCAGGTCCTTATTTGACAGGCCTGCCATATTGAATGCCCAGTGCGTCAAGACCGAACGGTGGCACAGTTCTTTTACTCTGTTAAAAATTTGCTCCCTACATGTATGACTCTACATTCTTCGACATCTATCGCCAAAAAAAATAATAAAAGAAAGAAATATTTGCATCAATAGTGGCATTGAACACACAGTATGTCACAAAGCGGTCCATATGCAATCAACTACTTTTGAAGTGTAATTTCTTTTATTTGGAACAAGATACAACAAATTTGGGCACCGCAAGTTCCCACAAAGTCAATACGATAAACACCAAATTATACATTTTGGTGATTTTTGCCTCGCGGATATTAGACAGGAGAACGGGGCGGACAGCCCTGCGCTTCTTCGACATAGTGCCACGGGATCTCTTGCGCTCACCTGAGAGGGCCTACCGGGTTTAAGATGTCATCCGAAAGATAACTCCTCCGCCACTGTAGCGATCCTGCATACCGGATTTGCAATTCAACCTAGGTAATGCAGATAAGTTGTTTCCACTTAACACTTCTGACAAAAGATCCCGGAAAAGTTGCTAAGATGTGACCTTTTAATTTGTTCGGCCAGCTTTCTTAAGAGTCCCTTCGTGAAGTTGATAATATATTGGTGGCTTTCGTTCCTTTGACATCACCAGAGCGACAGTGCCCACTTGATCTGATTAATATGGTTTTCGAACCTCCCCTGATCTTTTCATTTCCCCCGCGACTACGTGCATCTTCCGGTGAAGTTGATTTGCTCTCAAGCGGGGGAACGGCCGCTGAAATTGAAGCACATCCGAAATTGGGGGTGATGTCCCGCTCGAGTTGAGTTGTATGGATGACGCAAAACGGCCGGTTCGCGTTTGGCTGCCGTTATAGGACGCGCTCAAAATTTATTTCTATTGGTTTCAACCAACTCATATAACCAGCGATCGATTCAATTACGCCCATGTTGAGCCCCACCCAGTTCCAATTTCGCCCCGATTGTCTACAGTCTTCAATTCCTTTTTTTCTGCTCGTTTACTTACATATTGTGGTAAAAACTTCTTTAGATAAAACGGTACAATCTATATCTGAGCGTCTTTGCATCGCAAGCTCATTTCTCTGATACCAAAATGTCTCCTGTTCACACATTCCCTGTTCTTTCGCGGGAAAGTGGTAGAAATTTGTCTCCCGCTGTGACGCAAAATGGGCGGTACCGGGTCGCCACCCGTTACACACAACGCCTGTTATTCAGGTGCATTGAGCGCATTGAAACTAAATATCAGGCGCTGCGTACCACGGGCGCTCGATACCGCACGTTTAGCGCTACCGCGAGAGACGAATTTCAACGCCAATGCATATAGAATGCAAAAACAGGTCAATTTATTTCAGATAACTATTGTAAAGGCGAGCATTGTCCAATATGAGAATACATGGCCTGATTTTGCGGTGGGGGATTCCAGCGGGCGTATGCATTCATAGTCACATTTTCTATGCATTTAGCTGGTGGCCCGTGAGATACGGAGGCTTGCGTTCCTTGGTCT
Organism: Squalus acanthias; assembly: GCA_030390025.1. Classification (NCBI taxonomy): domain Eukaryota; kingdom Metazoa; phylum Chordata; class Chondrichthyes; order Squaliformes; family Squalidae; genus Squalus; species Squalus acanthias. The sequence goes on from CM059453.1 coordinate 9,550,103, forward strand.
CTCCTGGTAGAAATGCGTAGAGGCGCACTTTTCCCAGGGGTACGTGTGGATTGCAGGCGCCCCTGGTAACACGTGGGCCCGCCCAAGCAATGAAAGCAGGGAATCCCCATTCATATTTTGACAGTTCTGCAGGTGTGGAACTTTCAAAAGGAGGAATGGGGAAACATTAAAAATACACGAACAGATGAAATATGTTTTTTAAATGACATGCATAAAATTATTTAAAATGGCATTTAAAAATCAAAAGTTTTATTTTTTGAGAAAAGAAAATTATGTTTTAACGAGTCTAAAATTAAACTTAACTTATTGGACAGGGTTTTTAATGTATTAGTGAGTAAAAGCAAGCCTTATGCCTGCTTTCATCAGGTGTAAGAATTCCACAGATTTTCAGCAGGCGGATGTTGGGCAAATAGCGCAAATCTCCACCCGCAAATTTCCAGCTCGCAGGAGGCGGAGGATCCATCAAGAGGATTCTTGACAGATCGCAAGTACCGGCTTACATCGCATGCGCTGCGCATGCCTAAACCCGGCACTTAGCCGGCGCCTACGGGCGTGTGCGCACCTTGTATGCATCCGAAGATATCGTAAAATATGACCCATTCTGTTAACGATAATGATCGTGTTCTTTTTCAGAGCTAGGAGCTCAGAATATAGAAAAAAAAGATAAACGTAAGGGTGCAATCTAATTTTCTATGTTCATCGACGATAAACTTTTACAGAGAATGTTCTATAAATTCTTCTAGGGCGGTGGCAATAGGAGGGCGCTATCGGATCGGATGCCCGCTCAACGCAGCGCCTGATATTCAGTTCCATTGATTGCAATGGAACTGAATATCAGACGGAGCATATGACGGGCGGCCGATGCGGTAATACGCGATTTGCGCCTCCGGCCGAGACGAATTTCTAGCCTACAAGTTTGTCTGATGCATTGTTATACGATAAAGAACTTGCATTAACATCGCCACTTTAACAACTCCTGAAAATCGCACAGCCCATCAGAAGCAGTGAAGTACTTTGTTGGGTTGAAATTGCAATTGTCATGAAGGAAACGTGGCAGCCAATTTGTGCACAGCGTGATCCCACAGGTTGCAATGTGATAATAATGAGCAGATAATCTGTTTCTAGTGTTGTTGGTTGTGGGATAAATATTGGCCCAGTACACCGGGGATTCCTCCCCTTGCTTTTCATCTGAACAGTGGTGTGTGTCCACCTGAGAGGGAAGACTGGGCCTCGGCTTAACAACCCCGTTCGACAGGCGGCACCTCCAGCAGCTTAGCGCTTCGTCAGTGGGAGTGTCGGTCTGGATCATGGGCTCAAGTCTCCAGAGTGCAAATTCATTCCAAGACCTTCTGAATCAGAAGCGAGAGTGCAACTTACCGTTGGCGGCTTCCGTGTGTAATAATTTATTAAGTGATACTACCCTACAGGATCAGTCCAATTTCAAATTAACCTTACAGCACTCATGCACAATAGAAGCCCAACATACCATTAAGTTCCGGGGGCGAGTTGTCTGATGTTGGAGCAGCAGCGGGACCAGAGCTTGGGGACCATAATATCGCTCTGAAAGGCTTCTGCCCCCTAGCGGCTAAATTAACAGTTGAATTGTTAGGGATTTGGGGGTGGTGTTTCCTCTACTCAGGACATTACGCCTTTAGTGCAGTCCAGAAGATATGCCTGGCTAACCCGGGGTATTGCCGGCAGAGTGACCTTAAAAACAGACGTTAACTGAGCCCCCAGGAAGACGGGCGGCTCGCCATTTGATTCTGAGCCTTCCGGCCAGCGTATGGATGAGTGGCGTTGAAACTCATTGAGTTGCATTAGCAGAACGTTTGTTGGTGAAGAGATGTCCGTTTGGCTGACCAATATTCCCGATGGACTTGTGCTGTGGACTTTGGACGTGACAAGGATGACAGTGACTCGCTGAAATCTAATTGGATGTAATTTTCCCTTTTGGGCGGAAGATGAAAAACAGGAGATATCGAATTATCTCATACAATAGCAAAATAATGCGGATGCAGAAATAAAAGCAGAAAATGCTGGAAACACTTGTCAGGCCAAGCAGCATCGGTGGAGAGAGAAACAGAGTTAACGTTTCCGGGTTGACAAAGGGTCACAGAGCTGAAACATCAACTGTGTTTCTCTCTCCACGGAAGCTGCCTGGCCTGCTGAGTGTTTCCAGCATTTTCTGTTGTTATATCGAATTAGCTGGTCCTTATAAATCACTCCCCATTTTCATTTCCGTTGAGGACAATGAGTCTGTTCCGTCATTCAGTTACTTCACAAATGAATTGTATCTTTACTCCGTCTACAGGGCGCGGTTCCATAACCCATAATAGAATAATTTATCAATCTCAGCAGCTTTTTTGGGTCGACTGCTCCAGTTTTCCACAACCATTTGTTTGAAGAGGTGCACCTGGAATCACCCCTGAACGACCTGGCTCTAACGCCAAGGTTTTGACCCCATGCTCTGGACTCCCCCATCAGAGAAAATAGTTTCCTTCTATCGAACCATTCAACTCATTTAATCATCTTGAGCACCTTAAGTAGATCACCGCTGAATCTTCAAGTCTCTAGAGCATCTAAGCCTATTCTGTGGAACCTGTCCTCATGATTTAACCCTTTTAGTCTTGGTACAATTCTGGTCAATCTGCGGCGCAACCCATCCAAGGCCAATGCATCCTTCCTGAGGTGCAATGTCCAGAACTGAACGCCGTACTCTAAATGGGAACTAACCGTAGATTAATAGAACTGCATTATTAGTACTACCAGTTTGTATGCCAGCTTCTTAAAATAAAGGCTATTTTGAATTTATACCTGTTATGTTTTTACATGGATCTCTGTGCCCCACCACAGTTCCTAGACTCTCAATATTTAGAACATACATTGATCTATTCTTCTGAAGTCCGAAGTGGATCAACTCACACATCCCCACATTGGACTCCTACTGCCATATTTTTCCCACTCAATTAATCTCTTAATGTTCCTTGGCAACTTACTGTCTGCCTCGACGCTGAAAGTAAACCCAGATATCATGACCACAGCCTCCCCGATGTCAACATCCTCGAACATTGCATGGGAGGAATACCTTTATTAATCCAACTGACCCTCTCACACATTTCAGATTGACATCTGGTACTTTAACTGCAATGGTTTTCAGCAACGTTATTGTGTCATTTCAGTTACATCCTACAAATGAGATTCTGATCGCTGCTTATCAACAGTGCGTTTCTGTTACTTTCTACAATGATTTCTGAATTAGATAGGAGGTATATGACCGATCATAGTGACCATTTCTTCACCCGACTTGCTAAGATGTTCATAAGGGCAAGGCATTCCTTTAACTGCCTCATCCTATCGATTAACCCTTCTTTGAAATGTTGTATCGTTTTGCACTTTCCTTTGTTTTCCCCTCAGTTCAACATTTTTGTCTGTTCGACTGCCCGGATTATAGAGTACAGGAATCATATAGCTTACATTCTCAAAAAAAGCTACACGTTGTGCAGGTTGGAATGTGAAGGGGCTGTGAGGCAATCTGTGGTGAAGTTTAACTGGTCGTAAATCGTCCAAATACGCAGCTGCCCATATCTTAACTCCGAACAAGGCACGTTCACCACAACCACCCCCCATCCTCCAACTGTTCTCGCTCACCGATATTGGCTCCGGGACCGGCAAAGCTCCGAGTTTAAAATTTGCATCCTTACTTGCAAATCCCTTAAAGGCCTCGCCCCTCCCTATCTCTTTAACCTCCTCGAGCCCTAAAACCTTTCGCGATCTCTGCACTCCTCCAAATCTCTCCTCTGGCAAAAACGCCGATTTTCAGCGCTCCACCATTGGCAGACTTGTCTTCAGCCGCCTTGGATCTCAGCTCAGAATTCCCCTATATAAAACGTCTCAGCCGTTGTCTCTTCCTTAACGAGCCTCTTTTAAATGTACATCTTGGATCATTCGTTTGTTCACCTGATCTAATGGCTCCTTCTTTGGTGGTATTTTTTTTCATTTATTCATTCATGGGATGTGGGCATCACTGGCATTTATTGCCCATTCCTAATTGGTGGCGAGCCGCCTTCTTGTACCGCTGCAGTCCGTGTCGTGAAGGTAATTCCACATTGCTGTTAGGGATGGAGTTCCAGGATTCTGACTCAGCCACGGTAAAGGATAAGCGATATATTCCCAAGTGAGGATGGTATGTAACTTGGAGGGGAAATCGGAGGTGCTGATGTTTCCATGAGCCGGCTGTCATTTTCCTTCTAGATGGCAGAGATCGCGGGTTTGGGGGGTCCAACTGAAGAAGCCTTGGCGAGTTGCTGCGGTGCATCTTGTTGATGGTACACACTGCAGCCACCTGATCTGGTGATGCAGGGAGAAAATGTTTATGGTGGTAGATGAGGTGCCTATCAAGTGGTTTGCTTTGTCCTGGATGGAGTTCAGTTTCTTGAGTGTTTTTGGAGCTGCACTCATCCAGGCAAGTGGAGAGTATTCCATCACACTCCTTACTTGTGCCTTGTACAGGAGGTGAGACACAAGCCGCAAAATACATAATCTCTGAGCTGCTTTTGTGACCATTGTATTTATGTGTCTCTTCCAATAAGTTTTATGCTCAATGTAGAACCCAGGTTGTTGATAGTGTGGTATTCGGCGATGGAAAGTCAAGTGGCGATTGTAGACTCTCACTTCTTGCAGATATGATGCAGATACTTCACCTGACGAAGGAGCAGCACTCCGAAAGCTTGTGATTTCAAATAAAACTATTGGACTATAACTTGGTGTTGTGCAACTTCTCAACTTTGTCCACCCCAGTCCAACACCGGCATCTCCACATCATTGTTGCAGATAGTCATTGTCTTGCAATTGTGTGGCGCGAAAGTTACCTGCAACTTATCAGCCTTCATTTCGTGCAAGTCTTGCTGCATGCGGGCATAGACTGCTTCATTATCTGAGCAGTTGCGAATGTCACTGCACACAGCACAGTCTCCACGATTACGCTGCTTAATTACGAGCCTGTGAATGACTTTGTTAAGTCAACGGCATTTTATAAAAGCAATTTGTTGTTTAAAAGGATTTATATCAGTTCTTCATGTGTCGATGGGATTTAAATAGGATGTATGGGATTATTTAATTTGGGATATCATTATTGACTCGTACTAATTTACTAATTTCAGAGATAGCAAATCTGAAGAGTGACTTGGAAGCAACAGGTCAGGAACAATGTATAAACAGTACAAATTTTTAATGTTAGTAGTTGTGTTTGCTGCTATCAGCCATATAGCAATATATTGATTTCCCTTTAATTGTGTAACCGATATAATTGCCCTATAAAGTGGTAGGGTTGCCAAACCTCAAGGACTGCCCTGGAGTCTGGAGGAGTGAAATGTTAATCTCCAAGTCAATGCCGCGAGCAACCAGCAGAACACTCATTGTGCAATTAAATATATTTGGCCTCAATTTGCCTTGGGAGGCTTCCCGCGATGGGATTCCTCCGATCATCAATTTTTTTACACATTTACCTGGTGAGCCGGGAGATACGGCGGGTTGCGATCCTGGGCCTCTCCTAAATGCTTAGCGGCCCACGTATTCCAGGCGCGCATGCGGTTCGCAAGTGTGGATCACGTGGGCAGGCCCAACCAACGAATGAATGCATCTCCATTTATACTTATTGAAGTTTAGTACGTACTGAACTGTCATAATTATGAATGAGGATGACTTTAAAATACACGAATGCGAGAAAAGCATTTTATTTAATTACATATACTAAATTATTTAAAATGGCATTTAATTAAATATATCAGAAAAAAAATTTATTTACCAGGCAAAAGATTTCCACGGCTTTTCAGTGGGCAGAAGTTGGGCAAATATCGCATCTCTCCACCCACAGAGGCCCATCTCCCGGGGATGCGGAGGACATGTTAGCACGGCACATGCTTGAAGTCTATAATTATCTTCCTTACTGTTTACTACAATTCCAAGTTTCATGTCATCTGCAGATTTCGAAATTCTGCCTTGTACTTCCAAGTCCAAGTCATTAATGTAGATAGAAGCAGCTGGGGTCCTGATACTGGACCCTGTGGAACGCCGTTATATACCTGACCCCGTCAGCAAAAACAGCCACTCACGGCAGCTCAATGTTTTCTATCTCTTACCCAATTTTATATCCTTGCGTTTCTTGCCTCTTTCAACCCATGATCATCAATTTTGATAACAAGTAAACATGTGTTACTTTATGAAATTACTTTTGAAATCCATATGCAGAACGTTAACTGGGCTGCCCACATCCACCATCTCCGTTACCTCATCAAAAAACTCAATCAATTTAGTCAAATACGATTTTCCCTTAACAAACCGGGCTGACTTTCCTTTATGAGACCATGCTTGTCCAAATGTCTGTTAATTTTCTCCCGGATTATTGTAAACTGCAATTGCACATTGAGCCATTCTAAGAAGGATATGTTTCACGTGCAATCAAAAACGAAGTAACGTTGGTTATATATTGTAACACTGTGACTTTCTTTTATTTAACAGCAGAGCAACTCCGTCAGAAAGTGCTAGGTAAACGTCTCCTTAGACAAGGTGCAGAGGAGATTTACCAAAATGACGCCTGCGATGAGGGACTTCAGTAATGTGGAGAGACTAGAGTGTCTGGGGTTGTTCTGCTTACATCAAAGCAGTTTAAGGAAACATTTACATAGAATTACATCGCATGTGCGGCAAAAAAACAGGCCATTCAGCACAACTGGTCCATCCGGGTATTTATGCTCCACACGTGCCTACTGCCACCCAAATTCATCACAGCCTATCGTAATAATCTCATATTCCTTCCTCCCTTATGTGTATATGTAGCTACCCCTTAAAAGAATTTGGGATATTCGTATCAACCACTGCTTGCCGCAGCGAGTTCCATTTTTTCACCACTGGTAAAGACGCCTGTCGTGAATTGGATATATTAGTGACTACCTTATATTTGTTTGTCCTGGTTTCGATTTACCACATAAGTGGAAACATCTTTTCCATGTCTAAGGTATCAAAAACGTTCATAAACTTAAACACCTATATCAGATCACCGCTCAGCCTTCTCATTCCTAGGGGTTATAGGAAAGGATATAAGTGTTAGTTGCATCCACTAGCAGGTGATTCGTTCATCAGAGGACACAGATTGAAGGGAATTGAAAACATATAAACAGAGAGTAGAAAATGAGATTGTATTTTTAAGCAGCAAGTTGGTATGATAAAGAATGGGCTTCCTGAAAGGGCGGTGGAAGCAGGTTCAATATTAAATTTCAAAATGAAATGTTTGCAGCTGTACTTGGGCAGAACATAGGAGAGTGGGACTCAGTCGAGATCTCTTTCAAATAGCTGGCATAGCCGTGATGTGATGAATTGCATCATCCTCACGGAAGAGGTTTACTTAAATGGTTCAACAGATTGATAACTGGGATGGCCGGATTTGACGTATGAGGAGAAATTACGTCGATTCGACTTATATTCGCTGGAGTTTAGAAGAATTAGAGGGGAACTCATTGAAACTTATAAAAATCCTAAAGCACTGGACAGATTGGATGCAGGAAGGATGTTCCCGATGGCGTGGGAATTCCAGAACCAGGGTTCACTGTCTAACGATAAGGGGTAAGCCATTTAGGACTGCGATGAGGAGGGATTTCTTCACCCAGGGAGTGGTGAAACTGTGGAATTCTCTACCATACAAGGCAGTTGAGGCCAATTCATTAAATATATTCAAGAAGGAGTTAGATATATTTCTTAAGGCTAAAGGGATCAAGGGATATGGGAAGAAAGCAGGGACAGGGTACTGAATTTGGATGATCAGCCATGATCTCATGAAATGGCGGAACAGGCTCGAGGTGCCGAATGGCCTACTCCTGCTCCTATCTTCTATGTTTCTGTGTTTCTATGTTCCAGGGATGAGGAATTACGGTAGCATAGTGGTTATGTTACTTAACTAGTATTCCAGTGGCTGGGTCTAAATATGCGAAGATATGAATTCATAATACCACCACGGCAGCTGGGGAATCTAAACTAGGAGGAGGGGTGGGCTCAGAGGAGGAGACCAGGAAGCTCCAGAGCGATTTGGACAGACTGGGTGATTGGGCGGATAAATGGCAGATGCACTATAATGTGGACAAGTGCGAAGTTATCCACCTTGGGTGCAGGAACGGGAGGGCAAATTATTATTTAAATGGCAATAAATTGGGAGAGGGGGAAGTACAGAGAGACCTGGGTGTTCTTGTACACCAGTCACTGAAGGCGAGCATGCAGGTGCAACAGGCGATCAAGAAGGCAAACGGTATGCTGGCCTTCATAGCAAAAGGGTTGGAATACAGGAACAGGGATACCTTGCTGCAGCTGTACAGGGCACTGGTGAGACCACAGCTCGAGTACTGTGTACAGTTTTGGTCGCCTCATCTGAGGAAAGATGTTCTTGCCATGGAGGGGGTGCAGCGGCGATTCACCAGGCTGATACCAGGAATGGCGGGATTGACCTATGAGGAGAGACTATGTAGTTTAGGGATGTACACACTGGAGTTTAGAAGATTGAGAGGGGACCTCATAGAAGTGTATAAAATTCTGACAGGTCTAGACAGACTAGATGCAGAAGGAATGTTTCCCTTGGCGGGTGAGAACAGAACTAGAGGACATAATTTAAGGATAAGGGCTAAACCATTTAGGACAGAAATGAGGGGGAATTTCTTCACTCAGAGGGTGGTGAACCTGTGGAACTCATTGCCACAGAGGGCAGTGTACGCCAGCTCATTAAATATATTTAAGAGGGAATTAGATATATTTCTACAGGCAAAAGGGGTTAAGGGTTACGGAGAGAAGGCGGGGACGGGATACTGAATTGGAGGATCAGCCATGATCTCATTAAATGGCGGAGCAGGCTCGAAGGGCCGGATGGCCTACTCCTGCTCCTATCTTCTATGTATCTATGTATATGTAAATACATCTGGAATATAAAGCTAGCATCACTAATGGTGACCATGACACTACCGGTTTGTCGTAAAAACCCATCTGGTTCACTAATATCCTTTAGGGAAGACAATCTGCCGTCATTACCCGATATGGCCTATAGGCGTCTGCAGACCCACAGCAATGTGCTTGACTCTTAACTGCCCCCCGAAGTGGCCTAGCAAGCCATGTAGTTCTACCAAACTGCTAATGCAGCGGTTCAAGAAGGCTGTTCACCGCCACCTTCTGAATGGCGATTGGGGATGGGCAGTATATCCCGACGCTTGCCAGTGACGCCAACATACCATGAACGATTAAATAAAGTTTACGTGGATTGACTGGAGATGCTGGGGTTGTTCTTCTCGGAGCAGAGAAGACTAAGAGGAGATTTGATAGAGGTGCTTAAAATCATGAAGAGTTTGGAGAGTGGAAATATAGAGAAACTGTTTCGGAAGGCTGAAGTGCCGATAACAAGAGGGCACAGATTTAATGTGATTGGCAAAAGTGACAGCGGCGACATAAAGAAAGACGTTCATTCAGCAACGAGAGGTTCTGCTTTTGAATGCACTGCTTGATAGTTTGGTGGATACAGACTCAATATTAGCCTTCAAAGGGAATTGGATCAATGCTTGACAGACAGAAAAACAATACAGGGATATACGTAAATAGTGGGGGAGTGAGACTAAATGAATTGCTCTTCAAAAGAGCCGGAGCACATTCGATGGGCCCAATGGTTTGCTTCTGTGCCGTAATATTCTATGGTTCTGCGATTCTAAGCAGAGTTGTAGAATACTATGATATGATAAATACTGGTTAGCGAACTGATGATGTATAAAACAGTCATTTAGCTCACGTATGTGGTTACAATTGTTTAGTGTTGCGTTGCAGGGTAGTGCTCAGAAAATATAATCTCATCGCTGTTTCCTTAGAACTGGAGGAGAAGTCTAAAATGGACGGTGAGTGGATGAAGCTGTTGTTGGTTGGGCTCAAACTTATTTTCTTCTGTGCGGCGGAATTCGCTGTTTCATCCCAGTTGGCCAATCAATGTTAAAACCATTTCAGAAACGTGTTTTGACAGTTTTCTCTCTCTGGGTCTGTGCACAGACGGTACACAGATTGAATGAGGCCTTCCGAGAACATTCGCCTGTACTTTCCTATGCCTACAGGAGTGGACGTGCTGTGTACACACCCGTAGGGACATCGGAAATGCCGGTTTCAGGCATGCGAAGCGCGTGCGCTGAAAACCGGCATTTCCGATCTGTCAGGAAGGCTCCTGTCAGATCGGACGCCTGCCCGAGAGAAGGGCCTCTGCGGGTGGAGAGTTCCGCTTTCTGCAGGAATTCCTCCGGCTGAAAACTCTTATGATGTGGAGATGCCGGTGTTGGACTGGGGTGGACAAATGTGAGAAGTCGCACAACACCAGGTTATAGTCCAACAGCTTTATTTTAAATCACAAGCTTTCGGAGCGCTGCTCCTTCCTCAGGTGAAGTGAAGAGATGCATATAGGCATCTCTTCACTTCAACTGACGAAGGAGCAGCGCTCCGAAAGCTTGTGATTTAAAATAAATCTGTTGGACTATAACCTGGTGTTGTGCGACTTCTCACATTTGAAAACTCTCAGAAAGGTTACGTCTGGTAAAAGTAGGCGGAAGGCCTGGTTTTACCAGCATAAGAGTTGAAAAAAATGTTTTTAAAAAATGCTTTCACTCATTTATAATTTAAAAATACTTTTAAAAAATATGTTTATTTTTAGCCCGTAAAAATGTTTAATAATTGTTTGCAAAAATTAATTATTTCTTTAAAATGTTTAACTTATTGTAATGTTAACTAATTTTACAAACGTGATGTTTTTTTTTTATGTATTTAATATTATACTGTGTTTTTGGGGTGATCTCCATTCATATATTTGACAGGTCCATCTGTCAAAAGTATGAATGGAGATTCCCTTCTCCTGTTGGCTCCCCATGACCCATGTATTCTCTCGGACGCTTGCGAACTGCGCCTCTGGGATACGTGGGCCGTGCACATTTCGAATGTGGAGAGGACCAGGGGTAGTCTCCGGACCTCGGGAGCCCTCATAAATTCGTAGATTATTTTCCAATAGGAGGTATCCGCACGCCGGAAGCCTCATATCGGAAATTACGGGAAATTATGAAGAAAAAAAGCGCCTTTCACAAACGCTGGACATCCCAAAGCGCTGTGCAGGCAATAAAGTACTTATTGAGTTGTGTTGACTGTTGTATTGCAGGAAACGCGGCAGCCAATTTAACACAGCAATGTCCCACAAGCACAATGTAATAATGACCTGACAATTTCTTTTAGCGATGTTGGTTAAGGGATCAATATTAGCCCGGAAACTGGGAGAACACCACTGCTCTTTATCAGAATAGTGCCACGGAATCTTTTACGCCCTCCTGAGAGGGGAGCAGAGACCTCGGGTTAAGATTTCATCCAAATTACGTCACTTCCGATATTGCAGCACACACTTATTACTGCACTGGAGTGTCCGCCTAGATTCCGTGAATACCGGACAGGGCGTATAATGGGCGGTCAATGCGATATTGCCATTTTAACGCGAAAAGCCAAAAAAATATTTCCATGCTATTGAAGTGTGACGAACATCCGTCATTCTCACAACGGTGTAGACATCTCTGGTTGCTATGTTTCAGTGGCAATCTGAGGCCTCATGCAGATTTCACCTGATCTCCATCTGAATAAGTTAACGGAGCATGTCTATTCTGACTTGTTGACGGTGCGTCAAAAAGCGCGTTGGCGAAGTAACGGAGAGGGCCGATGATGGTAGCGTGATTGTTATTGGGCCAACATTTGCGATCGGACGCTTAATTTTTCTATTTTTTCAAAATCTTAACCTGCTTTTCCATGCGTAAGAATTTGACACTCACAGCGGGCGGAAGTTGTGCATAAAGCTTTTCTTGCGGATGCCCACATAAATCTTGACAGATCGCACTTGCTGGTTTTCAGCTCATGCGCTTAGCTCCCCTGAAACCGGCACTTGCGCGGACCCCACGGGTCGTTATTAAGAACACTGCTCGTTTTGATATACATTCCCCAAAATTTCCGATTGCAGGCTTCCTCCGTGCGGATGCCTGCAATCGTAACAACATTTGCGGACTTACCTGAGGGCTCCCGAGACTCGGACACTTCCGGTCCTGGGCCTCTCCAGTGTGGAAATGTGCAGTGCCCAGGTATCACAGGGGCGCATGCGGTTCGCAAGCGTCCCCGGGGGTCACTTGGGCCAGGCGAGCCAGTGAAAGAAGTGAATCCCCATCACACTTTTGACAGATAGAACTTTCAAAAGTATGAATGGGGATTACTGAAAAAAAACACTAAAACATTAAATACATTTTTTAAAATCACGTTTTTAAAATGGTTTCAAATTACATTAAACTAAATATTTTTAAGACAAATTTAACTTTATGAAACAAATAATTAAGGTTTTTTACGGGGCTAAAAATAAACTTTCATTTTTAAAAAAGGTTTTTATAATTATAAATGATTGCGAATACATTCTCTGTGACTTTTTTAAATCTTATGCTGGTAAAACCAAGCCTTACGCTTTTATCAGGCGTAAGATTTCTAAGTGTTTTCAGCGTGCGGAGGTTCTGCAGGAAGCGGAACACTCCACCCGCAGAGTCTCTACTCCTGGGCAGGCGGATGATCTTTCAAGAGCATTCTTGACAGACCGGAATGCCGGTTTTCAGCGCATGCGCTTCACATGCCTGAAACCGGCATTTCTGATGTCGCAACGGATGTGTAATCAGCTCGTACACACCCGTAGGTATCGGAAAAAACGGGCCAATAATGAACTGGATTTGGGGAGACAGGGCATAAATTGAAAGTTTGCCGATGACTCGTAACTCGAAAATGCAGTAAACAATGATGAGGATAGAATAGAGTACACAGACAGCCTGGTAAAATGGGCAGACACATGGCTAATGAATGTTTAAGCAGAGGAGTGTGAAGTGATACAATTTGTTATGAATAATGAGGAGGGTGAAATATTAATTAATGCTAATGGGGGGGGCTGTAACATTGAGATATTAGGGTGTATGTACAGAAATCTTTAAATTGGCAAGACAAGTTGAGAAGGCTGATAAAGCTTATGGGATCCTTGGTTTTTTTAGTAGAGGGATGGTGGACAAAGGAAAGGAAAGTATGCTGATCTTCCATAAAACACAGGTTCGGCCTAAGCTGGTGTACAGTGCTTAATTCTGGGGACCACACTTTAGAAAGGCTGTGAAGTCCTTGTAGAGGGTGCGGAAGAGATTTAATAGAATGGTGCCAGTGAAGAGGGACTTCAGTTATGTGGAGAGACTGGAGAAGCTGGGGTTGCTCTACTCAGAGCAGAGAAGGTTTAGGGGAGATTGAGCAGAATGGTGCCAGTGACGAGGGACTTCAATCATGTGGAGAGACCGGAGAAGCTGGGGATGCTCTCCTTAGAGCAGAGAAGGTTAACGGGGGGACTGACCAGAATGGTGCCAGTGACGTGGGCGTTCAGTTATGTAGAGAGACTGGAGAAGCTGGAGTTGCTCTCCTTAGAGCAAGTGAAGATTAAGGGGAGATTGATCAGAATGGTGCCGGTGACGAGGGACTTCAGTTATGTGGAGAGACTGGAGAAGCTGAGGTTGCTCTCCTTAGAGCAGAGAGGGACATTGGATACAGGTTTAGAACTCATGGCTGTTTTAAGATCGAGTAAATAAGGATAAACTGTTTCCAGTGGCAGATAGGTCGTTAACCAGACTGCACAGATTTAATGTGAGTAGCAAAAGAAGCGGAAGAGACATGAGGAAGCAATTTATTTGATACAGCGTGTTTTGTGATCTGGAATTCACTTTCTGAAAGAGTGGTGGGAGCAGATTCAATGGTAACTATCAACAGGAAATTAATAATGGCCCAGAAATTTGACTCGGAGGCTTGCCGCGGGGGTAAGGATCACGCGCGATATCACACACCGCGCCGGCCATTGTGTTTTGGGCCCACAGGATCTTCGGGTCCTGGGCCCCTCCCTAGTGCTGGCGCGCAGTGTGAGCGTGTCCCAGGGGCGCAGTTAGTGCGATGCGACCTCTGTGATCAAATGGGCCATGGAGAGCCAATGGCAGCTGACCATCTTTCATTCATAGATTTGACAGGAGACTTGTGAAATCTGTGAATTGAAAGAGACACCAAAAGAACAGCTAAACCTCAGATACATTTAAAAAAAATCACATTAATAAAATAACTATAGTTAAATAAATTAACCACTTTAAACAAAAATTTTGAAAAAATTAAAAAAAAAATTTAAGTTATAAAAATAAACTTACCTTTCTTAAAAGTCTCTAAAAAAGATAAACCTGTTGAAAAAAATTAAAAATTATACTTAATTAACTACTTACCTTGTTCAAAAGGGGTCTTACGCCTACTTTTTACTTGTGCAGTAACTTCCATACTTAACCTCGCGTTGAAACCTGAAAAAAACCTAAGTGTGCTTCGTGCGCACAGCCTCTTGTGCGCACGCGGTACACGTAGGAACCGCCCCCTTCACCATACCGGAAGTGCCGGATTCCCGCGCATGCGCAGTGTATGCAGGACACCGGCACTTCGGGAACGAATACGGGTGAGTGCGCACTGAGTACTCACCCGTTCACGGCCGAATTTTTGGGCCATTCAAGGCAGAACATTTACAGTGCTGTGGGACGAGTGCAGGCGATTGGGGCTAACTGGATAGCTCGACCAAGGATGACTGTACAGGTACGGTGGCCGAATGGCCTCATAGAATCATAGAATCATAGAAGTTAACAGTACAGAAGGAAACCATTCGTTCCACCGTGTCTGCGACCTTCGAAAAAGAGCTATCCAGCCAACTCCCACTTTTCAGCCCTTGGTTTGTATCCTTGCAGGTGCATATCCAAGTACGTTTTAAATGTGATGAGAGTTTCTCCCTCTACCCACCTTTCAGGGAATGAATGAGAAACGGCCTCCACCCTCTAGGTGAAAAATCTTGGCCTCAACTACCGTCTAATTAATTACTTTAAATATATGCCCCCTGATTATTGCCTTTCTGCTAACGGAATTAGGTCCTTCTTATCCACTCTATCTTGGCCCCTGATAATTTTATACACGGCAATTAAGTCTGCCCGCATCCTCCACTGTTCCAAGGTAAACAACCCCAGCCTATCCAATTTTTTCTCACAGCTAAAATTCCCCAATCCTGTCAACATGCTCGTAAAACTCTTCTGTACCCTTTCTAGTGCAATCAACTATTTCCTGTAATGTAGTGACCAGAACTGCGCGCAGTATTCTAGCTGTGGCCTAACTAATGCTTGTTACAATTCTAGCATCACCTCCCTGCTATTATATTCTATGCCTCGGCTAATAAATGAAACTCTTCTCTACGCCTTCTTAAACAATTTTCGACCGATCCAGCTCCCTTCAGGGATCTGTGGACAGGCACTCCAAGGTCCTTCTGTACTGCCACATTTCTCAGTCTCCTTCCATTTATTGTGTATTCACTTGCTTTGTTAACCCTCTCCAAATGCATGGCCTCCTTCTGCGTCAAATATAATGAATTTGGGTAACGCTTGGAGGAATTTTTGCTGCAGATACCGGGAGGTGAGCACGCGTTTATTGTGATGACCGCAGATAAGCAGTTTGATAGGCACACCATCATTTCTACCACTATATCCGGACAAATGTCCCTTTGGTCCATGCAGTTGAATATCGCGCGATGGGTACAATCGGCGGCTAGGAAACTCGTGTAATTTTCGACATACCTTAATGTATTCCTTCTGTTCCTAAGATTGCAGATCTCGTTCCCCACATTCTTTTTTGGTATTAGGATGTGGAGTGGGTGGTCGTAGTCGAATAGAGAGATGGAAAAGCCGGATTGGAACCCGATCAACAGGAAAAGAGGGACTGGAGTCAAGGACTGCTACTGAGCCCGAGGGGAAACCCGTAATGTAGCAGAGTGAGCAGTGAAACAGGGACTAGAGTCGCGGATTGGGACAGAGCGAGAGGGAAACCCAGAGTGCAGAAGAGCCAGTCGAGAGATAGGGACTGGAGTCAGAGACTGAGACAGAGAGAATTCCTGGAATGCATGAGGACCGCAAGGAACTTAGGAATGGAGTCAGGAATTTGGAGTAGGAGAAAGCAAAACACGGAACAAAGCCGGACCTACAGGGAAACAGGGAGTGTAGTCAGAGATTGGAAATGAGAGAGAGTGAAACCGCGGAGTAGAGTGGGGTCAGACGGAGAACGCGGACTGGAGTCAGAGACTGAGATGGAAAAGATATTGAAAACACGGAGTTGAGCAAAGAAACGGGGATTAGAGTCATGTCTTGGGAATTAGAGAGAAGGAATACCCGGAGTGGAGCAGGGTCACCAGGGATGCAGAGACTGGAGTCAGATACTGAGATGTGGAATGAGATACGGAAGACCCAGAGAGAAGCAGCTTAACATGTAATCATGGAACGGAGTCAGAGAATGAGATTGATAGTGAGTTATGGAAAACCAGGAGTGGATCGGGGTAAACAGGGAGTGGAGCCGGGCATCATAACACCATAAAAAATACATGTCGATTTATGTTCCAGAATTGGGATCTAAAATACTGGAAAGAAAAGAAAAACGTAAGGGAACGATTAGAATTCCGATGTCCCCTGTAAAGATTTTCAAGTTGCCCCATAGACATGACTGTGCCTTCAGCGGATGAGTTTCTAGCCCTTGAATCGAATTATGTGCACGAGCAGTATGTTCATAATTTTTCAGGAGAGAAGTATACAAAGTATTTTTTATTTATGCGGAAGGCAGGCAGAGTGTGATTGGTCACAATTTAGAAACAGCAGGAGCCAGGCAGCCGCTCACGCCTGTTATACGGAACAAGAGTGCGCCATTGAGCCCCTTGAGCCTGTTAACAAAGGAAGAAGAGTCGGAAATTCAGCCTCTCACGCCTGTTACATAGGGACAGGAGCAGGCCATTCAGCTCCCTCGAGCTTGTTACACAGGAACAGGAGCAGGCCATTCAGTCCCTCGAGCCTGTTACACAGGAACAGGAGGAGGTCCATTCTGCCCCTCGAGTCTGCTACACAGGAACAGGAGCAGGCCATTCAGCCCCTCAAGCCTGTTACACAGGAACAGGAGCAGGCAATTCAGCCCCTCGAGCCTGTTACACAGGAACAGGAGGAGGCCATTCAGCCCCTCGAGCCTGTTATACAGGAACAGGTGCAGGCCATTTACCCCCTCGAGCCTGTTACACTGGAACAGGAGGAGTCCATTCAGCCCCTCGAATTTGTTACACTAGAAGAGGAGGAGGCCCATTCAGCCCCTGGAGCCTGTTACACAGGAACAGGAACAGGCCATTCAGCCCCTCGAGCCTGTTACACAGGAAAAGGAGGATACCATTCAGCCCCTGGAGCCTGTTACACAGGAACAGTAGCAGGCCATTCAGCCCCTGGAGCCTGTTGCACAAGGACAGGAGGAGGCCTTTCAGCCCCTTTAGCCTGTTACACAGGAACAGTAGCAGGCCATTCAGCCCCTCGAGCCTGTTGCACAAGGACAGGAGGAGGCCTTTCAGCCCCTTTAGCCTGTTACACAGGAAAAGGCGGAGGCTATTCAGCCCCTCACGACTGTTACACGGGAAGAAGAGTGGACCATTGAGCACCTTGAGCCTGTTGCACAGGAACAAGAGTCGGAAATTCAGCCCCTAGCGCCTGTTGCACGGGGACAGCAGGAGGCCAATCAGCCCCACGAGCCAGTTACACAGGAAAAGGAGGAGGCCATTCAGCCCCTCGAGCCTGTTTCACAGGAAGGGGAGGAGGCCATTCAGTCCCTCATGCCTGTTACACAAGATCAGGAGGAGGCCATTCAGCCCCTCTAGCCTGTTACACAAGATCAGGAGGAGGCCATACAGCCCCTCCAGCCTGCTACACAGGAACAGGAGGAGGCCATTCAGTATCCCCGGGCCTGTCACACAGCAACAGGAGGATGTTATTTGGACCCACGCTGCTGGTACTGTATGAATAGGACGAGGCCAATCAACCCCCAGTGCCTATTACATTGGGATAGAAGGAAGCTATTCAGCTTCGTGAGGATGTTACACAGAATGGAGAGAAATCCATACTGACCCTCGGGCATGTTTCGAGCTTAAATCAGATTATGGTTTGTATGTATCTCAACTCCATTTACTTGCCTGAGCTCAACATACCATGATATGGTTTCCAATTAAAACAATCTATTGATCTCAGGTTTAACGGAAGTTCTTCGGATCTGAAATGCACTGTCTGAAAGGGTGGTGGAAGCAGATTCGATCGTAACTTTCAGTAGAGAATTGGATAATATTCTTGAAGTGGAAACATTTGCAGGGCTAGGGGGAAGAGGCGGTCTTTGGAACGTATTGGATTGCTCGTTCAGGGTGCTTAGACAAGTAAGCTGTGCTGAATGGAATCCTTCTATGCTGTATGATTTTATGGTAGTATAATTCAGAAGGGCTGTGAGAAGAGTGATGTGAGAGTTCAGCTGACGTAATAAAGGTGATAAGATGAGCGTTCCAGGGCGCGAGGGAATTAGGCCAGTGGGGGCCAGGAATCAGATACTGGTTTGTTTGGAATGCCACAGCTGATGGGATCTATTCTTCTCATTCCAGTGATAGCCAAGCTGAAAAGCGATCTTGAGGATGCAGGTGAGGACCAAACCGGAAGGAGAGGAAGTTATGTAATCGTTACTTGAGACGTTGAGTTTGAGTTAGTAGCTCAGTTGGTAGCACCGTCGCCTTTGAGGTAGCAATGGCTGTGAGTTCAAGTCCCACTCCAGCGACTTGAGCACAAAAACTATCTCGGCTGACAGTCCCGGTGCAGTACTGAGGGAATGCCGCACTGTCAGAGGTGCCATCTTTCGGATGAGACTTTAAACCGAGGCCCCGTCGGTTCTCTCAGGTGGAACGTAGAAATCCCATGGCACTATTTCGAAGAAGAGCAGTGGAGCTATCCGCGATGTCCTCTGGCCAACATGTATCCCATTACCAAAACAGATTCGCTGGCCATTATCACAGTGGTGTTTGTGGGAGCTTGCTGTGCGCCATTTGGCTGCTCCCTTTCCTAGATCGCAATATTGAATACAATTCAAAAGATCCTTCATTGGCTGTAAAGTGCTTTGGGATCACAGAATCCCCACAGTGCAGATAGAGGCCATTTCGGGCCAACGAGCCTGCACCGACACATATCCCACCCTATCCCCGTAACCCCACGTATTTAATCCCCCTAAAACTAAGGGTCAATTTATCATAGCCAAATCAACCTAACCCGCACATCTTTGGACTGTGGGAGAAAACCGGAGCACCCGGAGGAAACCCACGCAGACACGTGGAGAATGTGCAAACTCCACACAGACAGTCACCCGAGGCCGGATTCGAACCCGGGTCTCTGGCGCAGTTTTGGAAAACGGGCGCTATATGTATGGCTCCATCTAAGTGTTTTTGTATTCAATTATAATTGAAATCATTAAATATAATAGATGTTATAACTGCCAACGTGCTTTTGGAAAATATTTATTTTCACCTGCCTAAGCGAGGCACTTGAAATAGAAAACGTTCAAGGCTGTCTATGTTTAGCTCGTTCAATATCTTTTGGAGCACAGACATAGCTCCATGAAGGTATAAAGCATAAGCAGAATGCTCTTTGTTTGGTCGTTGGCTCTTCTCTCTTAATTTTGACCCAATTAGAGAGGCTCATTGTGTAACAGAAAATAGCACCCATTTTAGAAGGGGCGCATACAGTGGAAAATTAACGCGATTCCAATTGTGTATGACGTGAATCTTGTCATTCATGTATGAAAAAATACTGGCGGTCTGCTGGTGGAGCTGTCCAGGGAGAGTATAAATACTTGGGCATGGACCCAGCTTGCATAGGACATTCCTCAACAGGAACCAGTGAAGGACACAACTAGATCTCCATGTTGAAAAACTGTTGCTAAAAGCTTTGCTTAACGCTTAGATCAAGTGCCTAGTAGGTTTCTTATGTCAGTGTGCTTCCATATAACTGTGCCAATCTTTTAATAAACAGAAGTAAAACTCCGAGACAAACAGAAAGGTAGGCGCGTCCCGCTTTACAAATAGGTTGTCATGCTTTTTGTAATTTGTTTATGCTAATGCAGAGGCAATATGTACTGAATGTTACAATTTTAAACTCGGTGCAGGCTGTTAAAAACATACAGCTTTTGGCAACTTAAATAGAGGCATAGAGTAGAAAACCAAGGGAGTTATGATTAGGAAACAGCTAGGTTATAATGTTCAATCCCGGGCACCACATTTTAGGAAAGATGTCAAGGATTTGAAGAGCAAGTAGATGAAATTTGCAGGCCTGTGGGCTGGCAGTTATTTGGAAAGAATGGAGAAGTCGGATTGTTAACCACAGAGCAGAGAAGATTGAAGTGCCACATAATAGGCTTGCCCAGAAAGTTGAAGCCAATGGAATGAAAGGGACAGTGGCAGCATGGATACGAAATTGGCTAAGTGACAGGATGCAGAGAATAGTGATGAACGTTCGTTTTTCAGATGGAGGAAGGTATACAGAGCTGTTCCCCAGGGGTCGATACTGGGATCACTGCTTTTCATGATATATATTAACGATTCGGACTTGGGTCTGCAGGGCTTAATTTCAAATTTGCAGGTGACTCAAAACTTGGAGGTACAGTGAAAAGTGCGGAGGATTGTGATAGACTTCTGGAAGACATAGATAGGCTGGTGAAATGGCGAGCCCGAGGCAGATGAAATTGAACCCAGAAAAGTGCAAAATGATTCATTTTGGTAGTTAGAACGTGGAGAGGCAATATAAAGTAATGGGTACAACTCTAAAGCGGGTGCAGGAACAGAAAGATCTGTCGGTATATGTGCACACGTCGTTGAAGGTGGCAGGGATGCCTGAGAAAGCGGTTTGAAAAGCATGTGGGATCCTGACCTTTATTAATAGTGACATAGAGTACAAAAGCAATTAAGTTATGATGAAACTTTAAAAAAACACTGGGTCGGCCTCAACTGGACTATTGTGTCAAATTCTAGGCACCGCACTTTAGGAAGGATGTGAAGGTATTAGAGAGCGAAGAGATCTTATAGACAGGAATGGTTCGAGGGATGAAGGACTTTAGTAACGTGGATAGACTGGAGAACCTGCGGTTGTTCTGCTTAGAGCAGAGAAGTTTGAGAGGAGATTTGATAGAGGTGTTCGAAATCATGAGGCGTCTAGACAGTGTAGATAGAGACGAACTGTTCCTATTGGCAGAAGGGTCGAAAGCCGAAGGACATAGTTTTAAGGTGATAGGTAGAATGCCCAATGGCGACATGAGGGAAAACCTTTTTACGCTGCGAGTGGTTAGAATCTGGAATGCCCCGTCTGAGAGGGTGGTGGAGGCAGAGTCAATCATGGCTTTCAAAAGAGAATTGGATAAGTACCTGAAGGAAAATAAATTGCAGGACTACGGCTTCCTCAAGGTCCTGTCGGCCTGGGTCTCCCTGTCTCTCCTTCCGCACACATTTTCTTGCTTTCTCTCTCTGTCTGTCTCACTAACTCTGTCTGTCTCTCTATCTTTATCTGTCTCACAAACACTGTCACTTTCCCTATCTCTCTTCATTTTAAATGTCTCTCTATCTCCCTCACACGTTTCCTCTGAATCTATCTCTCTCTCTCTTTCTGTCTCACTACGTCTGTCTGGCGCTCTATCTTTCTCTGTCTTATAACTCTGTCTGTCTCTCTATCTCTCCTCATTGTAAATGTCGCTCTATCTCTCTCACTCTCTTCCTCTTAATCTCTCTCTCTGTTTCTCTCTTTGTCTTTCTTTGTAACCACTGTGAACTCATTTTGAAAGCTGTTCCAACTGACTCTGTTTCTTTACAGAGGAACAATTACGAAAGAAGCTATTAGGTAAATGTCGACAATCTCCCAGTGTACGTGGTTTTCTTCTTGTTAAAGTAGGCTCATAGTTGGCAAATATCTTCTGTCTGACAGTAAGGCGAACACATTTGTTCAGAACATAACACATTCAAGAATTGTTTTGTCAAAACTGCTGACATCACATAAGGATCACGAGTAGTCCATTCGGCTCCTCGAGCCTATTCCGCCATTCAGTTAGATCGTGGACTATCATTAGCTCAAATCTATCGACCTCAGTCTTGGAAGATGCAATTGACTCGCAGCCTCCGTAGCTACTTAGGGGAGACTTCCGGTTTTGCACTTCCGTTGTGTGAAAAAGTTCTCATTTAAATCTTTCCTGAACGGCCTAGCTCTAATTTGAAGATTGTCTCCTTATGTTCTTGATTCTCCGACCAGAGTAACTAGTTTCCCCGCATCTACCTTAAAGAATCGTTTTATTATATCGAGCAGATCAACAGCTCAATTTCCATACCCGAAGGAATACAAGGAATTATGCAGATCAATAGCGGATTAATTGCATCTGATATTCCTTAATTACTTGCGTTTCTGTTCAAAGTGATGCCCCTCCCGGTAGACCCGGAATTCCGAACCTCACCAATTCGAGGAAAGTGAAAAGCTACGAGAATTGTTGCAAATGTTTGCAGGAGACACTAGATTTGTTAGCAGAGATAGAATATTGGTGGGAACAAAATCTAATATCGAAAAACTAGCTGAAAACAGGCTGTGTTGGAAAGAACAGGGGATAAGGTAGGGAATATTAACATTATCCTCCCAGGCAAGAACGGGCAGGATCGTCCGTATTACACCCCGCTCAATTTTAGCAGTCATGTTGAATGCAGGATTAAATGGGATGGGGTGCGTGTGCGGGCATTGTGTAGAAAGTGCTGTTTCTCAGAAATTCTGGCAGTGGGTAGTGGTGTCCTATGGGGTGCGTTTCTGGCGTCACTTATGCTATTTTTATATGTCAATGAATTGTATATAGGCCTAGAGAGTGTGGTGTCAAAATCTAAAGTCCAGGAGGCAGCAGGTGCAAGGGAAGACAATCACCTCCAAGATCTCCTCTCAAGGCACATACACCATCCCGACTTGGACATTTGTCTCCATTCTTTATTGTCGCAGGTTAAAAATCCTGGAAATCTCTACCTAACAGAATTGTCTATATGCCTTCAGCACACCGACTGTAGCGGTTGAAGAAAGAGACCCGTCAGCAGCTTGACGAAGTCAATAAATCCCGGCCTTGACAGCGGCGCCCAGATCCGGGGAACATATAAAAATGATGATCCAAAAATAGTCGTTATCGTTCTCTACATTGAATACCAAATGAAGCTGAAAAAGGAATATTGAGAAATGGGGATGGATGGGCTAAAAAATGGAACTTGAATTCAGTGTTATTACGTAAGAGGTGAGGAAAATAGTAACAGCAGTTCGGATATGCTGAATATAAGTAGGCCCGGGCGTTGGAAGAGCAAGAGATTTGTGTTACAGGTTCACAGAACATTAATTCAGCACAGATCACACAGTTGATAATGCTTTCAAAAATAGTTAATGGAATACTACTTTTTTTCTCAAAAGGCATTGGGACTGATTTTGCAGGCGGACGCCTCCGAAGCTCAATAAATCTATGCACCTACCTGATGTTCCTGGAGCCACGGAGACTCGCGACCTGGGCCTGCACGCGTAGGCCTGCCAAAACGTCCACATATCCCAGGGTTGCAAGCGGTTCGCAAGCATCCCTGGGATCACGCTGACCAGCCCAACCAATCATAAAGCAGATTCCCATTATGGTTAGGGAATCCCACTTACAAACAGAATCCCCATAAGCTTCGTAGGAATCACGAAAAAAATACATGTGCACAAACTTAAACTAAAAGAATGTCATTATATGTTCAAAATTAATTAAATACAGTGTCATTAAACACTTAAAACAAAAATGAAACATTTGGAAAAATAAATTTAAACATTTTTTAAGTGGCCAAAAATAACACAAACTTATTTTACATGTTTTTGAATCTTAAAATGATTTAGTAAGATATTTTAGTATTTATTTTCAACCTTATGTTGATAAAAGAATGCCTTATGCCTGCGTTTACTAAGCATAAGAGCTTCATGGGCATTCGCTGGGCTAGAGTTGGGAAAATAGCCCAACTCTCCGCCAGTGGATGTCCATTGCCCGCGGATGTGGAGTATCTGTCAAGAAGAAGCTTAACAGATCGGAAGTTCCGGATTTTCACGCATGCGCAGCCCATACGTAAACTCGGAACTTGCGAGCCACTCATTGCCGCGTACGCACCGCGAACGCAGTCATAGCCCACGGGAAGTCCGGGCCACAGAGCTTAAAATCCAAGAGGGAATAACAAGCCTATGTAAACCTTAATAAATCTTCATTTTGAGTACTGTGGGCAGTATTGGGCTCCAGGCTATTGAAAGAATGTTGATACTGTAGAGAGGGTACAACACAGATTCACTTTGATGCTGCTTGTTATGAGGAAGTTCAGATACGAAGTTGAAAATGTGTGTTTTTCACCACAACTAGCTGATTACATAGAATGTACAGCACAAAAATCAGGCTATTCAGCCTAATTGGTCTAAGTCGTGGTTATGCACCATAAGCGCCACCTCTCACCCTTCTTCATCTAAACCTATCAGCATATCCTTCTGCCTCATATACTTATCTAGCTTACCCTTAAAGGAATCTATGCTCTTCGCCTCAACGGCTCAAGTTCAACATTCTAACTACTCTCTGACTGAAGAGGTTCCTACTGAATTCCTTATTGGATATATCAGCGACAGTCTTATATTTATGATCGCTAATTTTCGTTTCCTCCAGAAGTGGAAACATCTTCTCTATGGCTACCCTATCAAACCCCTTCATATTTATAAATATATCTATTAGGCCAACACTCAGCCTTCGCTTTTCGAAAGAAGAAACAATCTCCCGACCGGTCATTTTTATTTATTAGTTTACTGAATGTGGGCGTCGCTGAAAAGGCAGGCAGTTATTGCCCATCTCTAATTGCAGTTGAGAAGGTGTTGTTGAGCCGCCTTCTTGAACCGCTGCCGGTCCCTGTGGTGAAGGTACTGCCTTTGTCATAACGGTTTGGTACAACTGAGTGACTTGTTGCGCCATTTCAGAGAGCAGTTAAGAGTCAATCACATTGCTGTGTGTCTGGAGTCACATATAGGCCAGACCGTGTAAGGACGGTAGATTCTTTCTATAAAGGACGCTGGTGAACCAGATGGTGTTTCTGACAATCCGGTAATGTCATGTTCACCATAACTGATACTATCTTTTTTAAATTCGAAATGTATTTAATTAACAGATTATAAATTTCACCAGGTGCTATGATTGGATTTGAACTCACGTCTCTGAGATTATTAGTCCACGATCATGACCACTGTGCTACCGTACACCTGCAACAGTTATAACCTGTTAGTGCTGGGATCATCCTTTTAAATCGCTGGTATAATCCTTCTAAATCTTACGTGACAATATGCTAAAAAATGTTTAAAATTATGAAGGGATGAGTCAGACTACATATAAGCAGAATGTTACAAGACAATTTGAGGGATCAAGAACGAGGGACCTTAGATACAAGGTGAAATTGAGGAGATTTAAAGCAGCGGGCAGGAGAAGCTTCTTCACACAAACACTTCAGGGTTCAGTGGTTATGCAGAAGCTATTTTAACGCTGAAGATTAGATTGGCTATGTCGGTGAAGGAAAAGGCTGTGACTAAATATGGGAAATGTGTGAGTAAAAATAAATTGCATCGGTTGTCCATGTGGAGATTAAATGACAACACGAATATATTGGGAAGAATGGCCTATCTCTATATTATATCCTTTGATATTTCTGCTTATAACTATGGGCAGTAAATGTGTCACTGCTAGTATGCCCACATCCCAAGGACAGAAGGTGTTCCTATGCATCATGCATTAGTTCCTGCTCATCTTGGTCCTCGAGGCATTAACGATGGACTCGAGCTTAAATGCCTCCTAGTCCTAGTTGAAAGCTGTGCCATGCAGAAACCTGGTGTCAGCCTTGGTTCATTCCTACAAAATCGCCGCTAAGTCAAGAAGGTAGTGGCTCCTATTACTAGTGGCGTGAGATCCATGAGCAAGGCAGTGGTACTGATGAAATGCTGCACTGTCGGAGGTGTGGTATTTAGGTGGAGACTAGAAACCGAAACCCTGTCTGCTCTCTCAAGTGGACGCAAATGACACCAAGGCACTTTTTCAAAGATAAGCAGGAGAGCTTTCCGTAGTATCCTATCCAATATTCATGCCTCAAATAACATCAGAAAAAATATATCTGGTAATTATCTGATTGCTGTTTATGGGATATTGCTGGGAGCAAATTGGCTGCAAGGCTTCCTACACTATTGCAGTGATTATACTTCAAAAACTGCTTCATAGTCTGTAAATCGATATAGGACGTCCTGAGATATTTAACGGCTCTGTATTCTTTTGAAAATGTTTTCCTTTTTTGTAGAGCTTGAAGATCTGCTTGAACAGTGCAGTACGTATCGCGATTTTCAGCCTTTTGTGCAGAGAGTTGAATATAACAATAGGAAACAGACGCTAAAGATATTGGGGTGGGATTGTCACGGTTACCACCGGGCAGGACAGAGGTTGTAGAGGGTCAACTGCCCGTGTTACTCACTTTCTAGATTTCCTTTTTCCATTGACATTAAACATCGAGCAGATGTAATTGCCCGTTTCTTGCAAACAATGGGCCGAATTTTGCGGTCGGAGGCGTACATCCAGAGTACGCCACCGACCCGAAAAAAAAATACGGAAGTACCCGCTGGCTGCTGGGCTTTGGAGTCTTCCGGTCCCGGGCCTGCAGGCGTACGCCTGCTTTACGATCCATGAATCTCAGGCACGCAGAAGTTTTGGAAGCGTCCCTGTGATTTAGTGCATCTGCTCAACCAATTAGAAAGGAGGATTTCTCATCAGTTTATGGGGAGTCCATTTACGAACGGAATCTCCATAAACTATTGAGAAATACCCCAATAAAAAAATAAGTCACACAACTGATATAAAAATCATGACCCCATGTTGAAAATTAACTGAAAGTCCCTTTACTGAAGCATTTAAAATAAAAATATATTTTATTTGAAAAATAATTTTAAACATTTTAATGCCGGCTAAAAGTACAATAAACTAATTATAATGTTTTTCTGTGTTTTAATCATTTTTAACATTTTAACTTAACATTTATTTTAACACTTACGCTGGTAACAGCATGTCCTACGCCTGCTTTTACAAAGGCGTAAGTGTTTCCTGGAAGTTTGTGGGGCAATAGTTAGGGAAACCGCTCAATTCTGCGCCAGCGAAGCTATTTTTCGGGGCGCATGTGGATGATATATCAAGGCGAACCATAACAGAACGGAAGTTCCGGGTTTTCGCGCATGCGCAACGCTTGTCGAAAGTCAGAGCTTGCGGGGACATTCTGAGTGCTCCCAGCGGCGTGCGCTGAGTGTACGTTATCATAGGCCCTGCAAAATCCGGGACAATATTCACTCGTAAACCTACATTGATATGTCCTGACTTTCCGCCGATCATTGCAATTTACAGTAGGCACAATTTAATTTCCGCTTAGCCTTCCCTGCTCCAGTGAAACTAATATCTCACCTCTCCATCAGTCAAGTTCCCCACCCCAGTCATCTGGCGAATATGTACTGATCGTTCTCTGTACCGTTAACGTTCTGCCGGTCTTCGATCGGACATTTGCTCGGTTTCTATGGGGTTTCCGCAATTCCGCGGCTGGTTGTGAGTTCCCCCTTCTCCGCAGGGAGATGTGACTTTAATATCCTTTTCTGTCATGGCCCGCCCGAAATGCCGTACGCCACTCTAAGGCGGCGAAATTCGCGTTGGTAAACTGAGCAAAGTGACGTTTCCAAACCCCTCCCCGTTATGCAACCTATCAGGCGGCGGATCGTACAACGGGGGATCGACGTGCTACCGCCCGTTTGACGCTGCGAATCGAGATGATTTTCTACCCGTAACTAAGCCCGATTTAGTACGATTTTTCCAGTTTTACTTTATCCTCCTGGAAACACTCTTTTAGCAATAAAACACGTGTCTTATGTCTCAATGGTCCACCATAACTCTGGGAAGTGACCACCAGAAACCGGAACTGCCAATCATCGATTGAACTCCACAAACCCCGCATTCATTTTCCTGATTGTAAGAGCTTCGGCTATGGGTCGCACTCTCGCTTCTGAGTCCGCATGTTTGAGTTCGAGCTCCATTCCAGAGACTTGAGCGCAACATTTCAGTCGGGGGTCCCAGTGAAGTCGATTCGGAGGTGCCGTTTTTAGGTTGCAATGTTAAACCAAGGCCTTCGTCTGCTCACTCTGGTGGACATGAACGATGCCATTGGAGGAAGAGCAAGGTAATTCTCCCGCACTGACCCGGCCAGCCTTTATCCCTCAACCAACATGACTAATTACAGATGATCTGGGCATTTCATTGCTGTTTGTGAGAAATGGCTTTGCACAATCATAATGGCCCCTGAATTTACGATGCCTCCGAGTTGAAAAAAGATCCACATCCTTACCTGCTGGTTCCGTAGATACCGAGACCAGCGATCCTGGTCCTCTACTCTTCGAAATACGCAGAGGCCCAGGTATCTCAGGGACGCATGCGGTTCGGAAGCGCCACTGGGATCACGTGCGCTAGGCGAACCAATGGAGAAGGGAGTCCCCTTTCATACTTTTGACAGGTCCGGGCGCACAGAACTGTCAACATTATGAATGGGGTTGACTGCAAAAATGCACCAACCCGCTGAAATAAAGAAAAACTATTATATATATACAACTAATTAAAATGCAATTTAATTAATTATTTTAAACAAAAATTATTTTTTGAAACAAAAGTTACATGTTTTTAAGCAGATAAAATAAACTTACATATTGGAAGAGTATTTTTAATTTATAAATGAGTTGTCAAATTTTATTTTTCAATATTTTAAAACTCTGAAGCTGGTAAAAGCAGACCTTATGCCTGCTTTTACCAGGCATACGAATTTTATAGTCATTCAGCGAGCGGAAGTTGTGCAAAAAGCTCAACTCTCCATACGCAGGGACACCATCCCGGGCAGGTGGATGATCTGACAAGAGAATTCTTGACAGATCGCAAGTGCCGGTTTTCAGCGCATGCACGTGGCCTGCCTGAAACCGGCACTTGTGATGCCCCTACGGGCGGGTGCGCACAGCGTAGGGCTCGCAAAATCCGGCACAAAAGCTCTGACTATCCTTCTGAGGTACTAAATTACCTGCAAAGCACGCTGGGATCGTCGTGAAAGGAGCTGAAAATTCAAGTGCTTCACTGCTGTATGAATTGCTGTCTGTAATATGGCGTTCATAGTCAAAAATACAGCAAGATCTGTAGGTCACCAATATAAAACAATAGCAACAACAACTTGTATTTATATAGCGCCTTTAATGTAGTAAAACGTCCCACGACGCTGTAGAGGCGTATTATAAGACAAATAAATTGACACCGAGCCACATAAGGTGAAATTAGGGCAGGTGACCAAAAGCTTGGTCAAAGAGGTAGGTTTTAAGGAGCGTCTTAAGGAATTAAAGGGATGCGGAGAGCTTTAGGGTGTGAATTCCAGAGCTTAGTGCCTAGCAACAGAAGGCACGGCCACCAATGGTTGAGCGATGATAATCAGGGATGCTCAAGAGGACATAATTAGAGGAGCGCGGATATCTCGCGGTTTTGTGGGGCTGCAGGAGATTACAGAGATAGGGAGGGGGGGGGTGGGGGGCGAGACCTGGAGGGATTTGAAAAAAAGGATGAAAATTCTGAATCGACGTGTTGCTTAACCGGGAACAATGTAGGTCAGCGAGCACAGGGATGATGGGCGAAAGGAAATTGGTGTGATTTAGGACACGGGCAGCCGAGTTTTAGATGACCTCAAGTAAACGTAGGTTCGAACGTGGGAGGCCATGCAGGAGTGCGTTGGAATAGTCAAGTCTTGAGGTAACAGAGTTACGCATGACGGTTTCAGCAGCGGATGAGCTATTTGTGAGAAAGAGGGATGAATTGGGTAAATGAAAAGATGTTACTGCCTGCCAAAATCGCAAAATCTGAAGAATGTGCCTCATTTTCTCTTCAGAGTTGGACAAAGTGAAAAAAGGTCAAAATGACATAGGTGAGACGTGTCACAAAAACAAGCAATGTACTTTACTGTTACTGCTATTCATCGTTTTGTTTTATTGCCTAATCTGGGTAACAGGAGCCCCTGTGGAGCTGAGCAGGTGCCTACTTTCTGTTTCTTTAAATTATCCTGGGGTTATGGGTCTAGCAGGCAATGCTGGCATCTATTGCCCATCATTAGTTGCCCTGACCAAAGTGGTGATCGGGCTTCATCTTGAGCTGCTGCATCCGTGTGCGGAAGCTATTCCCTCAGTGCTGTTAGGTAGGGAGTTCCAGGGTTTTGTTAAGCATCGATGAAGGAAGTGCGATATACTTGTAATGGCGTGCTACTTGCAAAGGGGAACCTGGTTGTTTGGTGTTCCCATGCATCTGCTGCCCTTTTTCTTCTGGGAGGTGGAAATCACGGATTTCGGAGGCACTTTCAAAGACGCGTAGGAGAGTTGTCTCCAATTACTTCCTGTAGATAACGCACGATGCAGTTAATATGCGCCTGTGGTGGAGAGAAAGGATTTTTAAGGTGGTGGATGGGTTTCCGATCAAGTAGACTTCTTTTCCTGGACAGCTTCGAGCTAAAGTTGGTTCAATCATATAATACAGAAGGAGGACATTTGGCCCTTCTTGCCTGTGCTGGCTCTCTGACAGAACGATCCACTTAGGGCCACTATCTGCTGTGCAAATGATTCCCCTTCAGGATTTTATCCAAGTACATTTTCAGTGTTATTAATTGAAGCACTTCCGCCTCCCTTTCTGGCAATTCATTCCAGATCGTAAGAACTTGCTGTGTACAATCAATATCCTCATTAATGCTACGATTCCTTTCACCTTAAATCTGTGCAGTCTGGTTATGAACCCCTGTCAGTGGAAGCAGTTATACACATTTAGAACCCATCGTAAAATGTAAAACCTTTATTCAATCTCCCCTTAATCTGTTCTGCTCTTTAGCGAACAATCCTAGCTTCTCCAATCTCTCTCTATATACCTGTCTCCCAACATATTGGACCGGGTATTCCGCCCCCTACGGGTGCGTACAAGGTGGGTACGCACTAGTAGGGGCGCTCGCAAGTGCCGGTTTCAGGCATGCGAAGCGCATGCACTAAAACCCGGCACTTCCGATCTGTCAAGAATTCGCTAGACAGATCATCCGCCTGCCCGGAAGAAGGGCCTCCACGGACAGAGTATCCTCTTTCTGCACAATCTCCGCCTGCTGAAAATCATCAAAAATCTTACGCCTGGTAAAAACAAGCGTAAGGCCTGCTTTTAACAGCATAAGTGTTCAAAACATAAAAAAATGAATTCTTTTTCACTCATTTGTAATTTAAAAAGAGTTTAAAAAAAGGTAACGTTATGTTTAGCCCCGTAAACCACTTCAACAATTTTTTTCAAAAAATATATAATTTCATGCAATTTTAACTAATTTAAATACGTGATGTTTCTGTATTTTTTTTGGAATGATTCACTATGTTTTTTCAGTGCTTTTGACAGATCAATGTGTAGAGACCTGTCAAATGTGTGCAGGGGAATTTCCTTCTTTGATTGGTTCCCCATGGCCCATGTGATCCTAGGGATGCTTGCGAAGCGCATGCACCCCTGGGATACCTGGGCGTCTGTGCGCGTCGACCAGGAGAGCCCCAACATCGGAATTCTCGGGAGCAACGGAACCACTAGGTTAATTCGTCAATTTTTCCATATCGGAGTTATCAACAAGCAGGAAGCCTCAGATCAGAAATTCAGGGCCTTTAATTCCAAGGAAATCCGCCTAATTTGCGTATGAATAACTCAACGTTACCTGCTGCCAACTCCTTAATTGGGAGCTCTTTCCATAAATTGAGCACTCGCTCGCTGAAATATTGGCCCTGAATTTCCGATCGGAGGCTTCCTGCAGGCTGATGCCTCCGATCTGCGCAAAAAATCTACGAACTTACCTGCATGTTCCGTAGATCCCGAGACCTCCGATCCTGGAGCACTCCTGTTCGAAATGCGCAGGGGCCCAAGTATCGCAGGGGTGCATGCGGTTCGCAAGCACCCCTGGGATCACACGGGCCAGGCGAACCAATGGAAGAAGGGAATTCCCCGTTCATACTTTAGACAGATCCCTACACATATAACTGTCAAAAGTACGAATGGAGATCACATTTAAAAACAAACTAACACATTATATATAAAAAAATATTAAATATTTAAAATTAAGTTTAAAATGACAGTTAATTAAATATTGTAAAGAAAAATTAATTTTTTTGAAAAAATAAAGAAATGTTTTTACGAGGCTGAAAATAAACTTATCTCTTTTGAAAATATTTTTCATTGATTAATTAGTGATCAAATTTTATTTTCCTTTTTTTCAAAACTCTTATGCTGGCTAAAAGTAGATTGTTTCCGCAGGTTAGTTTTGAATTGAAACACCTCCCGCCCCACCCCCCACTCTCGTTGCGAGTTAGGATACGGGTAGCAGATATTTGAATGAGCTTCAGTTTATGGATCGCGTAACCCCCACCATCAACATCTTGGGGAGTCACCTTTGAAGAGTATGTTACTTCGTCCAGCTGCGTAAACACTGTGGCAGAAAGAGCAGATCGGAGGCTAGTTATCCTGTGGAGAGTGTCTCATCTGTTGTATCCGCAAAGCCTTTGCATCATCTACAAGCCGCAAGTCCGGGAGTGTGATGGACTACTCTCCGCTTGCCTGGATGAGGGCAGCTTCAACAACAATCAAAAAGCTCGGCACCATCCAGGATAAAGCAGCCCGCATGATTGGCATGCCATCCACCACCTTAAACATTAATTCCCTCCAACACTGGCGTACCGTGGCTGCAGTGTGTACCATCTACCAGATGCACTGCAGCAATTCGCCAAGACCTCTTTGGCTACACCTTAAACCCGCAACCTCTACCAGCTGGAAGGACAAGTGGAGCAGGCACATGGGAACACCAGCACGTCCAAGTTCGACTGCAAGTCTCACAGCATCCTGACTGGGAAACATATCGCCGTTTATTCATCGTCACTGGGTCAATATCCTGAAATCCCTCCCTGACAGCATTGTTGGAGTACCTTCAACGATCGGACTGCAGCGGTTCAAAAAGGCGGATCACCAACTCTATCTCAAGGGCAACTAGGGATGGCCAATAAATGCTGGCCTTGCCAGCGACGCCCACATCCCATGAAGGAATAAAGTATAAAGGTTAAGTGGTGTTCTCTCCTCTTTTCTTTAAGATATTGCCCTCCTGCAACAAAAATACAGTGAAGTATTTATTTGATCCATGCTTATTTCTATAAATGTTACTAGTTCTCTCGTAAATTTTTGTTCTACGCTCAACTCCGAAATACTGCAAGGGAAGCCGTGGGTGGTTTGCAGAGGTAGCATGTTAAGGCACAGATGGAGGGTTCCTTCGCTTCTGGAGGCTCATCCATGCAACCACAGAGATTAATTTCAGTGAAATTGTAGGGCGGGCAAGGAGGTCAGACAGGCAGTGTAGTGAACGTTCTCCCACAGTGCTGTTAGGGAGGGAGTACCAAGATTTTGAAGCAGCGAATATGAAGGAATGGCCGAAATATTTTCAAGTCATTGTTGTGTCTCACTTGGAGGGAAATTGGAGGTGGTGGTGTTCCCATGCGCCTGATGCCCTTGTCTTTCTAGTCGGTAGATTTCGCGGGTTTGGCAGGTGCTGCCGAAGAAGATTTGCCGAGTTGCTGCAGTGCATCTTGTAGATGGTACTCACTGCAGCCAGGGTACGCCGGTGGTGGAGGGAGTGAATGTTTAAGGTGGTGGATGGGGAGCCAATCAAGCTGGTTGCTTTGTCCTGGATGTTTTCGAGCTTCTTGAGTGTTGTTGGAGCTGCACTCATCCAGGCAAGTGCAGAGTATTTCATGACGCTCCTTACTTGTGCCTTGTAAATACTGGAAATGCTTTAGGGAGTCAGGAGATGAGACACTCGAACAGAATACCTAGCCTCTGACTTGCTCTTGTAGCCACAGTATTTATGTGTCTGGTCCAGTTAAGCTTCCGGTCAAAGGAGACGCCCAGGAAGTTGATGGTGGGGGATTCGGCAATGAAAATGCCGTTGAATGTCAATGGGTGGTGGCTAGAATCTCGCTTGTTGAGTTAGTCATTTACTGGCACTTCTATGGCGCCAATGTTACCTGCCAATAATCAGCACTAGCCTGAATGTCGTCCAGGTCTTGCTGCATGCGGGCATGGAATTCTTCATTATCTGAGGAGTTGCGAATGGCTCTGGCACTTACTTTGCACTCCATTCATCACATGGAAAATAACGTGGCCTGGGCCAATATTTATCTCTGAGTTTATTTGTTCATTTATCTCACTGTTGTTTTCGGGAGTTCTCTGTGCGCAAAATGGATGTTGCCCTTCGCTACTATAGAACAGTTATATAATAGAACCCTTCAGAAAGTACTTCAACAGGCTGCGAAGCACTTTGTTACGTCCTCATTTCGTGACACGCTCGACAGAAATGAAGAGTCCTTTACTGCAGTCTCTTCATGTGTTCCTTTGATGTGGAGCTTGAATCCATGAGTTTGTGACGCGGTGGCGAGAGCTCTACCAATGAGCGACGACTGACACTCGAAGTAAGCTAGCAACTCGTGCCATGCGACACAAGAATGAGCAGCGCAATTTTTTGCTCGACATACCATCCCAGCAAACTTTGCCAGTTTTATCGCAGATCTGTTCTATTTTTTTTCAGTTGACGACACACAAGAGAAAGCAGGTAATCCTCTCCCTTTATCCTTCTCCCCTTAAGTGAAGCGCCGTAACGGCACAACAATTACCTCCTCACTGTAACGAATCAGGAGCTTAATCTTATCCTGACTCCACATCTATCGGAAAGTGCAATCGTTGGTCACCAAATTTCTACTTCTCCTCCGCCCCAAGTCATTATTCCCCAAGTCAGTAGCAAAATAAATATATAAGAAAAACCAGCAGGAGTCGGTCATTCGTCCATTCGAGCCGGCTCCGCCATTCCATTAGATCATGGCTGATCTTCTTCCACATCTCCATTTTCCTGCACTGTCCCCATAGACCTTGATTCCCGTAATATTAAAAAAATCTATCGATCTCTATCTTGAATACACTCAACGACTGAGCCTCCACAGCACTCTCGGGTAGAGAATTCCAAAGAATTACCTCCCTCTGAGTGAAGGAATTTCTCCTCATCTCAGTCCTAAGTGGACGACCCCTTTTTCTGAGACTGTGACCCCTGGATCTAGACAGGCCAGCTATGAGAATCATTTCCCTGCATTTACCATGTCAAGCCCTGTAAGAATTTTGTATATTTCAATGAGATCACCTCTCATTCTTCTAAACTCTAGGATATATAGGCCTAGTCTACTCAATCCCTCCTCTTAGGACAATACCCCCCATCCCAGGAACCAGTCTGCTGAACCTTCGTTGCACTCCCTCTATGGCAAGTATATCCTTCCTCAGGTAAGGAGACCAAAACAGCGCACAATACTCCAGGTGTGATCTCGCCAGGGCCCTATATACTGGCAGTGGGATGCCTTTACTCTTATAATCAAATCCTATTGTAATAAAGGACAAAATACTATTTGCTTTCCTAATTGTTTGCTGTACCTGCATGTTAACTTTCAGTGATTCCTATGCAAGGACTCTGAACATAAACATTTCCCAATCTCTCAACATGTAAAAAATGCACTCTTTTTCTATATTTCCCACCAAAGTAGATAACTTCATATTTCTACAGATTATATTCTAAACCTAGCTCGCATTTGCCCTGCATGCCGTGTATTTTGATGTACTTTGTGGAACCGCACTGATAGCTGCTAAATGGGCGCTGGTTGCAGTCAACTTAGCGTGTTACGTAAAGATACACACCCCTTTTTTTTCCTTGCCCAACTCTCCATTCACGTGGTCCGCAGTTTCCTTCATTCGCTGCACCGTTACCATGATGATGCAGTTCTCTTGTGATCCCTTATCAACCACACACTGCACATCAACGTAAACCACTGACGGTGAACTTGCATTTCCTCTCCTCTCTCTTAATCCGTGAAAGAATTCTACGAGTTGGTGCAAAATGCATCTTTTTAGTTATATATGCTAACTAGCCTGTTCCGACAAAACTTAGAATCATAGAATCATAAAGGTTACAGCACAGAAGGAAGATATTCGGCCCGAGGATCCCGTGCCGGCTCTCTGCAAGAGCACTTAAGCTCGTCCCATTCCCTGCACTTTCCCCGTAGCCATGCGTTTGTTTTTCCTTCAGGTACTTAACCAATTCCCTATTGAAAGCCAGGAATGAATCTGCCTTCACCACCCATTCAGATACGAACCACTCGCTGCGTAAAAAAGTTTACTCTCACGTCGTCTTTGGTTCTTCTGCCAATCACCTTAATTCTGTGTCCTCTGGTTCTCGATCCATCCCCAAATGGGAAAAATGTATCTCTCTTTTTGCTCTGTCCAGAAACCTAATGATTTTGAACACATCTGTATAATCTCCTCTCAAGCCGTTCAGCTCGAAGGAGAACAACCCCAGATTCACAAATCTATCCACATAACTGTGGACCCTCATCCCTGGAACCATACTTGTAAATCTATTCTACACCGTCTCTGAGACCTTAACATTCTTCCTAAAGTGCGCTGCCCAGATTGAATACAATGCTCCCATTGACCAGAAACGTAACTGGACCTGCCACATAAATACTGTCGCAACAAGAGCAGGTCAGAGGCGGGGTATTCTTCAGCGAGTGTCTCACCTCCTGACACCCCAATTCTTTAAAGCATCTGCAAGGAGTGTGATGGATTTCTCTCCACATGCCTGGATGAGTGTAGCTCCAAAAGCACTCAAGAAGCTCAACGCGATCCAAGACAAAGCAGCCCGCTTGATTGGCCCCCATCCATCACCTTAATCATTCACTCCCTCCACCACCGGAGTACCCTGGCGGCAGTGTGTTCCATATACAAGATGCACTGCTGCAACCCGCCAAGACTTCTTCAGCAGCACCTCCCAAACCCGCGACCTCTAGAACCTTGAAGGACAAAGGCAGCAGGCGCATGGGAACGCCACCACCTCGAAGTTACCCTTCCAGTCACACACCATTCTGACTTCGAAGTATATCGCCGTTACTTCATCGCTTCTCGGTCAAAATCCTGAACTCAGTCACTAACAGCACTGTGGGAGTACCTTTTCCACACGGACTGCAGTGGTTCAAGAAGGCCTATCACCACCTTCTCAAGGGCAATTAGGAATGGGCAATAAATGCTCGCATTGCCAGCGACGCTCCACATCCCGGGAACGAATAATGAAAAATTAGTGAACACATCATGCACGAAACACTTCAATAATGTACATGTAAGTGAATTAAGCTTAACTGGCATCTCATATATCAGAAAATCATAGTATCCCTCCTTAGAACAACGAAATTCTGGAATACAATAGTGGCAAAATGAAGCTTCATTGCTAAAGAGTCTTGGTCAGATTCCGTCGAAAGGATGGAATTCAGTTCTAGGCAGCGCACATCAGGAAGGAAATATTGACCTTGGAGAGGTTGCAGAGAGATTTAACATAATAATACCGGTGTTTGGAGGGTTAAATTAGTCATAGAGTCATAGAGTTATACGAGACAGAAGGAGGCCCTTCGGCCCATCGTATCCGCGTCGGCCATCAAGCCCTGTCTACTTTAATCCTATTTTCCAGCACTTGGTCCGTAGCCTTGTTTGCTATGGCGTTTCAAGTGCTGATCCAAATGCTAAATTAAATGGGCCCATTGCATAAAACGTGTTTTATATTCCCTTGAGTATAGAGGTTTGAGGTTTTTTTTTGATGGAGGTGTTTAAAATGTTAAAATTATTTAGCTGGTTGATAGGGATAAACAGTTTCATCTGGTGAGGGAATCAAGAACAAGGAGGAAGAATCTCAACATTTGATCTATGCCGTTCAGTAGCGAAATCAGGAAACATTTATCCACCCAAAATGTTACACAGATGTGGAACTCTGGCGCCAACCAATGAAAGCTGCCTCGTATATCAATCAATCAGCTATTCAACATTTTAAAACATCCCTGCAAGTTAAAATTACCCCCAGTAAGTAATACTTCAATCAGAATATCACATAAATTATTAAGAATTCTCTTATCCACATTTAACATTCTTATCCAAACATGGGGGAAGAAATTCGGTATCGACCATTTTGGGGCACTAATATCGCCTGGGCGACAACTTTAACGCTAAATAGCGACCCAAGAGGGAAGTGGAGCGCCAAATCCAATGCTCCACTTCCTCCTTACAGCACACGCCCGGAATACCGGGGTGGATCGCTCTGCAGCGCCGCGCACTGGGCTAAGTAGCGCTGCCGCAGAGAAGGGCACTTCCCCTTATTAAAAGGGAGCGCCCATGCCCACAAATGTGCGAGGCGCTACCTGGACCACCGGGGAGCGGGTTGCCGTGCCAACAGGCCGGCACTCAAAAAGAATGACGGGCAGCCAGATCGCGCCACGGACCCCGCATTCAAAGAGGCAATGGGTAGTGACAAGTAAGTCGGCCGACTTTTTTTCACACCTCCCCTTTAGTCAGAGCCGCGCGAGCCCCCTGCCACACCATTGCCTCCCCCGTCAGTCGCTGTCATCGCCCGGCACAGTTTCAGCGGCTGCGGGACTATTTTGCACGCCAGGAGAAAACGGGGCGGAGTGCAGGGAGATGATGTCGTCATCGCCTGCTCCGCGGAGCGGGGCGCTACCGGTTACCACCGCCACGCAACTCCCACTGAATTTAGCGTAAGTTTGCGCCACTTTAGACCCCGGGAGGCGCAACTGCACCGAGCGTTTAAAAATAACGGTGTAATGCCTGCTTTTACCAGCATAAGAGTTCAAAAGGTAAGAAATATAACCGCAAGTTCAATCACTTATAATTTAAACCTACGTTTGAAAAAGGTAATTTTATTTTTAGACCGGTAAAAAACTTTAATTATGTTTTTCAAAAAATTTAATTTTTGTTTAAAATATTTAATTTAATGTAATTTTAACTCATTTTAAAAAGGTGATATTTTTTTAGTTTATTTCATATTTCAGCATCTTTTTTCAGTGATCCCCATTCACACTTTTGACATGTCTATCTGGCAAAAGTATGAAGGTGGATTCCCTTCTGTCATTGGCTCGCCTGGCCCACGTGATCCCAGGCACGCTTGTGACCCGCATGAGCCCCTCGGATACGTGAGCCCTGCGCATTTCGACTGTGGAGAGGCCCAACATCGGAAGTGTCTGGAACTCGCCAGCCCTCAGGTAAGTGCGTTGATTATTTTCCGATAGGAGTCATCCGCACACAGGAAGCCTCCTATCGGAAATTACGAGCCATTGTCTGTAGCAAATGCACCAGTTATTTGTTTTTAAGTTTTAATTCACTCCATTGGTTCGATTCTTCTTTTTTTGCAGAAATCGTCCTCCTCCAGCAGAAATACGGTGAAGTATTTTCTTGTTTGGCCGTGTGTGACACCCTGTTGGTAGTTTTTTCATCTCACTTCACTCCAGCCGCTGGCATCTCACCAAACTCCGAAATGCTGTCGTCGTGACCCTGGTCGTGCAGTAACCGAATGTGACAGCACAGAGAGAGAGAGAGAGAGACTGGGAGAGAGGAAGATTGGGAAAGAATGAGCGCAGTACAGGAAGTTCCAAAGAGAGAGAGGGGGTGAGAGTGAGAGTGAGAGAGAAAGGTGGGCCAATAGTCATGAGCCTGGAAGGGAGAAATCCTTCTTTTAAATCCCACCGTGACAATTTGTGGAAAAACTTGCATGAAATATGGTGATCAAAGCTGCCCCGGGATCGTCCAACGTCAAGGGGTTAAAAGGGTTAATTTATGAGGACAGGTTGCATTGACTAGGCTTCCCCTTCTTCAAATGTAGAAGATTAAGGGGTGATCCAATTTAGGTGTAAAATATAATTAAAGTATTCGCTAGGGCAGAGAGAGAAAAAATATATTTCCTCTGCTGGGACAGTCCTGAACAAGGGGCATATCATTAAAATTGCATGTAGGTCATTCAGGGATGATGCCAGGAAAAAAAAATATTTGCAGAAAGGGTCGAGGAAATCTCGTCCAACAAAAACTGGTGAGAGCAATTTAAAGTTTCACAAGACTGACAGATTTTTATTCGGTCAGGATATTAACGGATATTGAAACGGGACTGGTAAATCCAGTTCAGGTACAGATCATGCAGTATTATAACTGAATGCGGAAGAGGCTTGGGGGGCCGAATGGCCTATGCTGTCCCTATGTTCCTGCACTCCTACGGATCAGTTGTAGAGGGCCTTGGTGAGACTACACCTTGAGTACTGTGTGCAGTTTTGGTCGCCTTATCTGAGGAAGGATGTTCTTGCCATGGAAGGAGTTCAGCGAATATTCACAAGGCTGATAACTGGGATGGCAGGAATGACATATGAGGAGAGATTGGGTCGATTTGGCTTATACTCGCTGGAGTATAGAAGAATGAGAGGGGATCTCATGGAAGCATATAAAATTTTGAGAGGTCTGGACAAACTAGATGCAGGAAGGATGTTCCCGATGGTCGGAGTGTCCAGAACCATGGGTCATAATCTAAGGATAAGGGGTTCGCCATTTAGGACAGAAATGAGGAAGAATTTATTCACCCAGAGAGTGGTGAACCTGTGGAATTCTCTACCACAGAAGGTCGTAGAGGCCAAGTCATTAAATATATTAAAGAATGAGTTAGATCTATTTCTTAAAGCTAAAGGTATCAAGGGATATGGGGAGAAGGCAGGTACAGGTTACTGAGTTTGGATGACCAGCCATGATCTCATCGAATGGCGGAGCAGGCTCGAGGGGCCAAATGGCCTACTCCTGCTCCTATCTTCTATGTTTCTATGTTTCTATCACTAGTGTCCTTCAGAGAAGATAGTCCACAATCGTTGATCTACTCCTGATTCTAGGCCCGCACAACTGGTGGATGCGAACTGCTTTTGTATTGATTTAGTGATCCCTTCGGTTCTTATCAACCAAACTTTATACGTGGCTCCTTATCAAATAGTTTGTGAATTGAAATTGAGACATTCAACATCAACGTTACTAAGCTCAATGCACCACAATGGCATAAATAATTCAATCCTTCTCATCTGCTGATCATGGCTGAATTTACCTTACTGAGCCAGGTCCTTCTGCCGTGTAACGGATATCAGAATTGAAAGGTTGTAACTGTCAGGGAAGATTGAACAGGCTGGGACTCTCTTGTCTAGAAAAGAGCTGTGAACTGATATAACTCTTTAATAACATGAAGGCGTTTGATAGGATAGACGTGGAGATGTTTCCTCTGCGGGAGGCCAAACCTAGTGGTCAAAGTAAACGACAGTCAGCAATAAATCAATAGGGAATCCAGGAGAAAATTCTTTACCCAGACATTGTTGAGAATGTAGAACTCGCGTCCAGATGAAGTGTTTGAGGTGAATAGCATAGATACATTTAAGTCTATGCAAAGTAAGTACATGAGAAACGAATAGAATGATACGCTTATAGGGTGAGAAAAAATAGAGAGAGGGAGGAGGTTAAGTTTAAACACTGGCATAGACAAGTGAGGCCCAAAGGCCTGTTTTTATGCTGTATATTCCGCGCTTTTTTTTTGTAATATAGCTTTGATTGTGATGTAAGCTCAGAACCACAAGCCGATAAGATGCTTTAGGGTATTTTTTATTGATGTGTTTGTATGGATTGTGTCTCCTCAGTTGAGTGTAACGTCAGGCTATCAGGTAAGACTGTCACGATTTAAACTTAACGCTGCTAAGGACCAATTGTTAGCACATGATCTAGGCTGAAAATTCAAGGAGGAGTCCTGCACGGTCGGAGATGCCTTTTTCGGATGAGACGGTTAGCCGAGGCCACGTCTGACTGCTCGCGAGACGTAAAGGATTCCACGGAACGCTATTGGAAGACAAGCAGTGGACTTTTCCCTTGGTATCCTGTGCCAATATTTATCCCTCAACCAACAATACAGAAATCTGGTCGTTATCTCAAGTCTGAGGGATCTTGATTTGCGCAAATTGGATGCAACACTTCTCTGCAGTACAACAGTGATTACACTTCAAACCAATACTTCACTGGATGTGGAACACTTCAGACATCGTGAGGTTGTAAAATACGCTACATTGGATAGTGGAATGATAGAGCACAGAGGAGGTCATACGTCCCATCACGCCTGCAAATGCTTTTTGTTACAGAGCAATTAACCCCAATCTCATGCTCTAATCTCATAGCCCAGTAATTATATTGCCTTGCAATATTTATCAAATTCACTTTCGAAAGTTACTGTTGAAACTGCTTCCACCGCACTTACAGGTAGCGCATTCCAGATCACAACAACTCGCTGGATACAATATTGCTTCCTCCTGTCGCCTCTGGTTCATTTAGCCCTCATCTTAAAGCTGTGTTAAGGAGGTGGCACCAGAAACAGTAGATGTTTTGCTGGTCATCTTGCAAAATTCTATAGACTCTGGAACAGTTCCCATAGATTGGAGGGTATCTAATGTAACCCCACTATTTAAAAAGTTGCGAGAGAGAAAACGGGGAATTATAGACCGGTAAGCCTGACATCGGTAGTGGGGAAATGCTAGAGTCCATTATAAAAGATGTAATAGCAAAGCACTTTGAAAACAGTGACAGGATCGGACAAAGTCAACATGGATTTACAAAAGGTAAATCATGCTTGACTAATCTACTGTAATTTTTTGAGGATGTAACTGGTAGAACAGATAAGGGAGAACCAGTGGATGTGTTGTATTTGGACTTTCAGAAGGCTATCGATAAGGTCCCGCATAAGAGATTAGCGTGCAAAGTTAAAACACCTGGGATTGCAGGTAAGGTACTGATTTGAATAGAGAACTGGTTGGCAGACGGGAA
Organism: Squalus acanthias; assembly: GCA_030390025.1. NCBI lineage: Eukaryota > Metazoa > Chordata > Chondrichthyes > Squaliformes > Squalidae > Squalus > Squalus acanthias. Next base: position 9,592,994 of record CM059453.1, read on the forward strand.
GCAACGAATTGGAATAAGCGGGTCTTTTTCCGAGTGTCAGGCAGTGACTAGTGGGGTAACGCAGGGATCGGTGCTAGGACCACAGTTATTCACAATATATATTAATGATCTAGACGAGGGAACTAGATGTAATATCTCCAAGTTTGCATTCGACACAAAGCTCTGTGGGCGTTTGTGTTGTGAGGAGGATGCAGAGAAAATCCAGTAAGATTTGGACAAGTTGGGTAATGGGGCAGATGCGTGGCAGATGCAGTATAATGTTGATAAATGCGAGGTTATCCACTTTGGTGTCAAACACAGGAAGGCAGATTATTATCTGAACTTAAATAGATTGGGAAAAGGGGAACTGCAACGAGACCTGGGAGTACTTGTGCACCAGTCGTTGAAGGAAAGCATGCAGGTGCAGCAGGCGGTTAAGAAGGCAAATGGCATGTTGGCCTTCATAGCGAGAGGACTCGAGTACAGGAGCAAGGATGTCTTGCTGCAGTTGTACAGGGCCTTGGTGAGACCACATCTTGAGTACTGTGTGCAGTTTTGGTCGCCTTATCTGAGGAAGGATGTTCTTGCCATGAAGGGAGTGCACCGAATATTCACCAGACTGATACCTGGGATGGCAGGAATGATGTATGATGAGAGATTGGACGATTGGGCTTGTATTCGCTAGAGTTCAGAAGAATGAGAGGGGAACACATTTAAACTTATAACATTGTAACAGGACTAGACAGACTAGATGCAGGAAGCATGTTCCCGATGGCGGGAATGTCCAGAACCAGTGGTCACAGTCTAAGGATAATGGGTAAGCCATTTAGGACAGTGATGAGGAGGAATTTCTTCACCCAGAGAGTGGTGAACCTGTGGAATTCTCTGCCACACAAGGTAGTTGAGGCCAATTCATCAAATATATTCAAGAAGGAGTTAGATATATTTCTTAAGGCTAAAGGGAACAAGGCATATGGGGAGAAAGCAGGGATAGGGTACTGAATTTGGATGATCAGCCATGATCTCATTAAATGGCGGGGCAGGCTCGAGGGACCAAGTGGCCTTCGTCTGGTCCTATCTTCTATGTTTCTATGTGTCCTCTGGTTCCCCATTCTTCTGCCAAAGGAATCAGTTTGTCTCTCCTTATTTACTCTCTCAAACCCATTCATGATTTTGAACAACTCTGTCAGCTCCCCTCTTAATCATCTTTAACCGAAGGAGAACAGCTCCAGCTTCTCGAGTCACTTCACATAACTGAACACCGCATCCCTGGTCTCATTCTGGTAACTCTCTGAAGCACCATCTCTTCGGCCTTGACATGCTTCCTGAAATCTGGTGCCAAGAATTCAACATAATACTACAGCTGAGGCCAGTGTTTTATAAAAGTTTAAAATAACTTCCTTATTTTTTTACATCTTTGCCTCTGTTCTTAAATCAAAGGATCCCATTTGCTTTTTTAACAACCTTCTGAAATTGCCCTGCCACCTTCAAAGATTTGTGAGCATAAATCCCGTAGTCTCTCTTTTCCTGCGGCCCCTTTATAAAACTGTATCATTTAGCATGTATTCTCTCTGCTCATTCTTCCTACGAAAATCTATCACTTCACACATCTCTGCGTTCAATGTAAACTGCCATGCGTCTGACCATTTTACTAGTCTTTCTGTTTCCGCCTAAAGTAAGTGACTAACCTTCGCATTCTTTAGTACATTTCCGTGTTTCTTTTCATCTGAAAAGTTTGGAATTATGACCTGTATATCTAGGTTCAGATCATTAATATATAGCAAAATGATCAATGTTCCTAAAACCGAATACTGAGGAACAACACTGAATATTTCCCTGCCGTCTGAAAAACAACCGTTCTCCACAAGTCCCTGCTTTCAGTCCCTTAGCTAATTTCGGGTCCAGGCTGACATTATCCCTTTAACCACATGGGCTTCAATTTTTCATACACGTCTACTATGTGGTACTTTATTAACCATCTGTTGTAAATCCATATACACAACCTCAACTGCACGACCCTTACCAACCCTCTGCGTCAGTTCATCAAAGGATTCAATCCAGTTAGTCAAACTCTATTTACCGTTAACACATGCTTGCTTACTTGCATTCCTTCGCCAATACTTTTTCATGTGAAAATTAATTTTGTTCTAGACTGTTGTTTCTAAAAAGTTTCCTTCCCACCGACGTAGGTAGCATGGAAGCCCCATAAGCATGAATGGGGATCACATAAAAAGCAAATTTAAATTCCAAATAAATGAAAAAAATGTTTTCAATTAATTAAAATACAATTTAATTAAACATTTAAATCACATATTTGATAACTATGTTTAAATGCTTTAAAGGGAGCTAAAATAAAAGTAAATTATTTTACGGATGTTTTAATTTTGAAATATTAAAAAATATATATTTTTATATTCATTTAATCCCTTACTCTGGTGAAACAACGTCTTACGCCTGCTTTGAACAGTTGTAAGCATTTCACGGGCATTCGCTGGGCAGGATTTAGGCAAATAGCTCAAATCTCTGTCCGCAGATGGCCTTTTCCACTGGGATACTTGTGATCTGACCAGAAGGTTCTGGACAGATCGCAAATTCCAGCTTTCCGCGCAATCACTTCGTGCACAAAAACCCGGTACATGCGGGGCCCTTACAGACGCATGCGCACCACGTACGCACCCGTAGCCGTCGAAAAATACCGGCCATCAACTCAACCGAGGTGCATATAGAGCTGGTCGGAAAGGCTCAATCATTACTTTTCTCCATTTCTTCCGATTGCAGCGGAGATTCACCAGAATGATACCAGGACTTCTATTTCCTTGAATATAGAAGATTAAGTGGAGATCTGTTTAAGGTGTTTAAGATGATTCATAGGGCAGATATTGAAAATCTATTTCCTTTCATGTGCGTCTCCTTAATAAGTGGTCATAACCTTAAAATTATATCCAGGCCGTTCAGGGGTGATGTCCGGAACATAAGAACATAAGAAGTAGGAGCAGGAGTAGGCCATATGGCCCATCGGGCGTGCTCAGCCATTCAATAGGATCATGGCTGATCCGAACCTAGACTCACGTCCACTTCCCTGCCCGCTCCCCATAACCCTTAGTTCCCTTATCAGCTAGGAAACTGTCTATCTCCGTTTTAAATTTATTTAATGTCGCAGCTTCCACAGCTCTCTGAGATAGCAAATTCCATAGATTTACTACCCTCTGTGTGAAGAAGTATCTCCTCATCTCAGTTATGAAGCGGCAGCCCCTTATTCTAAGATTATGCCCCCTAGTTCTAGTCTCACCCATCAGTGGAAACATCCTCCCCGCCTCCACCCGCTCAAGCCCCCTCACAATCTTATATGTTTCGATAAGATTGCCTCACGCAAATGGTTGTGGCATCTGAAACTGTTTCCCCCGAAAAATCTGTGGAGGCCGGAGGGTAAATTGGAACTTCTAAAACAGAGGTTCATAAGTTTTTATTTGGCCAGTGTAATAGGGGTCACAGAACCATGTTGCAGTCAATCATTTCGAAACAGGCTTCAGGGGCGGAATGGCCTATTACTGTTCCTATAATTGGAGGTAGGTATTAGAGCTATTGCTTTTTATCCAGGTAGCAAAAATAGAAAAGCAGAGGATTTTTTAAATGGTGAGTAATTGGGAAATGTTGGTGTTCAGAGCGACCTGGGCGTCCTTGTACACGAATCACTGAAAGTTAACATGCAGGTACAGCAAGCAATTAGGAAAGCAAATGGTATGTTGGCCTTTATTACAAAAGGGTTTGAGTATAAGAGTAAAGACATCTTACTGAAATTATATAGGGACCGGGTGAGACCACACCTGGAGTACTGTGTACAGTTTAGGTCTCCTTACCTAAGGAATGATAGACTTGCCATCGAGGGAATGCAACGAAGTTTCACCAGACTGATTCCCTGGGATGGGGAGATTGTCCTGTGAGGAGAGATTGAGTAGACTAGGTATATATTCTCTAGATTTTAGAAGAATGGGAGGTGACCTCATTGAAACATACAACATTCTTACAGGGCTTCATATGGTAGATGCAGGGACGATTTTCCCCCTGGCTGGGGAGTTTGGAACCAGGGGCCACAGTCTCAGAATAAGGGGTCGGCCATTTAGGACTGAGATCAGAAGCAATTCCTTCCCTCATAGGGTGTTGAATCATTGGAAACCTCTACCCAGAGGGCTGTGGAGGCTACTCTAGACAGAGATCTCTATATTTTTGAATATGAAGGGAATTAAGGTACGTGGGAATAGGGCAGGAAAGGGGAGATGACGTACACGATCAGCCATGATCTTATTGAATGGCGGAGCAAGCTCGAAGGGCCAAATGGGCTACTCCTGCTCCTACTTCTTATGCTCTATTGTTCTTAACCATGCTGGAGAGTGGTGCGCTTTGGCATTACCTCAACATTTGTAACCCCTGAGACGAACTCCGTCTCGCTGATAGATCGAAAATGGCCAAGTACAAGAATTTGACCGGTTCAATTGGAGTCGTGTCCTACTCTTCGAAGACCGGGCGGGAAATACAAATTGGTAAAAAAAACGCATATCCCTTACCGTACACTCTCCAAACCCAGTTCCAACTGGCGAAACAGAAGTAACTCTATTAGCAACGGTCACCAACCCATCAGTTCAGCTGGACATAATGAACCGCATTGAAGACTAAATGTGCAGTCAATACAAGTTGAAAAGAATGTGATAAAAATGTAATCTTTGTTTCGTTCTAAGGTGATGCTGAATTTATTCGATGTTGTTGTTTACAGAACTTCAGGAAAAGGTTCAAAACTTAGGTAGCACTGACTTGCTCGCTCAAGAAGCACATTCGTGAAAAAAATACTCTCACAGAGGATCCGGACTTTGTGAAATGATAGTGATCCAGGAACTAGTAACCCCAGCCCGTTGTACGGAAGTCTGATCTAAACCCGCTCCATCTGCAGTAACGGCGTTCTGGCTCTGGGCTCCGCACCTCAGGGAGGATATATTGGCCCGGGATGGATTGCAGCATAGAATCAACAGGATGCTGCGGGAGGGCTTAGAGGGTTAAGTTACGAGGACACGCTGTACAAAACTGAATGGTATCCATTTTGAGTTAAGAGTGTTGAAGGGGTAATGCAGTGGAGATGCAATAAAAGGATCCAGTGCTTCGATATTGGCCGATGTTGCTGAGTAAGGTAACCAAGTGGATATGTAGCTGCGATTAGCAATCCAGTTATCCTGGATCAGTAATACAGAGACCTGAGTTCAATTCCCACCAGGGCAGTTTTAGAATTATAATTCAGATTCGATGTAAAAAGCTGCTACATTATGAGTGACAATGAAGCCGTGGGATTGTCATAAACACCCAATTGGTTCACTAATGTCCATCAGCGAAGGAACCAGCCGTCATTAACTGGTCAAGTACTCTATACGACTTAACCCCCACTTCAACGTTGTTGATACTTAACTGCCATCTGATCTGGCTCAGTAAGCTATGCAGTTGTGCCATACCTGGTACCAACAACTGATCCAGAAGAAGACACACCATGTCCTTCTCAAATGTAATTGAGTTGCTTTCCATTGAGATCGCGGTTCGGTATTGACCGTCTCCATTCCCCTTCTACTAAATCGTTTTTCCGTTCTCTCTCTCTCTTTCTATCCCCACAGATGTGAAAGCTAAAGGTGAGACCGTGGTCTCGGAGTCCGCAGGGACCAGGAAAGGTCCCCATATCCGGTTACCGTTTATCCATCTGTCCCGCCATTCTCAAAGGGGCTTCCTGAAGCAGCGCCCTCTTTGGAACTCTCAGGGGAAAGAGAAACGAGGCGGGGTTCGGGCGTATGATCGTTCGACAAAGACCGGTGCCCTAACCAATTACTTCAGAAAGGTGAGGGGGCAGTTCTGTCGGTCGGTCGCTGTAACCTCAAGGTTATCCAGAATTCATAAAACACACAGACCATCACGTCCCCCCAGCACACACAAAGAGATAATTTGCTGCACCGATCCTGACGAGTGTCCTGCGCCCAACTCAGGAGCCCGAAATTCGAGCCCGCCCCAAAAGATCAGACATATTCTCTAATTCCTCTGCAGTCTTCCACTTCATCTGTTGTTTGACAATGTACCTTGTCCCGTCTCTCACCCCTTCATCCCCCTCCCCGCCAATGATCTCCCAACACATCTGGATCTATCAGATATCTCTCTATGGAGTTCTCACCTCCACAAATAGTTCCTCCAAACACATCACTGAACAGACACCTGGATTTGGAGGTGGGGTTGTTAGGGTAAAGTTTTGCATAAGGTTCCAGAATGTTCACCTCAATTTTTCTAGATTCTCGAAGCAGAATATATGTATATAAGAACATAAGAACATAAGAAATAGGAGCAGGTATAGACCGCATGGCCATTCGAGCCTGCTCGGCCATTCAATAGATCATGGCTGATCTTGGGCTCCAAGCCACCTCCCTGCCCGCTCCCCATAACACTTCAATTCCCTATCTTGCAACAATCTGTCTCTCCCCAGCTTAAATTTATTTAATGACCGAGCCTCCACGGCTCTCTGCGGCAGAGAATTCCACAGACTTATGACCCTCTGAGAGTTCAAATTCCTCCACATCTCAGTTCCAAAGGGCGAGCCCTATTCTGAAACCACGCCCTAGAGTTCTAGTTTTCCCCACGAGGGGAAACATTCTCTCTGTGTCTACCTTGTCGATCCCCCTCAGTATCTTATATGTTTGAATAAGTTCACCGCTCATTCTTGTAAATTCCAATGAGTATAGGCCCAACATGCTCAACCGTTCCTAATAAGTCATCTCAGGATTCAACCGTGTTAATCGTCTCTGAACTGCCTCCAATGCAAGTATATCCTTCCTTAAATAAGGAGACCAAACCTGTACGCAGCACTCAAGGTGTGGTCTCAACAATAGCTTGTGCAGTTGTAGCAGGACTTCCCTGCTTTTATCCACCAACCCCGTTGCAATAAAGGCCGATATTGCAATTGGCCTTTTTGATTACTTGCTGTATTAGCAGACGTGAAGGGCCATAATTTAAATATTATCTGATGGTGGTTGGCTGGAGATTTAAACGTGTTGTATTTCTGAGCTCAGTATCACAGACCTTCAAAATCCATGTCATGTCAGCCGTGACTCAGTTGGTAGTGAACTCTACCTCTGAGTCAGATGTGTGTGGCTTTAATTCCCTATTCTCGTGACTGAATCACATAAACTAGGCAGACGCTCCAGTGTAGTAATGAGGGGGTGCTGCTTTTATCCTGTTTGCAGTTAGGTGCAGCTTGCTTTGCGCAAATTGACTGCCACGGTTCCCAACATTACAAAGTGACTATACTTCAAAAAGTATTTCATTGGGCGTGAGGCGCGTTGGGACGTTTTGAGGTCGTGAAAGGCGTTATATAAATTTAAGTCTTGCTTTAAATTTAGAAGAGTTTGGTTGCTGAGATTACCGTTCTATCATGTGACTCCCAGGGATGGTAGAATTTGGAAGAGATGCATTGTGCTTTTTTTATCGTCCAACCAATGCTATGGTCCCAGGTCGCCAAGTGTCATGGTCACTGCAACATGCAATGCAGCTTAAATCGCTATGCAATCGAACTCCTTGTTCAGAAAACGTCCTTATCGTGCCTTGGACGAAGGGCAGAAAACAACCTTTTCTAAACGTTGTCTACTTTATATTATTTCCAGAGTGGAAGAAGATCATCGGCTGGAGAGGTGAGACCGGTCGAGCAAGATCATGGTCGCTGAGGAGATCTCACGCGCTGGAGATTCGTTTACAAGTTTTTGGACGATCAGAGAATCCGTTAATACATCAGAGGTTGTTCTGCGCACGGCTCCTCAGGAAGTCTACTGTGGACTCGGAAGATGGGCAGAATTATACCGGGGATAAAACTGTTAAATTTGAGTTCAGGTTACACAGAGTAGGCTTGTGCTCTCTTGAATATAGACGATTAAGTGCTGAAGTAACTATGGGCAACACGGTGGCATAGTGGTTAGCACTGGTGCCTCACAGCGCCAGAGACCCGGGTTCGAATCTGACCTCGGGTGACTGTCTGTGTGGAGTTTGCACATTCTCCCCGTGTCTGCGTGGGTTTCCTCCGGGTGCTCCGGTTTCCTCCCACAGTCAAAAAATGTGCGGGGTAGGTTGATTTGGCTATGATAAATTGACCCTTAGTGTTAGGGGGGGATTAAATATGTGGGGTTATGGGGATAGGATGGGATATGTTAGGGGGAATTAAATAGGTGGGGTTACGGGGGTAGGGTGGGATATGTGTACTGTGGGGATTAAAGCAGGGACAGGGTACTGGATTTGGATGATCAGCCATGATCGTATTGAATGGTGGAGCAGGCTCGACGGGCCGAATGGCCTCCTCCTGCACCTAGATTCTATGTTTCTATGTTAAGACGATTACAGGATTTGGTAGCACAGATAAAGAGGGGGGGGATAATTCGACACGTTAACACCTCCCGTTAGTGCCTGTGCGAGGCGCTAGCGTGGCGCTAATGGGCTTGCGGTGGGGCGGGGCGTTGCGCGGTGAATGCAACGTCGCACGCGAAATTCAGCTAGGACTTTTGCGCTGGCGCTAACAGTTAGCGCCTAGGCTTTTAGCGCATGGCAGATCGTGACATCAATGAGTTTGGCATGCGCCGTTCGCGGCCCAAATGCAAATTGACCGTCGCCCCCTGCTTGAGCGCCTGGCCTGAACAACGATAGGAAGAGGAGGCGTTATAGATTCGGATGGCCGCTGCAGGAAAGGTATTTAAAGGGATCAACATCGGCTTTCATTTTACTAGCCAATCAATGCCGCCTTCTCAGTTTCACATTGCGAAACAGCCGTTTTCAGTGAGTTAAACATTTCTTACTTTCAGGAGTGTTCTCTCTGCAAAAAAATTGCACTTTCATTCTGATAAGATTTCGCAGTCCTACACTTGGTTACATTAATGCGGGCTGTACTGGCACTCGACCTCGCCCTCCAGCATTAACAACGGAGGCAGTGGAGGCAGAGACAGATTGTATAATGTGCAAGAGGGAGGAGGGCCAACAGAGCTCTCAACAGAAGGACATACACTCACAGGATATTCCGGGAGCATTTCTCCTCAATACATTTATCTGAGCAAGAGTGTCATAGAAGTCTACGCTTCAGCAAGGAGCTGGCCACAGAGCTCTGCCACCTCGTGCAGCCAGAATTCGAGCCTCTGATCAGGACCACCACGGATCGGTCAGTGCCTGTCAAGGTGACCGCCGCCCTCAATTTCTAAGCCAGCTGATACTTGAAGTCTGCAGCAGAAGGCATATCGAACATCTGGCAGTTCACCGTCAACTGCTGCATCCGGGAGGTCACAGAGGCTCTCTGCAGAAATAGAAAGGACTGCATTTTCTTCCCCATCACAAAACAGAAGCAGCATGAGCGTGCATGTGGGGCTTAGCCAGGATGGCGGACTTCTCCGTCGTGCAGGACGCCATTGATTGCACACACGTCGCTTTGCGGTCATCCCATAACAATCCTGAGGTCTTCTGTAACCGCAAAGTCTACAAGTCACTTAATGCCTAGTTGGGTCTGCTGTGGCTCACTCTCGCCTCTGAGTGAGATGGCTTTGGGTTTAAGTCCTATTCCAGGGTCTTGAGCAGATAAATCTAGGCTGACACTCTAGTGGAGTGCTGAGGGAGGGCTGCACTGTCGGAGGTGCCATCTTTCGGATAAGACGTTTAACCAAGCTCTCTCAGGTAGGTCTGACAGACACCATGGTACGTTTTCGAAGAAGAGCAGGGGATTTATCCTCGGTGTCCTGGGCCATAATTATCCCTCATCATCATAAGTAAAACAGATTATGTGGTCATTATGACATTGCTGTTTGCAAGCTTGCTATGCGCAAATTGGCTGCCGCATTTCCCACATTGCAATAGTGACTCCACTCCAAAAGTATTTTATTGACGGTAAAGCACTTTGAGACGTCCAGTGGTCATGAAAGGCGCTATATATAGGAAAGTCTTTGTATAAGTCATTATGGTGTGTGACCACAGACAGCGAATCCTCACTGTAAATGCCCTCTGACCAGGCAGCAGCCCGGTTTTTTCATCCTGCGCCATCACACGAAGCTCATGGAAACATAGAAACATAGAAGTTAGGAAAAGGAGTAGGCCATTCGGCTCCTCGAGCCTGCTCCGCCATTCGATGAGATCATGGCTGATCATCCAAAACTCACTACCCTGTGCCTGCCTTCTCCCCATATCCCTTGAGACCTTTAGCTTTAAGAAATATATCTAACACATTCTTGAATATATTTAATGACTTGGCCTCAACTACCTTCTGTGGTAGAGAATTCCACAGGTTCACCACTCTCTGGGTAAAGAAATTCTTCCTCATTTCTGTCCCAAATGGCTTACCACTTATCCTTAGATTATGACCCCTGGTTCTGGACTCTCCGACCATCGGGAACATTCTTCCCGCATCTAGTTTGTCCAGACCTGTCCGAATTCTATATGTTTCGGTGAGATCCCCTCTCATTCTTCGATACTCCGTCGAGTATAAACCCAATCGACCCAATCTCTCCTCATATATCATTCCTGCCATCCCAGGTATCAGCCTTGTGAATCTTCGCTGAACTGCTTCCATGGCAAGAACATCCTTCCTCAGATAAGGCGACCAAAGCGGCACACAGTACTCAAGGTGTCGTCTCCACAAGGCCCTGTACAACTGCAGCACGATGTTCCTGTTCCTATACTCAAACCCTTTCTCTATGAAGGCCAACATACCATGTGCCTTCTTCACCGCCTGCTGCACCTGCATGCTTACCTTCAGTAACTGGTGCACAAGGACACCCAAGTCTCGTTGCACTTCCCCTTCTCCCAATTTATTGCCATTCAGATAATAGTCTGCCTTTCTGTTTTTGACACTAAAGTGGATAACCTTGCATTTACCCACGTTATATTGCATCTGCCACGCTTCTGCCCGCTACTGCATACTCACCCAACCTGTCCAAATCATCCTGGAGTTTCTCGGTATCCTCCTCGCAGCACACACGCCCACCCAGCTTTGTGTCATCCTCAAACTTGGAGATATTACATTTAGTTCCCTTATCTAGATCATGAATGTATTTAGTGCAATTTGATTAACTTAGCTCCCCAAAAGAGGCTCCATCCTTTTTCAAATTTAGTGCCACAACAGAGGCCATATTTCCTTTTTAGCCCATAGTACTTCCTCTGGTGGGGGTAGTCCTGAAAAAAACGGGTCATAACCTTAAAATTAGAGCTAGGCCGTTTTGGGAGGGAAATCAGGCAGCACTAGACACAAAGAGTAGTGGGAATCTGCAACTCTCCGAAAATCTGTTGTGGCTGGGATCCATTGAATAGTTCCATACTGTGATTGGTAGGTTTATGTTGGGCAAGGACACTGAGGGTTATGGAACCCAAGCGGAGAGATGGAGTTAAGCTACGGATCAGCCATGACCTCATTTAATGGCGGAACAGATTCAACGTTGCTGGATGGCATACTGAAGTTCCTATCTCTGTTCCTATGAACGTGGATTGTATTCCCGTGATTGTAGGAGATGGAGAGATGATCTTTTCGATTTATTATACATCGGTAATAGGATTCTTTAGGTTACATAGGGATTATCGACTTCCTCCAGTACCGTAATAAAGGACAAGGGAACTTAACCTTGACCATGGAGCTGATCCATTCGGGGATGACATCACGGAGAACAGCGTCACAAAAACGGTGGTGGAAATCTGTAACTCTCTCGGCCAAAAGGCTTTGGATACTGACAGGTGAATTATAGCTGTAGAGGCTGAGATCGATATAATGCTGAGAACTAACACGGGTCTTCTCTAACCCTGGGTATCTGTCTTTTTGTTTTTGCAGTGACGCTGTTGCTGGACCGATACACGGCCGACCCGCGCTTCACGATCTCCAAGGATGCGTCCAGCGTTTGCTGGGACCGATCCCCGGAGAGCGGGCCCCTCTCCTGGAAGCAGCACTCCGACACCTGGTCGGTATTGGGTTCGGAGGGATTCACGGGAGGCCGCAAGTACTGGGAGGTGGGGGTGAGCGCCGGCACGGTGTGGAGCGTGGGCCTGGCCAGGCAAATCGTCAGCTTGGGCCGCTGGAACAGGCCCTCGCTCCAGGACGGATACTGGACGCTGATGCTGTGGAACGTCAAGACGCCGAACCACGGGCTCCGCAAACTGGGCACCTCCATCATCATCGTCGAACTGAGCAAGATGGGCATCTACCTGGACTACGAGGAAGGGACAGTCTCCTTCTACAACCCGGAGAACTCATCCCGCCTGCATACCTTCAATGAGAAGTTCAGCACCCGACTTTACCCCGTCTTCAAGCTCTGGGTCGGTTCAGTTAAGGAGGCTACATTGACCATCCTGTAGACAGGATATTGACAGTCCTGCCTTCTCCAAAGTGACCATCCTGTAGTCCCCACATTGCCCATCCTTTGGAACTCAATGGACCATCTTGAAGACCCCATATTGCCCACCCTATAGACCCCAAATTGACCGTCCTCTAGACGCGACATTAACCAATCATTAGACATGTCATTAAACATCGTTTAGACCCGCATTATCCATCCTGTACATCCCACAAAATGACAATGTTGCAGGCCTGTCTACCCCAAATTGAACATCGTGCAGCTCCCACATTGACAATGCTGTAGACCTGTAGGCGCCAAATTGACCATCCCGTAGATCAGACATTGACCGGAGGTCTGCTTCTGAAAAATGTGTACATCTCTATCTCTTTTTCTCCTTCCGTCTCCGTCGCTCTCTCCTTCTCTCCCCTCCTCCACATGCTCTTTGTCTTTTTTACTCTTTCTCTATCTGGATCTTTCGCCCTCACTCTCGCTCTCTCTCTCTCACGTTCTGTCTCTGTTTAGCTCTCTGTCTTTCTCATTCGCTCACTCAAACCATCTACCTCCTTCTCTTGATATTTGTCTTGCTTTTTTCTATATGCTCTCGCTGTCTTCATCTTCCTTTCCTCTTCTATCTCTCCTGCTCTCCTTCTATAGTTCTTTCTCGCTCTCCAGGTCTCTGTCTCTTTCTCCCTCACTATCTCTCCATCTCTCTCTTTTGCAGTCTCCTTCTCTGTCGTTATCACTCTCTCTTTCTGACATTCTATCGGGCTCCTTCTCAGTCTATATCGCTTTCTCTCTCTCTCTCTCTCTCTGACTCTCTCTTTCTTTCTCTCTCTCACACACAGATAGTTTCTCTCTTTCACTTTTCCTTCTTCGTCTCTAACTTTCTCTCGTTTTCTCTTTTGCTTCTCCATCTCTCTTTGTCTCTCGCTTTCTCTCTGCCTCCCACTCTCTCAATCAGTGCGACCTATTATCCACATGCTGATTGATGGAACCTGCCACCTTCTGATGTTACCTCATTTTCTCCTTTGAACTCACCGAGTTTCACGGAGAGAGAAAAGGGACAAATGGAGGTGTCGAATATGTCTGTAATTTTTCGGCGTGGATTAAAAAATCTCACATGATTTGTCTGTAGTTTGTTGCTTGCCTTGAACGTCAGTGATTTGAAGAGGAAGTCCAAACACTCCCGGAAAGGCTGTAGTTTGATCTCAGCCAGAAAATTTGGCAGAGTGTCTTTGGCTTTATTAGACGATGCATGGAGTCCAAAAGCAACGAAGTTATGCCAAACCTTCGTAAAACACTGGTTCGACCACATCTGGAGCATTGTTTACAACTGATTCCTGGGATGGCAGGACTGTCCTATGAGGAAAGATTGTGTCTACTAGGCCTGTATCCACTAGAGCTTAGAAGAATGAGAGGCAATCTCGTGGAAACGTATACAACTCTGACAGGGCGAGATAGACTGGATGCAGGGAGGATGTTTCCGCTGGCTGGGGTGTTTAGAACGAGGGGTCACAGCCTCAGGAGACCGGGTAGGACATTTAGGAATGAGCTGAGGAGAAATGATGTGAACCTGTGGAATTCTCTATCACAGAAGGCTGTGTAGGCCAAGTCACTGAATATATTTAAGAAGGTGATTGATAGTTTTCTAGGCATAAAATGCATCAAGGGGTATGGGGAGAATGCGGGAATATCGTATTGAGATTGAGGATCAGCCATGATCATAGTGAATGGCCGAGCAGGCTCGAAGGGCCGAATGGCCTACTCCTGATCCTATTTCTCTATGTTTCTATGTTTCTAATTCTGAGCGCAACACTTGAGATGAATGCTACTAAGGCCTTGGAGAGGGCGCAGAAGAGAGTTACTGGAATGGTCCAATGGATGAGGGATTTCAGTTATGTTGGGAGACAGAAGAATCTGTGGATGTTCGCCTTTGAGCGTTGAAGATTAAGAGGAGATTTGATAGAGGCGTTGCAAATCAGGAATGGTTTTAATAGAATAAAGAAGGAGGAACTGTTTCCATTGGCGGAATTTTCGGTCCCTCACTGTAAGTAGCACAGGTTAGATACCCAACTGCACCATGTCTCTGAATAGATACGCCACTATACCATGGCAAAGCGTAGATAACCAATGCACTCTGGCTCATGTTAGAAAATCTACACTACCATGAGAGCGTGTAGGTAAACCAAGGCACCACAGCTCTGGTAGATACCACACGTTGTCATGCACCTGGTTAATTATATCATTATCAATTGGGACAAGATAGATACCCCACTGTACGATGAGTCGGGACAGATACCCCACTGCACCCTGGCTCAGGATAGATACCCACTGTAGCTCAGAATATATACTTCACTGCACCCAGTATAGTCATCACACTGCACATAGCATAGATTCCCCAGTAGACACAGGATAGATACAAAGCTGGAAACAGAATCGATACCCCATTATACACAGCTCAGAATAGATATCTCACAGCAAACAGATCAGAATAGATATCCCATTGTGCACATAATAGATATCTAACTGTACCATGAGGCAAAGAAGTGAGCCCAATGTTCAACAAGTCAGATTAGATACCTCACTTTTCAATTATCTGGATAGATATACCACTGTAATTTGGGATCAGGTAGTTAACGCACTATACCATGGTGCAGGACAGTTAACTCAGTGCTACCTTCCTCAGGATAGACACAAAACTATACCATAACGCAGGTAGATAGCCCATTGCTCCAATATTGTAATAGATACCCCACTGTACAATGGGTACAATTGGAGGTCACACTGCACCATGGCACAGGATAGATACCCCAATGTAACATGGCACAGTGTAGATTACCACTGCAGTGTGGCTCATGATAGATATTCCATGAGTGTGTGCAGTGAACCTATCGTACGAGCGCTCTAACAGATACCTCATTTCTCATGCATCACGATAATTAAGCCACTGCTTATTGGGACAATTTTGATACACCACCGTAGCATAACTCGGGACAGATAACGCACAGTACCATCGCTGTTTTTTTTTAACTCACTGCATCCTGGCTTAGGATGCAAACGCCATCATACCATTGCTCAGGATGGTTACCTCACTACATCACGGGCAGGGTAGAGATGCCTGCAATGAAAATGAATATCAGGTGCTACGTATAACGTGCGGCTGATCCATTAACTCCTGGATTGCGCCACTGCCCGAGATATTTCTAGGCCCAGGAATCATAGCATCGTAGAAACTGACAGCACATAAGGAGACCATTCGGCCCGACGTTTCTGTGCTGGCTCTTTGAAAGAGCAGTTGTGCACAGCCCCACCTTCCCGTTTTTTTGTCCTGGAAGTTCCTTATGCTCAAGTAACGGTCCAACTCCCTAGTAAAATTATTTTTAGGATCAGCTTATAAGGCCTTTTCAGGTAAAGCATTCCAGATCCCGAGACATCTGCGTGAAAATAATATTCTACTCATCTCCCCTCTACAACTTTTGCAAATGATTTTAAATATATGACCTCTGGTCATTGGCCCACTCGCCAGACGGAATAATTTTTCTCTATCTACTCTACCAGAACGTCTCGTCAATGTTGAAAACCTCTATTAGGTCACCTCTTCACCTTGGCCCGTATTTTCCGATCCCTACCGGAGTGTAGGCGCTGTGTACACACCCGTAGGGACTTCGGAAATGCCGGTTTCAGGAATGCAAAGCGCCTTTCTATGGACATCAAGGATTCTGCTCATCTACACTCATCTACAGTGTCAGCTGTGGCTCAGTGGGTGGCACTCTCCACACTCGCCTTCGAGTCAGAATGCATTGTGGGTTCAAGTCCCACGCCAGGGACTTGTAGCACCTAAATCTAGGCTGACAGTCCAGTGCAGTGCTGAGGTCAGTCCTGCACTGTCAGAGGTGCCGTCTTTCGAAGAGAAGTGAAACCGAGGTCCTGTCTGCTCTCTCATGTGGATTTGAAGCATCCCATGGCACTATTTCGCTGCGTTTCCCACATTACACTCCAAAAGTGCTTCATTGGCATAAAGTGCTTTGATACGTCCGGTGGTCGTATTATGCGCTATATAAATGCAAGACTTCCTTTCTTTTCAGAATCGTGCCATTTAAAGCTGAATTTCCATATTTGCCCTCCCAAAATGCAAAACTTCATACTTTTCTGCATTGAACTCCATCTGCTCTGCCTCTACGTTAGCCGCCATCCAATCTATGTCATCCTGATTTATCATCATGCTGAACTACATTGCCAAGTGTCGTTTCATCTGAAAACATTCCAATGTCGCCCCCAACATCCGAACCTAGTTCAGTGATAAAAGTTGAAAAGCGCAATGGAAACAAACTTGAGCCTTGTGGAGCACCACTGCAAACCAGCTCCCCGTCTGAAAACCATCCAACCACCAGTAAACTTGGCTTTCTGTCACTGAGTCAATTCCGTATCCATACCGCCACTTTCCCCTTAATTCCACGGACTTCCATTGTCTTAATAATCCTCCTGTGTGGCACTTTGTCGAATGCCTTCCTAAAGTTCATATACACAGCATCAACTACACGACCTTGATTAACATTCCCTGTCACCTCATCGAATAATTCAATCAAGTTAGTCAGACACGATTTGCCTTTAAGAACTCCAAGCTGAACCCCCTTGATTAACCCATGCCTTTCCAAATTACATTTTATTTTGTTCCTGATAATGGTATCCAATAACTTCCCGCACCGCTGATGTTAGGCTGAATGACCAGTAGATCCCTGCCTCATCCCTCTCCCCTTTCTTGAATAGTTGTATAATATTAGCCACCCTTCCGCCCTCTGACACTACTGTATCCAATGAGGATTGAAACATTGTGATAAATGGCTCTGCTCTTTCTACTTTTGTGGCTTTGAGCAACCTAGGAGACTTTCGATCTGCAACATTCAGTATTGCTATACTTTTAAGCATGTCTTCTCTATCTATTACTATCCTGTCCATAATTTTCACCTCCGCTTTCAGTGCAGCCTTCACATCATTCGTTTCGTTTGTGAAGACAGATGCAAAGTACTCATTTTATACTTTTGCCATGTCCTCTGCCTCTACATGACCATTTCTCTTTTGGTCAGGAATAAGCCCATTTTTTTCCCCAGGCAAACCGCTTACACTGTATATGTTTAGAAATGGTCTTAAGTTTCAATTAAATGTTAGCAGCTAATCTTTTCTCGTAACCTCTCTTTCCCTCCCGTATTATTTTCTTTTAATTCCCTCCTGTACTTTCCATAATCTTCCTGGGTATTGTGAGAAGTCGCACAACACCAGGTTATAGCCCAACAGCTTTATTTGAAATCACAAGCTTTCGGAGCACTGCTCCTTCTTCAGGTGAAGTGAAGAGATGCATATAGGCACAGCATATATAGTCAGTGAACACTGCCAGATGATTACAGTTAATCTTTCTAACTGCCCTTTATCACACCTCGGCAGAAAGATAATCACGGCAATCAAAGGTGTGGATGGTGTCCAAACAGGTCAGTCAGGAAAACATTACATCAAAGACAATGAGGTGGGGTCACAAGGGGTCAAATGTGGCAGGTGCTGGGGTCTGTATGGAAAACAAAAAACTTTTTTTGATGGAAATCACAGCAGGTCCGGCCGCATCTGTGTAGAGAGAACAAGGCAACGACGACACGAGTCTGGATGACTCTACGTCAGGTGGGGTTACATGTAGCGTGATATGAACCCAAGATCCCGGTTGAGGCCGTCCTCATGGGTATTGACAGCATTTTTCATAAGCTTCCTTTTTCTGTTACTTTTTAATTTGTATTTCCCCTGTCATCCAGGGAGCATTAGATTTAGAAGCTCTACCCTTTTCCACAAAGGGGATATTCCTAGTTTGTACCTGATTTAGCTCTGTCCTGAAAGCCCTCCCTTGCTCCGTTACTGCTTCAGCGCGCAATCACCATTTTCCATCTAACTGTGACAGTTCCCCTCTTCAATCAATGACATTAGCTCTTCCCCAGTTGAGCTTTTTTACCTTCGATATTTTCTGTTTTCTCTCCTTAAATACTTTAACTGCATTATGTTGTTTTTGCTCTTAGCTACACCACCTCATACTGTGCCACTCCAATTGTTATAGTCAAGCTGATCCTTCCTTGGTGGGGAGGGGTTATATTGATTAAGAAAGTTCTCCTGTGCTCATATCAGACACTCGTCTGCTTGCCTTCGCTTAATACTATGCTTTTTCTTTCTATATTAAGGTAACTATAATATCGTACAGTTACTAAATTATTTTTGTTACATGCGTTTGAAATTTGTCGCTAGAATTGCTCATCTTTCTCCTTCTCACTGTTTGGAGCGCCATTAAAAAGACATCCTAATTATATAACAGCTCATAATCTGTTCCTCACTCAAATCTCACGGATTCAGTCCTCGAACTATGTAGTAAATTATTGCAGTTTAGAACTGTAACAGCATTCTTAATCAATACTGCCACGGTCCCCTCTTCTTCATTCTCAATCATTCCTAAATAATGGGCAGGCAGGAATATTAAAAACCCATTCCAGGATTTTTTTGAACCATGTCTCTGGGCAAGAAACACAGGAAGCTAGCATGCAGGTAAAGCAAGCAACAAGGAAGGCAAATGGCATGCTTACCTTTATTGCAAGGGTGTAGGAGAATAAGAATAAGGAAGTCTTGCTACAATTGTAAAGGGCATTGGTGAGACCACACCTGGAGTACTGTGCAGTGTTTTGTTCTCCTTATTTAAGAAAGGATATACATGCCTTGGAGGCGGTGCAAGGAAGTATCACTAGATTGATTCCTGGAATGAGAGGGCTGTCCTATGATGAGAGTTTGTGTGGAATGGTTTTATACTCTCTGCAGTTTAAAGGAATGAGAGGTGATCTCATTGAAACATATAGGATTATGAAGAGGATTGACCGGGTAGATGCTGAGAGAGTGTTTCCCCTGGCTGGAGTGTCTAGAACTAGGGGTGATAGTCTCAGGATAAGGGATAGACCATTTAAGAATGAGATGAGGAGGAATTTCTTCACCCAGAGGGTTGTAAATCTTTGTAATTCGATGCCCCAGAGGGCTGTGATTACTGAGTCTTTGAGTACATTCAAGGCTGAGATAGATATAATTTTGGACTCTAGGGGAATCAAGGGATATGGAGATCGCGGGTAAAGCGGAGTTGAGGTCGATGATCAGCCATGATCTTATTGAATGGCGGAGCAGGCTCGAGGAGCCGTATGGACGACTCCAGCTCTTATTTCTCATGTTCTTATGTTCTTATGTTAATGTAACCAATCACATGTAGCAATCTGTGCCAGCAGCTCACTAACCTTATCAGTTACCTTACGAATTACAAGTTAAAACACTTTCGTCACTTTTGCTGTATTCCTTGTGGGATCGCAAAATAGGCCTCTAAAAGCAAAACTGAATTAACTAGTCTTTAAATATATACTAACCGAGGCTGCAGGGCGCTAATATTAGAAATCATGTTTAAAGGATGCTTAGTTCACTTATAGAGATATCGGAAAGGCATACATAAAATCTTTAGATAGTTGCATGGCACGATGGACTACTTGTTCATTATATTCATTAACCCTTTTATTTAATTAGTACTATAAGAATAGCTGCTTACAACCAGACTATTGGTTCCACTTTACTGATTTCCAAGCATTCCAGAATGTCGTTATCAGTACTACAGAAGCAAAGTTGATGTAGCTGGCCTCCTGCAGAGATAAGTGAAACTGAACATCACAGGTAGTCGGCCATTACTCTCTTGGACTCAGACACCTTATCTTCCTTTGGAGCTGACATTGTTTACCATAATAAGCTTTTCTCGAAAATTAATGAAGTGTTGGTCATGTACAACCGCATGGGAAAGGAAAGATAAGCTTGGTATGACCTCACTTGAGAGATAAGATGAAGTCTGGTAGACCTTGCTCCCAAAGACTAGATGCAGGCCCCATCAGTAACAATTATGTGTTAAGCTTAATGTCACAGAACATTTCAGGGCGGCTCCCAACATTGAGCGATTGATCATTAACCAATAAGGGAGCAATGGTAGCGACACTGTTTTTATGTGTACGCCCACTTTTGTAGCCGGTCGGTGTTGCCTATCGAAAGGTATATCAATGCTTGTATGTAGGTTTTCCTTTGAGAGTTAGGTGCGAGTCTGAGGAGACCAACCCCTCTCCCTTTGTGCACAAGGCCTTCTGGCTGGTTTCTAATAAAATGTTACTTTGTCTTCAGTTGCGTCTCCGTTTGGTTTTGCTCCAAAAAATTCAAATCTAACATCCTCAACCTGGTCTCTGCATTTTTGGGGATATTTGTAACTTCACTGCAGCTGACGTCTTTCTGAACTATGATGTCATTTCCGCTCCTCTGCTATTTTCTGGTCACAC
Source organism: Squalus acanthias (assembly GCA_030390025.1). Lineage (NCBI taxonomy): Eukaryota > Metazoa > Chordata > Chondrichthyes > Squaliformes > Squalidae > Squalus > Squalus acanthias. The sequence goes on from CM059453.1 coordinate 9,613,689, forward strand.
TTCCTTCCGCCTGATTTGTTTGAACCCTCCCCAGCAGTACTAGTCAATCTCCCAGCAAGAACATTTATTCAGGTGCAACCTGTTCATCGTGCACAGGTGACCCTTCCCAGAGAACCGGTCCCAGTGCTCCAAGAATCTGAAACCCTGCCTCCTGCATCACTTCTCCAGCTACACATTTATCAGCACTCTCATCCTGTTGCTTTCTCATTAGCACGTGCCACTGGGAGTAATGCTGCGATTACTGAGCTTTGAGGTCCTTTTTCAAATCATGTTCCTAACTGCTGCAACTCTGCTTGGAGGACTTCCAACACTTTTTCAAGCTATTTCACTGTTTACAACATGGACAAAGATTTCTGCTGGTTGTCCTTCCCTTCACAGATTGTCCTGCACCCACTCGGATATATTCTTTACACTGGCACCAGTAAGGCAACCTATCCTTTGTAATTCAGTTTTGATTTTACAGACAAGCTCCTCTGTGCATCCAAATATCGAATCCGCTATGACTACTGCATTTAATCACTTTCCTTTTCCCCCTCCGTGCCGTCAAATCTCCTTGGTGCCGGGGTTTTGATTCTTACGAGAATCATAGGATGGTTGCAGCTCCGAAGGTGTCCATTCGGCCCGTCCAGCCCTTGCCGGCTCTCTGCATGAGCACTTCAGTTAGCCGCACTCCTCCGCTCTCTCGCCGTAGCCCTGCATTCATTCCCTTCAGGTACTTATCCAATTCCCTATTGAAAGCCATTTTTGAGTCGGGCTCCACCACACTCACATGCCGTGTATTCCAAATCCTAACCACTCGCTGAGTGAAATTGTTTTCCTCATGTCGCCTTTGTTTCGTTTGCCAATTATCTTAACTCTGTGTCCTATGATTCTTGAACCTTCCGCCAATGGGAACAGTTTCTCTCTATCAACTCTGTCTAGTCCCTGAGTGATTTTGAATACCTCCATCAAATCACCTCTCAAACTTCTCTGCTTTAAGATGAAAATCTCAGCCTCTCTAGTCTATTCCCGTAACTGAGGTCGCTCATCCCTTGATACATTCTTGTAAATCCTTTCTGCACCCTCTCTAAGGCGTTCACATTCTTTCTAAAGTGCGGCGCCCAGATTTGGTCATATTACTCCAATTGAGCCGAACCAGGGTTTTATAAAGGTTCAGCATAACTTGCTTGCTTTTGTAATCTAAGCCTCAATTTATGAAGCTCAGGACCCCGTATGCTTTCCATTCCTCCAAGGTGCAGATACAGTCCCTGAGTGAAAACCAGTCAGCGATTGCCCCTGGCTTGGGGGTTTTCTGCACTATCTGTTTCTTCCTCATAATCTGTCCGGTGCTCACCCATTCACTCACCTCGTACATATTCAGTAACGGTGCCGTGACTACGTTCGAAGGAGCTCTCAGACTCCCGGATGCATGGCTGTGAAGCCGATCATCATGCTCCGAAACTAGGACCTCGAGGTCCAGCAACTGGCAGCAGTTCCTGCACTCTTGATTACCCAGGACGCATAACGTGTCCTGGATTTCCCACATAGAACAGGATGCATATGCAACATTTCCTATCTGGCCTGTCTTGGTAGACAATACACTGACCTCTAAAATCTCTGAGACACACGTCACTAAACACTTAACACAGAACTCAAAAATCTAAGTAATTGATGTGCAAGACACAGAGAAGCTGACGTATGAAATTCTAATAAACTGACAAATGACAGACTATTTTTTCCGTATATGGAAATGGGGGTCGCTGGCAAGGCCAGCGTTTATTGCCCATCCCTAATTAACCTTCAGAAGGTCGTGGTGAGAAGCTTTCTTGAACCGCTGCAGTCCCTGTGGTGAAGGTGCTACGACAGTGCTGTTAGTAAGAGAGTTCTAGGATTTTGACCCAGCGACGATGAAGGTCAGCGATATACTTCGAAGTCAGGATGGCGTGTGACTTGGAGGGGAACTTGGATGTGGTCGTGTTCCCATGCGCCTGCTGCCCTTGTCCTTCTAGGTGGAAGAAGTCGCCAGCTTTGGGTGTTGCTGCCGAAGAAACCTTGGTGAGTTGCTGCAGTGCATCTTTTACATAGCACACACTGCAGTCATAGTACGCCGGTGGTTGAGGAATGAATGTTTAAGGTGGTAGATGGGGTGCCGATCAAGCAGGCTGCTTTGTCCGGTATTGTGTCGAGATTCTTGAGTGTTGTTGGAGTTACGCTTGTCCAAGCAGGTGGAGAGTATTCCATCGCACTCCATACTTGTGCCTTGTATACAGTAATAAGTCTTTGGGGAGTCAGGAGGTTAGACACTCGCCGCAGAATACCCAGCCTCTGACATATCTTTTTGTCACTGTATTCATTTGGCTGTTTCAATTAAGTTCCTGATCAATGCTGACCCCCAGGATGTTGATGGTGGAGGTTCCGGCGATGGTAATGCCATTGAATGTCAAGGGGTGGTGGTTAGACTCTCGCTTGTTGGAGATAGCCATTGCCCGGCACTTGTGTGGCGCGAATGCTACCTGCCACTTATTAGCCCAAGCATGAACGTCGTCCAGGTCTTCTTGCATTCGGGCACGGACTGATTCGTGACATGAGGAGTTGTGAATACCACTGAACACTGTGCAGTCATCAGGGAATATTTCATTTCCGACCTTATGTTGGATGGTAGGTCATTGATGAAGCAGCTGAAGGTGGTTGGGCGGAGGGCAGTACTCTAAATAACTCCTGCAGCGATGTACTGGGGCTGTGATGATTGAGCTTCAATCACCATAACCATCAACTTTTGTGCTCGTTATGACTCCAGCCAGTGGAGAATTTCCCCCGCGATTCACATTGACTGATACTAACATAGTAAAAGTTAACTAACGGCATTAGAAGTTACATCTATCAATCCACAACACAATGGGAACGGCTTTCAAGTCAATTTCAACAGTGCAAAGGGAACAATTTAATAAAACTAACTATCAAACGTGCCTGTTACCCAACAAATATTTTGAGTGTTTGATTGTTTTCATGTCCTGGATTAGTTTGAGATGAAGTATTTGTTTGAGAGGCTTCATCAGTTTGAAGTGCTGTGCTAGTTTGAGGTGAGGCATTCTTTTGAGATGCTGTATTAGTCTGGGGTGTTGTATTAGTTTGAGGTGTTGCATTAGTGTGAGGAGCGGCATTAGTTTGAAGTACGGTATTAGTTTGAGGTACTTAATTCGAAGGTTTTGTATATGTACGCTTGGAATCAATAACAATGCTCTACTTGCGATTGACTATTTTAATAAAGACTTTATAACGATTTATTAAAAACCCTGATTTATACACGAATAATGTGTGATAACAAATACCTCACTTGAACAGCCCAATTGTCTAATTATGAGATTCATAGACACAAACTCCACACATTAATTGTGTCACTGAACGGACTCAGTTAAAGAGGGCAGGCACATCCCAGAGTGCAGTAGAGCAGCCCCGAGACGATAATCTGACATTTGCAATTGTATTACACAATGGCTACATTTACCTCCAGCAGCCACATCCCAGAGTGAAGTAGAGCAGCCCTGAGAGGTTCCTCTAAGGCTTGAACTTTAATTACTGAATGGCCTCGGTAAAGATGGCCGCCACATCCCAGAGTGCAATAGTGCAGCACAGAGATAGCAGTACAATATATGGAATTTAATCACTGAATGGCCACAGTTAAAAGGGGGCAACCAGATCCTAGACTGTAGCAGAGCAGCCCTGAGAGGACACTCTTACATTTGGAATTCAATCACTGAACGGTCACAGTTAAAGAGTGCAGCCTGATCACAGCGTGCAGCTTAGCAGCCCAGAGAGATCTCTCTAACATTTGGAATTTTATACTGAATGGCCACAGTAAAAGAGGGCAGCCCCATCCTAGAGTGCAGAAGAGCTGTCCTAAGCGGGCAATCTAACATTTGGCATTTAATTACTGAAGGGCCATGGTTAAGGAGGGCAGCCCCATCCCAGAGTGCAGCTGAGCAGCCCAGAGAGGGCACTCTAACATTTGGAATTGAATCACTGTGTGGCTTCTGTTAAAGCGGGCAGACACATTTCAGAGTGCAGTTGAGCAGCCCTGAGAGGGACACTCTAACATTTGGAATTGAATTACTGAAAAAACAAAGCAGAGTGAACAACATCACCGAAACAATATGGGATATATAAATGGGCCTGATAGTGTTGGAAGGAATGACATAATACTGGGAGAATACAGCTTCCAATTTTCATTTGTTAATTAATGTGAGCAGAATTCTCCAGTCTTAAATTTTCATTCGCTGCACTAGATATATTATATCACAACAGGGACTTAACTCGGCTGTCGTCATCTGTTTGTTCAAATTGAAAAATATCTATTTTGAACGATGATGCAACCGCAATTTCCCCGTGGAGATACCACGGGTTATAAATTGAAGGTTCAGGGAATGTATCGCCTCAGAGTTTAATTCAGAGAGATTGCCTGCAGCAGGAAGGGACACATCGCTTCACACAGAAGATGATGGAAACATATTACAATATCGAGCAAGTTTACTACCCGATCCTTGCCGTCATTGGTGTTACTGGTAAGTGACTTTAACCATTGAAGTTGTGTAAATCTGTGTGTGAGCTGGTCTCTGGTTTTGCTCTTCCACGGATAATATTGCATGCTGATCTATTGGCGTACGTCATACAGGCACTCGATCAGTGATAAAATTCGCACAAAAATGGGTGTCATAAATGTTCACGATCCTTTTATATCATTGTCTTATCTAAATATACGTTAAAGCTTAAGTCTCGTAGCCAAGTTAAATAATGAAATTATTACCTTTTATGGAAGTAAGTGGAATAACCCCCTGCTTTCAGTGCTGAAAACAACCCGGTACTCTTTATTAATGGAGGTGCCTTTTCACTTTACAATTATACTGATCTTGGGTCACTGACAGAAGTGGAGCACCTGACCCCAACGGCCATGTATTACTGGGAGTATCTGTCACTATAGTACTGTACTGAGGATGGGTCACTAACCGGAGTGGAACACATGAGCCTAGTGACCATGTATTACTGGGAGTATCTTTCACTGTAGAATTCTACTGAGTTTGGATCACTAACCAGATTGTAACACCTGACCCCAGTGGCTATGTATTACTGGGAGTAACAGTCACTGCAGAATTCTACTGAGTTTGGGTCACTAACCAGAGTGGAAAACCTGTCCCCAGTAGCCATGTATTACTGGGACTAAAAGTCACTGTAGAATTCTACTGAGTGCAGGTCACAGACCGGAGTGCAACACCTGACCCCAGCGGCCATGTATTACTGGGAGCAACAGTCACTGTAGAATTATACTGTGTGTGGGTCAGTAACTGGAGTGGACGCAATGGTTTCTACTTTGAAATCCTTGGCCCTGAATTCGCTGTCTGCGGCATAACTAAGGAGTACGCTGCCGAACTCCTAACCAAATCTGCACTTACATCACGCGAACCCCATTTGAAAAGTTGCTTTCTAACGCTGCGGAGTTGTGTGCAGCATACTAGCCCACAGATCTCGGCGTCACACCATTGTGCGTGAGCGTACCTATGATCATGTGGGTTGGTGCTCCTTTCACTTCCTGAAACTTAGCCAATCAGGAAACAGAGGAAATTGCTACATGGCAATAGAAGACAGAACTCTTCCACTGGCATATATTTACAATCGACATAGCGTTTACTATCCTCTCTTAATTGAAAATGTTGAATGAATTGATTTTAAAAAATAGCAATATATATTTTAGTTATGGCAGATAGACATTTTATCAAAGATCATTGATAATACGTGTAAATAATTATGTTGCATTTGCTAAATATACGGTTCTTATCTACTCAGCATTAGATAAGACGCTTAAATATTTAAATTGTACCCATAAAATAGCAAAGCTAATAAACAAATCCTTCGATAAACAAGTAGGTTATTTTATTTTAAAACCAGACACAAATGTTATTCCCCACTAACCCCGATTAATGGTAGCCATACCCCTACGGATTGTTCAAGAGAGCGAACTTATCCAAACATTTGTGTGGTTTTAGTTTCCTGTCTAGCCACCTTTGAGTTTTGCCGTTACGCCCCACAAGAGTTATTTTATTATACTAAAGAACAGTTGTAAAATCAATGACTGTGAAGCCCAAAAGACTATTTTTAATTAGAAAATGTTAGAAACAGTCAACATCTCAGTCAGCAGCCGCCAACTTCAACAATTTTCTCATCCCCCCTCTCCTTACGTTCTGCAACAGACTCCTTCTCCTGTTTGCAACCGACGCAAACAAATTCATGGTAATGAATGCGAAGTCGGTGGAAAATTAGCCCAACTTTTCGCCAGCGCGTTCTGTTGAATGAGGAGGTGCAACTTGCAGCGAAGCGAATGTGCAGTCGAAACTTGAGAGATCACAAGTTCGGGATTTTGGACATGTGGACATTCGGAACTTTTAGTCAATTTCCAAGCCAGTAAGATGACGTACACGTGCGTCATCATACGGACGGCGAATTCAGGGCTACTATTTCAGGTGACTGATCTCTCAAGTCCATGCAGCTGCCTTTGTGTTTTAGAAAAGTTATCGATTGCGATGTGGCGAATTTTCGCTGTCGTTTGAAAATGTTTTATATGAAGAGCATACCGTGAAATGCATTGATAGTGCGCTGATTCCTATGGAGCTGCACCAATCGAAATAGATGCTTAACCGGAAGTCAAATATCGCGAGATGCTGGAAATTTGAAATAACAACAGAAACTACTGTAAATATTCGTCAATCAGGCAACATTTGTGGAGAGAGAGAAACAGTGTAAACTTTAAAGGTCGATGAATCGTAATTGCTCTGCACCACGTTCTACACTAGACATTCTGATATACCTTCCTTTTTCCTCTATGGAGGCTTTACCTCCAGCGTGCTTGACCGTGTCCGTAAATTTCCCCCCCATGCTACACTCGCCCTTCCATTTCCCTCCTAGATATCCCAACCCCCAACTCATGTCCTCACCTTCCACCCTACCAGCTTTCACATCAGCGGATCATCCCACATCATTTCCGCCCCCTTCCTGCAACCACCAATCAATTCTTCCCCTCCGCTCCCCTTTCAGCATTCCGAGGGGAACCTTCCCTCTGAAACAGCCTGGCACACACTTCCTTCACCCCTACCCGCTACCCTTCACATGGCGCCTTCCTGTTCAAGGGCAGGGTATGCAACACCTGCCCTTTGAACTCCTCCCTTCCCTCCATCCAGGCCGCCTACCTCTCCTTCCAGGTGAGATAGCGATTTACTTGTATTTGTTTAGTTCTGTGTACTGCCTTCGCTGCTCACGATGCGGTCAGCTCAACATCAGCGAGAACAAACGTAGATTGGGTGAGGGCGTTGCTGAAAACTTCCACACAGTGAAGTCCGCAAGCATGACCCAGAGCTTCAGGTCGCTTGCCATTTTAGTTCACTGTCCGGCTTCCATTTTTGACCTCACTGCCCTCCACCTCCTACACTATTCCAACAAACGAAGCACAAGTCAAAGCAGGCCATCTTTCGAATAGGCTTTTTAAAAATATCCGGATCCATTCATCAAAATCAGCACAGCCTTCTATTCCTTTCTGCTCATGTACCTATCGAGCGTCACATGAAATGTGTCTGTGCTACTACCCTCAACTACTTCAAGTTCAACATTATTCGCTTGTTAATGAATTTACTCCTGAATTCCTTTTTGGATTGATTAATGACTGCATTTTATTCATGCCCCCGAGTTTTGAATTCCCCACAAGTCATAGAATTATTGATTAAAATACATAGCCCTGGTTATTAACGGGGCGTGTTACGTAAGCGGGGTGGGCGTAGTTTCGGACAGTAAACCAGAAGTCCCGGTTTCCCCCCAGGCAGGTCAGACTGATTGACAGGCTTGGTTCCATTCGGGCGGGAAGGACTCCGGAACAGGCCGCAGGAGCAGATAGGGCCGATCCCTGAACACCAGCGGTTTTTGATCCGGGTCCCGAGGGGTTCCCATCTTGTACCTGGGGGCGCGGGTGGCTTCCGTTAAACCCGGAAGTGCCCGGTTTGTGATCATTGTTGAGATTTTAAAGGTTTTAAACTCTGTCTCGAACCCAACCCACGCGTTTTTGTCTGCTGAAATGTAGCCCTTACTGTCATAGCTCAGAGACGGAGAATGCTTGATCAGTAATTTGCAGACTCTTTTCCCTTCTCTTTTTTACAGTTAATTTAGTGGCGATTGTAATCCTGTCCCGGGGGAAATGCGGGCTCACCACCTGCATCACTCGCTACCTGGTGGCCATGGCAGCGGCGGATCTACTGGTCATTATCACTGAGGTCATATTGTATCGGATCAGTTATTATTATTTCCCAGTGTGTTTCCTGGACATCACCCCTGTGTGTAATGTCACCAAGGTCCTAACTTGCGCAGCCACAGACTGTTCTGTCTGGTTCACCGTCACTTTCACCTTTGATCGATTTGTGGCCATTTGTTGCCAGAAGCTGAAAACAAAATATTGCACCGAGAAAACTGCGGCTGTGGTTTTAGCCACAACCTGCATCCTGTTCTGTTTAAAAAACGTTCCCCTCTACTTTACACGTGAACCTTTTGAGATAATCGACAATGTCCCTTGGTTCTGCCAAACAATCTCCAGCTATTATACTGAGCCCGGATGGGTGGGATTTGGCTGGTTTGATATGATTTTAACCCCATTGCTCCCATTCGCGTTAATTCTGTTGCTCAACGCTCTGACAGTCAGACACATTTTAGTGGCCAGTCGAGTCCGTAAGGGACTGAGGGTTCAGAGCAAGGGCGACAATCGCAGTGACCCAGAGATGGAGAGCAGAAGGAAGTCTGTGATTTTACTCTTCGCCATATCCAGCAGCTTCATACTTCTATGGTTGATAGCTGTTGTCGATTTCTTATATTATACCATTTCAGGAACAGATCCCATCGATTACAATGAATCTTTAGAAATCTTTCAACAAGTTGGAAATATGCTGATCAATTTAAGCTGCTGCACAAACACATTTATTTATGGGGTGACCCAGTCCAAGTTCAGAGGGCAGTTGAAGAGCGCTGTGATATATCCGGTTACCTCTATTATTCAGTTCATTAAGAATCAGAACAACTGAGCGCAGCACAGAGGCGGGTCCCAGTGTTTCCAGTCCATGAATGTAATATTTATCCCCAGAGTTCCATCACCACAATAACACCAGGAATCGCTGGTGATCTGAAAATACAATCAGCACTGTGTTTAGGACACGGCACTATTTCTGACTGACAGTTCCGGCACTGTCTTTCGGGACAGGACCACAATTTGCTGCATTCAGTACACGCGCTTCTGTAAAGAGACACTTCAGCTATTTTAGCGCAGCAATTCATTTGAAGCTTCCAGAGCTGCCGTTCAGAGGATTACATTACGTAGAATATAAAGACCGCAATATACCATTCGGCCCATGCAGTCTCTGCTGTTGTTTATGCTCCACCTGAGTCTCCTCCCATTGCATCTATCTCATCTCAGCCTATCAGTCTACATTTGTATTCCCTTTCTCTCGAGTACTCGACTGGGGTCCCTTTGAAACATTCTAAGATTTTTGCCTCCGCCATTTTCTGTGGCAGCGAGATCCAGATTCTAAATTTTCTGATTTAATGAATACCTCTTTATTTCCCTATTGGATTTATGTTGGTGAAAAATGAATTCACTCGAGTCTGTCTCAAAGCAGAAGATCACAGTTTATTTAACAGAGAGATCTGGGAGAAGAGCCATAGACCGCGCGGTCTAGTGATCCAGTTCTCGTCGTTAAAGTGGTATCGGAACTTCTTTTATAATTTATAGGGTCGGCTACGCAATTCATTACATACATAAGTCTTCACCCAATCACATTCCCCCAGCAACAAGCTCCTAATTATAATCTGCACTTTAAGCTAAAAGTTTCTTGTTACTTTCTTTTTAAACTTAAACTCTGTGGTTTATAGTTTCTACGGTGTCATATTCATCAGGTGGGGCAGTGGGTATTTAAAAAATATTAATACTTTTAATTAATTACATAGAATGGGAGAGTAGGTGATCTGTTACTGCTGCAATATGTGGGAGCTGGTGGAGACCATTGATGCTCACGGTGATCACATTTGCAGTAAGTGTTGGCTGCTCGAGGAACTCCGGCTCCGTGTTGGTGAGCTGGAGTCCGAGCTTCAAACATTGCGACACATCAGAGCGGGGCAGAGTTATCTGGACTATGTGTTCCAGGAAGTAGTAACACCAATTAGATTAACTAATTCAGATGTAGTCCGTGGTCAGGGACAGGAGGGTGTGACTATGAGTGAGGCAGGTACGGGGATCGAGGATGTAGTGTTGGAGGAGCAGCAGCCCTTGCTCTTGTCCAACAGGTTCGAGGCTCTTACTCCCTGTGAGGTCGGGAGCAGGGAATGCAGTGAGGATGAGCATCCTGTCCACAGCACCGTGGAACGGATGGCCATTCAAGTGGGGGGAGTAAAAATAAATGTTGTAGTGGTAGGGGATAGTATCATAAGGGGGATTGATAGTGTTCATTGCAGCCGAGAGCGAGAGTCCCGAAGGTTGTGTTGCCTGCCCGGTGCCAGGGTAAAGGACATATCCTCTGGCCTGGAGAGAAACATGGAATGGGAGGGGGAGGATCCAGTTGTCGTGGTCCATGTTGGTACCAACGACATATTTAGGAAAAGGAAATCGTTTCAGCTGAGGGAGTATGAGCAGCCAGGGGCCAAATTAAAAAGCACAACCACAAGGGTAATAATCTCTGGATTACTACCTGAGCCACGAGCAAAATCAGAGAGTTAAATGCGTGGCTCAAATACTGGTGTGGGTGAAATGGGTTTTGCTTCTTGGGACACTGGCACCAGTACTGGGATGGGAGACAGCTGTTCCTTTGGGACGGACTTCACTCGGCCAGTGCTGGGACCATAATCCTGGCGAATCGAATTACTAGGGCTGTAGAGACGGCTTTAAACTAATTAGTGGGGGGGGGAGGTTTCAAGAGAGCGAAGAATAAAAATGTCAGCGGAGAACGCAATATAGCAAATTAGCAGTGGGGAAATTAAAACCAGAGCGTGTCAGGAAGGGACAGATTATATAAAGATAAAGGTAAAGTAGTAAAGGGGGTAAAAGAAGGAATAAATTGTCACAAAACATGTTTAAAATTTCTTTATCTGAATGCACGCAGCATTCGTAACAAAATAGATGTTTTGACGGTACAAATAACTACACATGTGTAAGATCTGGTGGCCATTACAGAAACATGGCTGCGAGGTGACCATGACTGGGAACTAAACATCCAGGGGTATTTGACTATTAGGAAGGACAGACAGGAAGGAAAGGTAGGTGGGGTGGCTATGTTAATAAAGGATGCAATCACTGCAATAGTGAGAAATGATATTGGGTCAAAGGATCAGGCTAGTGAAACAATTTGGGTGGAGATAAGAAAAATAAGGGGCAAAAGTCATAGTGGGCGTAGTCTATAGGCCTCCTAAAAGTAGTAACTCTATTGGTCGGAGTATAAATCAAGAAATATTTGGGGCTTCTAATAAGGCAACAGCTATAATCATGGGAGATTTTAACTTTCATATTGACTGGACAAATGAAATTGGGCAGGGCAGCCTTGAGGAAGAGTTCATAGAGTGCATTAGGGACGGGTTCCTTGAGAAGTATGTTACTGAACCAAACAGGGGGCAGGCAATCTTAGATCTGGTCCTGTGTAATGAAACGGGATTAATAAAAAAATGTCCTAGTAAAGGATCACCTTGGAATGAGTGACCATAACATGGTTGAATTCCAAATTCAGTTGGAGCGTGAGAGAGTTGGATCCCAAACCAGCGTTCTAAGCTTAAATAAAGGAGACTATGAAGGTATGAGAGCAGAGTTGACTGAGGTGGACTGGGAAAATAGATTAAGATGTAAGACGGTACAGGGCCAGTTGTGTACATTCAGGGATGTATTTCACAAATTTCAAGAAAAACATATTCCACTGAGGAAAAAGGGGCGTCAAAGAAAAGACAGCCATCCGTGGCTACGTAAAGTAATAAAGGAAGTATCCGACTGAAAACAAGGGCATATAAAGTAGTCAAATCTAGTGGGAGGATAGAAGATTGGGAAGCATTTAAAAGCCAGCAAAGAATAACTAAAAGATTAATTAAGAAGGGGAAGATAGATTATGAAATTAAACTAGCAAAAAATATAAAAAGAGATAGCAAGAATTTCTACAGTTATATAAAAAGTAAAAGGGTGGCTAAAGTGAATGTTGGTCCCTTAGAAGACGAGACCGGGAAATTAGTAGTGGGGAACACGGAGATGGCAAATACGCTGAACAAACATTTTGTATCAGTCTTTACAGTAGAGGATACTAAAAATATCCCAACACTGGACAAACGGGGGGCTATAGGGGGGGAGGAGCTAAACACGATTAAAATCACTAAGGAGATGGTACTCGGTAAGATAATGGGACTTAAGTCGGCTAAATCCCATGGACCTGATGGCTTACATCCTAGGGTCTTGAGAGAAGCAGCGGTCGGGATTGCGGATGCATTGGTGGCAATTTTCCAAAACTCACTGGATTCGGGAAAGGTCCCAGCAGATTGGAAAACTAAATAATGTAATGCCCTTATTTACAAAGTGAGGTAGACAAAAGGCTGGAAACTATAGACCAGTTAGCCTAACATCTATGTTTGGTAAAATGTTGGAGTCCATTATTAAGGAAGCAGTAATAGGACATTTGTATAAGCATAATTTAATCGGACAGAGTCAGCATGGTTTTATGAAGGGGAAATCATGCTTGACAAATTTGCTAGAGTTCTTTGAGGATGTAACAAACAGGGTGGATAAAGGGGAACCAGCGGATTTGGTATATTTGGACTTCCAAAAGGCATTTGATAAGGTGCCACACAAAAGATTACTGCACAAGATAAAAAATCACGGGATTGGGGGTAATATACTGGCATGGGTGGAAGTTTGATATCTAACAGAAAACAGAGAGTTGGGATAAATGTTTCATTCTCGGGTTGGCAATCAGTAACTACTGGTGTTCCGCAAGGGTCAGTGCTGTGACCTCAACACTTTACAATCTATATTAACGATTTGGAAGAAGGGACCAAGTGCAACGAATCCAAGTTTGCTGACGATACAAAGATGGGAGGAAAGCGGTAAGTGAGGAGGACATAAAAAACCTGCAAAAGGACATAGAGAGGCTAAGTGAGTGGGCAGAAATTTAGCAGATGGAATATAATGTTGGAAAGAGTGAGGTTATGCACATTGGCAGAAAAAATCAAAGAGCAAATTATTATCTAAATGTAAAGAAACTGCAAAGTGCTACAGTACAAAAGGATCTGAGGGTCCTGGTGCATGAAACACAGAAGGTTAGTATGCAGGTACAGCAGGTGATCAGGAATCTTGGCTTTTATTGCAAGTGGAATGGAGTATAAAAGCAGGGAAGTCTTGCTTCAGTTATACAAGGTACTGGTGAGGCCACACATGGAATACTGCGTACAGTTTTGATTTCCATATTTAAGAAAATATATACTTGCTCTCGAGGCAGTTCAGAGAAGGTTGACTCGGTTGATTCCTGAGATGAGAACGTTGACTTATGAGGAAAGGTTGAGTAGGTTGGGCCTCTACTCATTGGAATTCAGAAGAATGAGAGGCGATCTTATCGAAACATATAAGATTGTGAGGGGGCTTGATCGGGTGGAGGCGGGGAGGATGTTTCCACTGATGGGTGAGACTAGAACTAGGGGGTATAATCTTAGAATAAGGGGCTGCCGTTTCAAAACTGAGATGAGGAGAAACTTCTTCACTCAGAGGGTAGTAAATCTATCGAATTTGCTACCTCAGAGAACTGTGGAAGCTGCGACATTAAATAAATTTAAAACGGAGATAGACAGTTTCCTAGCTCATAAGGGAATTAAGGGTTATGGGGAGCGGGCAGGGAAGTGGACGTGAGTCTAGGTTCGGATCAGCCCTGATCCTATTGAATGGCGGAGGACGCCCGAGGGGCCATATGGCCTACTCCTGCTCCTACTTCTTATGTTCTTATGTTCCCTTCTGAAACTATAAACACAGAGTGTTGTGTCACATCTGTCCGGCTGGACTGGCTGCTCATGCGGTGATTGGTTCTCAAGTGTAACCGTTGTACTATTATTGTCTTAGTGGGCCTCCTTGGTGGGCCTCGCGCTTACACATGTTGACCACAAACATTACTCGTCGCACTGTGTCAGCGAAACCATTCTGTATTTAAGAATTTCCCTTTTACAGCACATTCTTTAACTTTTAATTTGCTGCTTTAAGCCCTATAATTTTTACCCTAACAATTTATTAGTAACGATTTTGTTTTTATGGCCCCTTAGTTTTGGATTCTCCCACAAGTAGAAACATTTTCTCCACATCGACCCTGTCCAAAACATTCATACTTTTTAAAGCTCCCGATCAGGTGACCTCTAAGTCTTCTTTGTTCTAAGTAAATAAATCGCAAACTTGTTGAATCTTTCTCGATAACTGCAATCTCTCAGTTCTGCTCCCACCAGTGTACATCTTTTCTGCACTTTCTCCAATGCGTCTTTTATAGTATGGAGACCAGGACTATGCACAGTACTCGAAGTGCGAACTGGTTCAGGTCCTGTACAAGTTGAACACAACTTCACTACTTTTGGATTCTATACCATTAGAAATAAGCCCCTTTGCTTTCTTATGCATGTTTAATTGTGTTGCCGACCTGCGATTGTGCTTTTAATGATTTGTTTATCTGTATCTCTATATCCCTTTGCTCGTCTCCACCATTTATTTTCTTATTTTCTGACGTTTAAGTCATGTTTCTGTTTTTCTTACCAAAGGGAATCTCCTCGCATTTATCTGTGTTAAAGCATTATTGGGTTATGCTCTCATGGCTTAAACAGCTCACTATTTAAAGATCACCCAGGAACGCAATGATAACCCCAGCTTCTCTTCTCCAACACAAACAGTTTTCTTGAACCTCCCTCGCCTGACTCCTCCACCCTCACCGGCAACATTAAGTGCGAGGAGCTCACGAAGATCGAGACCATCCGTTCTGCTGCCTCTGCCAATTCCCTCCCTTCCCCTAGCTCATCAGGAGAAACATGTATATATGTTCCCCTCTCTGAACTCACGTCTTTCACCAGATCCCAGCCAATCTCCTGCACTGCTCTATCCGACCTCATCTTGTTCATGAGACCCACCTCCTGCTCCCTCGATACTATTCTGACCAAAATGTAGACCACTCAATTTCCCTTCCTGGGCCCTATGTCAGCTGATATTGTTAACAGATGCCTCTGCTCAGATTTTGCCACCCCACCTTCAACTCTGCTGCCATCGCCCACCCCCTAAGTAAAACACAGTTGACCGCTCCGTCCTTGAAACTAATGCCCCATATCCAACCTCGCTTTCCTCTCCAAAGTCTTGGGCGTGTTTTCGGCTCCCAAATCCGCGCTTATCTTTCCCGCTATTCCATGTTTGAATCTCTCCAATCAAGTTCCTGTCCCGGCCATTCTCAAATTCACAATGACATTAATTGTAACTGACCTTGGTAAGCTATCCCTTCTTATCCTTCTCGACCTATCTGCAGCCTTTGAAACAGTTGACCACAATATCCTCCTCCACCGCATCACCTCCGTCATTCAACTGGGTGGGACTGCACTCGCCTGGTTCCATTCTTATCTATCTCTCCACTCCCGCATCTTTGCCACTGGAGTCGCGCAAGGACCTATCCTTGGCCTTCTACTAATTTTCATCCATATGCTGCCCCTCGGCCACATCATTCGAAAGCTCAACGTCAGGTTCAACAGGCAGGACACTCAGGTCTACCACACCAACAACTCTTTGCACCTCTCCTCTGTTTTTGAATTGTCACACTGCTGGTCCGACATCCAGTATTGGGTATTCAGAAATGTGCTAAACTAAATATCGAGAAAGACTTAGGGCCATTGTATATGGTCCTCGCAAGAAATTCCTTTCCCTGATCAACGGTTACATCCCTGGAAACTGTATTAAACTGAGCAAGACCGTTGGCAACATTGGTGTCGTGTTTGACCCCGAGATGAGTTTCCGACCACATATCGGCTCCAGCACCAAGACTGCCGACTTCCACCTCCATAACATCGCTCCACTCTGAACCTGCCTCAACTTATCTGCTGCTGAAAACCTCACCCTTGTCTATGTTTCCTCTCGACTTCTCTATTGCAATGCTCTCCTGTCCGTCCTCCCATCTTCCACCCGACATAAACATGTGCTATTTCAAAACTCTAATGCCCGTATCTTAACTCGCTGGAAATCTCGTTCACCCATCACTGTGCTTGATGACCTTTACTGTCTCCTGGTCCGGAAAAGCCTCAATTTTCAACTCCTCATCATTATTTTCAAATCCCTCCATGGCGTCGCGCCTCCCTATCTCTGCAGCCTCCACCAGCCCAGAAGCTTTTGAGATCACTGCACTCTTCCAATTCTGGCCGACTGCGCATCCATGATTTGAATCGCTCCATCATTGGCGACCGTGCCATCAGCTGCCTTGGATCTGAGCTCTGGCATTCCCTCCCTGAACCTCTCCGCCTCTCTCTCTTCTTTTAAGATGTGCTATATAACCTACCTCTTTGATCAAGCTTTTCTTCATCCGTCCTGATATCACCTTCTGTGATTCGGTGTGAAAAATGTTTCTCATTGATATCGATCTTGTAATGCACCTTGGGGCGTTCCACTGCACTAAATGCGCGATATCAATTTAAGTTGCGGTTGTAAAGTTCACCTGCATTTAACTGCCGAGTCTGCAAGTTGTCTGATGTATAATGCGAGATGTTTATTAGGGAAATAATTCTTCATTTCTTGAAACAACAAAGCACTTAAAAAAAACTACAAACAATTAATAAAGGCATTCATCTCCAACTGTAGTTTTTATTGAAATATACTAGAAAAGATGCAGGTTTATTGCAGAGTAAAAATCCTTGCTTGTCACTTTGTGCAGCTGCTTTTCGAAGAAGTTACTTAATTTATCTAAAGCAGCCATTGTCCTCTTTGCTTCAGCCTCTTTCTGGGCCTTTCAGGATCTATTTCTGCGTCTAACATTCTCGATTCCTCATCACCCCACCGAACATACCCTGCTCCATCCCACCTTATCTAATATCCTCAGCTCCTCCCACATCACCTAATAACCGCAGCTCCTCCCCACCACACCTAATATCCTCAGCTCCTCCCCACAACATCTATAATCCTCAGCTCCTCCCCACCACAGCTAATATCCTCAGCTC
This sequence comes from Squalus acanthias, assembly GCA_030390025.1. Taxonomy (NCBI): domain Eukaryota; kingdom Metazoa; phylum Chordata; class Chondrichthyes; order Squaliformes; family Squalidae; genus Squalus; species Squalus acanthias. The sequence goes on from CM059453.1 coordinate 9,630,912, forward strand.
CTCCCCAACCACCTAATATCCTCATCTCCTCCCCATCCCACCTAATATCCTCAGTTCCTCCCCACAGCATCTAATATCCTCAGCTCCTCCCCACCCCAACTATTATCCTCATGATTTCCTTACCCCACCTAAAATCCTCTAGCTCCTCCCCTCCCCACCTAATTATCTCAGCTCCTCCCCACACCACCCACTATCCTCAGCTCCACCCCACCCCACCTAATATCCTCAGCTCCTCCCCACCCCACCTAATATCCTCAGCTCCTCCCCACCCCACCTAATATCCTAAGCTCCTTCCCACCACACATAATATCCTCAGCTCCTCTCCACCCCACCTAATATCCTCAGCTCCTCCCCAACACAAAAACTATCCTCAGCTCCTCCCCACACCGCCGAATATCCTCAGCTCCTCCACTCACAGCACATAATATCCTCAGCTCCTCCACACACCCCACCTAATATCCTCAGCTCCTTCCCACACCACCTAATATCCTCAGCTCCACCCCACCCCACCTATTATTCTCAGCGCCTCCCCACCCCAACTAAAATCCACAACTCCTCCTCACCCCACCTAATATTCTCAGCTGCACCCCACACCACCTAATGTCCTCAGCTCCTCTCCACCCCAACTATTACCCTCAGCTTTTCCTTACCCCACCTAATGTCCTCAAATCCTCCCCACACCACCTAATACCCTCAGCTCCTACACATCCCAAATAATATCCTCAGATCCTCCCCAAACCTACCTAATATCCTCAGCTCCTCCCCACACTACCTAATATCTTCAGCTCCTCCCTAACGCCACCTAATATCTCTAGCTCCTCCTTAACCCCACCTAATATTTTCAGCTCTTTCACACCCCCACCTGACATACTTAACTGCTCCTCATCCACATCTAATATCCTCATTCCTCCCCATCTTACTAAACATCCTTAGCTCCTTCCCAATCCACCTAATATCATCAGCTCTTCTCCACCCCACCTAATATCCTCAGCTACTCCCCACAATACCTAATATCTTCAGCGCCTCCCCACTACACCTAATATCCTCAGCTCCCCCTCATCCGCATCCATAATCTTTTTCACACACCTAATATCCTGTGTTCCTTCCCACTCCACCTAATAAGCTCAGATCCTCTCCACGCCAATAATATAGTCAGCTCTTCTCAACCAAACGTAACATGCTCAAGTCCTCCGCAGACCACATATTACCCTCACTGCTCCCTACCCCACCTAACATCCTCAGCTCCTCCCAGCCCCTACCTAACATCCTGAGCTCCTCCCCGCCCCACCTAATATACTGTGCTCCGTCCCAAACCACCTAATATCCTCAGCTTTCCCAACCCCACCTTATACCCTCAGCAACTCTCCTCCCCACTAATATCCTCAGCTCCTCCTCACCCAACCTAGCTTCCTCAGCTCCTCCCCACCCAACCTAATATCCTCAGTTCCTCCCCACCCCACCTAACAACCTCAGCTCCTCCACACCCCACCTTATAGCCTCAGCAACTTTCGACCTAAATAATATCCTCAGCTCCTCCCCACCTAACCTAGCTTCCTCAGCTACTCCCCACCCCACCTAAAATCCTCAGCTCCTCCCCAACCCACCTAATATCCTCAGCTCCTTCCCACCCCAGCTAATATCCTCAGCTTCTCTCCACCCCACCTAATAACCACAGCTCCTCCCCACCACACCTAATATCCTCAGCTCCTCCCAACCCCACCTAATATCCTCAGCTCCTCCCCACAATACCTAATATCTTCAGCGCCTCCCCACCACACCTAATATTTTCAGCTCCCCCTCATCCGCATCCATATTCTTTTACACACATCTAATATCCTGTGCTTCTTCCCACTCCACCTAATAACCTCAGATCCTCTCCACGCCAGTAATATACTCAGCTCTTCTCAACCAAACGCAACATGCTCAAGTCCTCCGCAGACCACATATTACCCTCACTCCTCCCTACACCACCTAACATCCTCAGCTCCTCCCAGACCCTACCTAACATCCTGAGCTCCTCCCCGCGCCACCTAATATCCTGTCCTCCGTCCCAATCCACCTAATATCCTCAGCTCCTCCCCACCCCACCTTATACCCTCAGCAACTGTCCTCCCCACTAATATCCTCAGCTCCTCCCCACCCCACCTAAAATCCTCAGCTCCTCCCCAACCCACCTAATATCCGCAGCTCCTCCCCACCCGAGCTAATATCCTCAGCTTCTCTCCACCCCACCTAATAACCACAGCTCCTCCCCAACCCACCTAATATCCTCAGCTCCTCCCAACTCCACCTAATATCCTCAGCTCCTCCACACCCCACCTAATATCTTCAGCTCCTCCCACCCCGCTAATATCCTCAGCTCCTCCCCACCCCACCTAATATCCTCAGCTCATCCCCACCACACCTAATATCCTCAGCTCCTCCACACACCATCTAATATCCTCAGCTCCTCCACAGCCCACCTAATATCCTCAGCTCATGCCCACGCCACCTAATATCCTCAGCTCATCCCCACCACACCTAATATCCTCAGCTCCTCCACAGCCCACCTAATATCCTCAGCTCATGCCCACGCCACCTAACATACACAGCTCGTCCCACCCGATCTAACTTCCGCAGCTCCTCCCACCCCATCTGAATTCCAGAGCTACTCCACACCCCATCTAACATCCTGAGATCCTCCTCGACCCACCAATATCCTGTGTACCGTTCCAATCCATCTAATAGCTACAACTCCTCCCCAACCCACCTAATACCATCAGCAACTGTTCACCCAAATAATTCCCTTAGCCCCTCCCCACCCAGCATAGCATCCTCAGCTCCTCGCCACCCCACCTAATATACTCACCCCCTCCCCACATCAATTTATGCCCTCAGCAACTCTCCTCCCCACTAATATCCTCAGCTTCTCCCCACCCCACCTAATTTCCTCAGCTCCACCCCACCCCACCTAATATCCTCAGATCCTCCCCACCCCACCTTATACCCTCAGCAACTCTCCTCCCCACCTCACATCCTCAGCTCCTCCCCACCCAACCTAATTTCCTCAGCTCCTCCCCACCCAACCTAATATCCTCAGCTTCTCCCTACCCCACCTAACATCCTCAGCTCCTCCACACCCCACATAATATCTGGAGCAACTCCCCAACCCACCTTATACCCTCAGCAACTCTCCTCCCCACTAATATCCTCAGCTCCTCCCCACCCCACTTAATATCCTCAGCTCCTCCCAACCCATCTGACTTCCTCAGCTGCTCCTCGTCCCCACCTATTATCCTCAGCTACCCCCAACTTAAGCAAGCGTTCTGCAAACAATCTGCAGCTGTCAGTCACAAACTCTCCTACTGGGAACTGTCCGTGAACTTCCCGCGCTGACATGGATTCACAAGGAGTTGACAGCTAGTAGTTGTTGTTCTCTCTGACGGGGAATCTGTGACAGTACATTGCACAAACATTACAACAGAGACATCAGCTGAATTTAACATTTTGATATTAATTAATCTTCAAAGAATTTATTTTTTAATATAGATCATATTCAATACTTTCTTCTCCTTTCTCTATTTTACTGTGTATTTCTCTTTTTACTTTTCACTTTTCCTCTGAGCTTTCTGTTATTCCTTCTTCTTATCAATTTCTTTTTATTTATTTTTCTCTTTTCTTTGTTCAGTTTCATACCAGAGTGAAGATAATGAACGGAGAGAATTGCAAATGGATCTCTTTAAACCAATCAGGAGTTTGCGTTCCTGCAATCTTATTAAACAACTCAAGAGGATTATTGACAGATCGGAAGTGCCGGTTTGCACCTGCGGGTGTGTAGACAGCTCGGACACACCAGTAGTGATCGATAAATGCGTGCCAATCTTTTTTTCCCGTAACGAGTATCTGAGTCTACGACCATTTGGGTGAATTACATTCTCGGTGCTTTTGGTGCAAGCAGGTAGCTTCATTTCCGATTCCCAGCCAGCACCGTGTGCGAATGTATCTCTACTTGTCTTCAACCATCCCAGATTCTCATACACTGAATAGCTTAAACACTGAGTTCCCTGGTGTTATAAACACTGACGATTATTACCAAGGTTCGCAGTTTAACAAATGAGATCGATAAAAGTACATCGCAATTTGGTGCATTGCAAGAAAAGTTAACAACGTTGTCAACGTCACTATATAACCACATCATGCATTCCTTCAATCTGTAGATTAAATGATTGACTGAAAACATAATTCGTTTTTCATCTGCATTGAATTATTTCTGTTTAAGGAATGAAATGGCTACACAACTGTTTTCCTGGAGCTTAATCTGCTAACTAATAATCGTACCGACGGGAGAAAGGTTGAGCAGGTTGGGCCTATATTCATTGGAGTTTAGAAGTATGAGAGGGGATCTTATTGCAACATATAAGAATCTGAAGGTGCTTGACAGTGTAGATGCAGAGAGGGTGTTTCCCCTCGTGGGGGAATCTGGGATATCAGAATAAAGGGGCACCATTTTAAATCGGAAATGAGGAGGAATTTCTTCTCTCAGAGGGTCGTGAATCTTTGGAATTCTCCTCCCAAGAGAGCTGTGGAAGATGGGTCACTGTATATATTTAAGGTAGAGATCGACAGATTTTTGAAAGGTAAGCGACTCAAGGGTTATGGTAAGCATGCAGCGAAGTGGAGTTGAGGCCAAGATCAGATCAGCCATGATCTTATTGAACGGCTGAGCTGGTTTGAGGGGCCAATGGATCGACTCCTGCTCCTACGTCGTATCTACTTATGAAAGCACCTCACCAAACTTATTAAATTACCAAGAGTGCGCACATGCCCACTTAATCATACTTCTGTACTACAGACCTATTAGCATGCACAGTGTGAATTCAAACACCAGAGGGGACGCACTCACCCTTACTGACTCGACTGATCTGTACATTAAACCACCAGGGGGCTCCCACTCGCTCTTACATATCATACAGATCTGGTAAAATGCACCGAATGCATTAAATCACCAGGGGGCGCACAGGAGGCCTTACCTTTCCTGCAGTCCTGTTAACATGAACTGTGTATGTTTAGCCACCAGAGGGCGGACAATCGCCCTTACTTGTACGACTGAATTGTTAACATGTGCCGTGTATATTAAACCACCAAGGGAGCACACGACCCCTTTAGTATGCTGCAGACTGGTTATCATACAGCGCGTCCATTAAACCACTGGGAGGGCGGGGACACTCGTCTTTATCAATATGGCAGAACTACTAGCATGCACAGTGCACATTCTGCATTGCCTTTCATTTAGCCCTGAGCTTCTTTCTCAGTCCTGTCGTCTATCCGTGGTTTCCTGCTACAGAATGTGGATATTTAGAAGCTCGCTGTGCCGCTCCTCCCGCTGCTTTCTTCAAACACTCTCAGTTTTGGCGATGAACAGTCCATTGCAGACTTTGTTACTCTGAGTGGAATCCTGAGTTCCTGCATTCCTACCGACCATTTTGCCGATGGAAAGATATGCTTCCTAATTACTATATTCAAAACCCCTCATAATTTTGAACACCTCTATAAAATCTACCCTGAATCTTCTCTGCTCAGGTCGCTCCATCTACTTGAACACCCTCATAACTTGTAACATTCTAGTCAATCCATACTCCACCTTTTGTGATGCCTCGATATCCTTCATAATGGCTGGTGTCCAGAATTGCTCACAACCGCCCAGCTGAAGCACAACCTCTGATTCATAAAGGTTTCCTTCCAGTTCATTGAGTTTGCCCTTTGTGCATCTGTTGATTCATTGTAGGATCCCGAATATCTTGGCAGCTTGTTCTGCCAACTTCAAGGAATTGAGTATGTGAACCCCTAGTGTCTCTCAGTTCCTGCACCCGCTTTGTTCCAGGTCATTTAAATATATATCAAAAATTGTAGTGGACCCAAAACCAACTCTTTGGGAACAACAATGCATACTTCCATCCTGTCTGAAAAACAACTGTTCACAGCTACTGACGAGCACTTATGATGAAAGGTCATCGACCTGAAACCTTAACTCTGTTTCCCTCTCCACAGATGCTGACTGACCTGCTAAGTATTTCCAGCATTTTGTTTTCTTTTTCAAATCTACTTCCTCCTTTCTGTCCCTCAGCTAATTTCGTATCCACCCTGCAGATGCCTGCTTAATCCCATGGGCTTCAATATTGCTGATAAACGTATAATGTGGATACTGTGTCAAACAACGTCAGAAAGTTCATATATATAACATTAACCGCACTATCCTCAATCGAATCTCTCCATTACTTCATCAAACAACACAATACATTTTGTCAGACACGATTTGGCTTTAAAAAATCGATGTTACCTTCTGAAGCATTCTTCACTTTTGAGTTTTTTTCCTCATCAAGATATCCTCCTGGCATTTATTAGCCCATGTATTGCCGAGCCACAATTAATTTTATCGCGGATTATGGTCTCGAAACTTTCGGCACCACTGAATTTCGTCTGATCAGCCAGCGGTTAACGGGTTTTATATGGGATTACATAGGATTACAACGGGAATGCAGCACAGAATCAGAACATTAGGCCCGTCCAGTCTATGCCTATCGTGTATGCTCCACTCGATCCTCCTCCCGTCTTTCCTCATCTAAGTCTATCAGCGGAGCTCTATCCCCTTCTCCAGCATAAACTTATCCAGCCTCCCCTTAAAAACATCTATACTATTCGCATCAAAACACTCCCTGTGGTAGAGGTCCACATTCTCAGCATTCTCTGGTTAAAGAAGTTCATTCTGAATTCCCTATTCGATTTCTTGCTGCCTATCTGATATTGATTGATGAGTACTAGCTTTGCTCTTCCCAACAATTGGAAACACTCTCTCTGCTCTAACAAACTCAATCAAAACGTTCGTAATTTTAAAGACCTCTATTTGATTTTATATAGCGCCTTAAAGTAGCAAAACGTCTCAAAGCGCTCAACAGCAGTATTATAAGACAAAACATTAGACACCGAACCACATGAGGAGAAATGAGGGCAGATGGCGAAAAGCTTGGTCAAACAGCTAGATTTTAAGGAGCGTTTTAAAGTAGGAAAGAGGGGTGGAGAGGCGGGCAGGTTTAGGCAGGGAATTCCAGGACTGACGTTCTAGGCAACAGAAGGCACGGCCACCCATGGTTGAGCGATTAATATTGTGGATGCGCAAGAGGGCAGAATTGGCTTGTGGAGGTTACAGAGTTAGGGAGGGGCGAGGCCATGGAGGGAGTTGAAAACAAGGATGAGAATTTTGATATTGAGGCGTTGTTTAAGAGGGAGCCAATATCACTAACACTATAAAATAACACTGCAGAATAATTTTACAGTAACACTAGTTGATCAAGAGATTGGGGAAGAACAGATTGCAATTGACTGGATTTTAATCTTGTCCCCAGCTTGAAACTGGGGTTGAGGATTGGCTTCCGTTAATAGAGTTTACCCGGTTTTAATCTGCATTTATTTTTTATCCAAGGATGATACACAACGTGGGTTTTCACCCCAAGTAGTAAGTTGGGCATCTAAATCATCGTTTGAGTTACACAGGCACAGTTCAATTGCTGAGGATATGAGGTGAGATCGAGTTCTAGTCTTTGAAATCTAATGATCATTTTATTAGCTTGTCAATTACAATGAAGGGATATTTCACCACATTCTTCAGTTGCTGACGGAACCTAGTCTGGGTCACGGCATAAATACAAGTGTTAGTGCAGCAACTCAGCAGCTGGAGCATGAAACCCAATTCTCGTACAAATTCGTGTATCCGAAGAGACCGATACCCCAAATACCACATCCGATTCCATAGCGAATATATCAGAAGCACCGCCCAGAGCACGATGAAATTCCCCGATATAACAAGAAGTAAAGTGATGGATTTCTTTCGGCTCTCCATCTCCGGGTCTCTGGGACTCTCCCCAGTGCTGCGACCCCGGAGTCTCCTGCGGGCTCGGCTGGCCACTAAAATGTGTCTGACTGTTAAAGCATTGAGCAGCAGAATCAGAATGAATGGGACTCCCGGGGTTAGAATATAATTAAGGGTTTCTGTTATTACCCACATCTGTGAGAATAGAGAATTACTTGTTACTAAACAAAACCAGGGATAATTCATGAGAAGATATTCACTCGTATACAGAAAGTACCAGAAAATGTTCTTTAAACAAAACAAAACAGTCACTGTTGCAAGAACCAGAGACGCCGTTTTAGCGGTGCAATATTTCGTTTTCAGCTTCTCGCAACAAATAGCCACGCATCGATCAATGGTGAAATTTACGGTGAACCAGACAGAGCAGTCTGTGGCTGCATAAAGAAGGACGGCGTGAATGTTACACAGGGGGACCTGCCATAGGAACATAAACCGGAGCCAATACACAATGGGAATGTGCCTCAGTATCAGATCGAAGATGACGACCAGTAGATCTGCCGCTGCCATGGCCACCAGGTAGCGAGTGACACATTTGGAGAGACCGCACTTTCCCCGCGACAGGATCACAATCGTCACTAAGTTCGCTGCAAGGAAGAAAAATGAAAAGTGTAGTTATGCATCTCATTGGGAGCAAGAGCAGCATTTTGATTGAGTTCAATCGTCCCGGATCCTTGATGTGTAAGTCAACCAATGTTCCTTCCCATAAATAGAGTCTAGCGATCATAGATTAGGAAGGAGAACAACTGAGATTCATTGAAAAGTCGAGGATGACGATTCATTGAACTGAAATCAGTGAATGAGCAGCTGGAGGAACAGTCACAGAGTGGATGCGCAGAGCATCACCAGAGGCAGGAGCGATGGGCGAGAGAACATTAATCGTCCGTCATCAGGACTCAAATAATAAAGATATCAGCTTTGAAAATGTCTGTTCAATTGTCTTTTGAATATAAAATTCATATATTCACGTTAAGAGTCTGTGATTACAGAGGATGCCTCACCAGGAACACCGATAGCAGCGAGGATCGGATAGTAAATCTTCTGTACAGAATACAGAGAGCATTCTGTCTCCGTTTGATGAACATCTTTCCATTAGTCCGGTTTCACTGAGATCCGGGGATAGCAGTGTGCGCGGGAGTCAATGCTTCACCCGAGACTGACATAAGATAGGGAAGCACCCTCTGATTTATACCAGAGAGAAAATCTCCCGCGAGAACGTCCGTGTCACTGGAGGCTGATATTAATCACAGTCAGTGAACAAACATGCTCACTTGAACACTTTCAGCTAAATAATCTACATAATGGAATCTAGTTAAACAAAGATTGCACAGACAGAAAGAAAGAACATAAGAAACAGGAGCAGGAGTAGACCAATCGGCCCCTCGAGCCTGTTCCGCCATTTGAATTGTGCAATCTTTATGATGATTAAAATCGCCCGTGATTATTGCAGTCACTTTCTTCCAAGCTCAAATTATTTCTTGATTTATACTCGGTCATACAGTATAGCTACTGTTAGGGGGCCTCTACACTACTCCCACCAGTGACTCCTTACCCTTACTATTTCTTATCTCCACCCAAACTGATTCTACATCTTAAGCTTCTGAGCCAATATCATTCCTCACCACTGCAGTGAACTCATCCTTTATTAAGAGAGCTACCCCACCTCCTTTTCATTTCTGCCTATCCTTCCGAAATGGCAATTACACCTTAATATTCAGTTGCCAGCCTTGATAACTTTGCAACCACGTCTCTGTAATGATTATCAGATCGGACCCATTTATTTCTATTTGTGCCGTCAACTCATCTATCTTGTTACGATATGCATGCGAGATGTTTTCCTGGATCAGTATGTGGAGGAACCAAACAGGGAACAGGCTATTCTGGATTTCGAACTGTGTAACGTGAAAGATCCAATCAATAATCTTGTGGTAAAGTTGCCTTTAGGGACAAGTGAACATAATATGATTGAATTTTATATTAATTTTGAGAGTGATGTAGTCCAATCTGAAACTAAGGTCTTCAATCTAAAGGGAGAAAACGACAAAGGTATGAGGAACAAGTTGGCCATGGTAGATTGGGAGACTACACTAAATGGTATTAAGGTGGACATATATTGGCTAGCATTCAAGTAAATAATACATAATTTGCAACAAACATATTCCTCTGGGACAGAAGAACCCAAAAGGAAAAGTGATCCAACCATGTCTATGAACATAAATTAAAGCTAGTATTAAGTCAAAGGAGGAAGATTATAAAGTTGCCAGAAAAAGCGTTCAGCCTGAGGATTGGGATCTTTTTAGAAATCCGCAAAGGGGTAGAAGAAAATTATAAAGAAAGGGAAAATGGAATTTGAGCACACCAGGGAAAAATATAAACACGGATTTTAAAAGTTTCTATAGGTATGTGAAAAGGAAAAGACTGGCGAAGCTAAATGTAGATCCTTTACAGTCAGAGACGGGAGAATTTATAATGGGGAATGAGGAAATGGCAGAGAAATTAAATACATACTTTGTTTCATGTCTTAACGGTGGAAGACACAAAAAACCTTGCAGAAAAAGGAGAAAACCAAGGGTTTAGCGAGAATAAGGAACTTAAAGAAATTATTAGTATTAAAAAAACAGTACTAGCAAAATTAATTGGGACGAAAAGTCAATAAATCTCAAGGACCAGTTGAACTACATCCTAGGATTATGATAGAGGAGGCCATTGGGATAGTGGAGGCATTGGTTGTCATCATCCAAAATTCTATAGATTCTGGAACGGTTCCGGCAGATTGAAGGATAGCAAATTTAACCCCACTATTTAAGAAAGGAGTGAGAAAACGGGGAACTACAAGCCTGTTCGCCTGACATCAATAGTTGGGAAAATGCTGGAATCTATTATAAAGGATGCAATAACTAGGAACTTAGAAACTAATAGTAAGATTGGTCCGAGTCAACATGGATATATGAAAGGAAAATCCTGTTTGACACACCTATTGGATTTCTTTGAGGATGTAACTCGTTGAGTAGACAAAGGGGTACAGGTAGATGTGGTGTATCTGGATTTCCCGAAGGCCTTCGATATGCTCCCACACAAGTGGTTCGTGAACACAATTAGTGCACATTGAATTGGTGTTAATATACTAGCATGGATTGGGAATTGGTTAACAGATAGAAAACAAAGAGTAGGGAAGAACGGATTTTTTTTCAGGATGACACGCTGTGACTAGTGGGGTACTGCAAGGATCGGTGTTTGGACCCCAACTATTCACAATCTATATCAATGAATTGGAAGAGGGGACTAAATGTAACATTTCCAAATTGTCTGATGATACAAATCTAGGTGGCAGTGTCAGTTGCGAAGAGGATGTGAAGAGGCTTCAAGGGGATGTCGACATGCTCAGTGAGTGTGCGAGAACATGGCAGATGGAATATAATGTGAATAAATGTGAAGTTCTCCACTTTGGGAGAAAAAGCATAAAGGCAAAGTATTTCCTAAATGGTGAAGGATTGGGGAATGCAGATGCTCGAAGTGACCTGGGTGTCCTTGTACAATAGTCACTGAAAGTGAATGTGCAGGTGCAGCAAGCCATTAAGAAGGCAAATTGAATGCTGGCCTTCATTACAAGAGGATTTGTGTACAAGAGTTAAGAATTCTTACTCCAATTATATAAGGCCATGGTGAGACCACACCCGGAGTACTGTGTACAAGATGAGGAAGGATATACTTGCCATAGAGGGAGTGCAACGAAGGTCCACGAGACTGATTCCTGTGATGGCGGGACTTTCGTATGAGAAGAGATTGAGTAAACTAGGTCTGTATTCTCTTGAATCCAAAGAATGTGAGGGGATCTCATTGAAGCATACAAAATTATTACAGGGCTAGAGAGTGTGGATGTTGGGCGAATGTTTCCCTTGGCTTGGGAGTCTAGAAACAGGGGCCAGAGCCTCATGATGAAGGGTAGGACATCCTGGACTGAGATTAGAATAAATTTCTTCACACAGAGTGTGGTGAATCTTTGGAATTCAGTACCCCAGAGGGCTGTGGAGGCTCAGTTATTGGGTATATTCAAAACAGAAGTCGATAGATTTCTGACTAATAAGGTCATCAAGGGATCTGGCAAAAATGCCGGTGAATTGTGTTGAGGCAGAAGATCAGCCATGAACTCATTGAATGGCGGAGCGGACTAGAGGGGCCGAATGGCCTACTCCTGCTGCTATTTCATATGTTATTATATTCTTACAGAGACTCCACAGCGGGAGTCACAGAGTGGTTCAGTAATACAGAGACCAAACAGGTGGAGTCACAGAGTGTGTCTATACTTAAAGAGACTCCACAGGGGGAGTCAAAGAGTTGGTCTGTAATTACACACTCCTCAATGAAGGAATCACAGAATGTGTCTGTACTTACGGTGACTCCACAGGTCAGTCAGAGAGTGGGCCTACACTTACAAAGACCCCACATTAGAGTCACTGAGTGGGTCTGTACCTACAGAGAATCCACAGGGGGAGTTAGAGAGAGGGTCTGTAATTATGCAATCCAAAGGTGGAGTCACAGAGAGAGTCTGTACTTACAGATACTCCACAGTTGGAGTCACAGAGTGGGTCTGTACTTATAGAAACTCCACAAGTGGAGTCATAGAATCATAGAATCATAGAAAGCTACAGCAAGGAAGGGAGCCATTTCGGCCCATCGTGTGCGCGCCGGCCAACCTAGAGCTGTCCAGCCTAATCCCACTTCCAAGATCTTGGTCCGTAACCCTGCAGGTTACAGCATCCCAAGTGCATAGCCAAGTACTTTTTAAATGTGCTTAGGGCTTCTACCTATACCACCGTTTCAGGCAGTGAGTTCCAGAACACCACAACCAACTGGGTGCAGAAATTTCCCCTCACATCCCCTCTAAACCTTCCCCCAATTGCTTTAAATCTGTGCCCCCTGGTTTTGGAACCCTCTGCTGAGGGAACTAGTTCATTTATATCCAATTTATCTAGGCCTCTCATAATGTTATACATCTTAATACGAATCTACACTCAGCCTCCTCTGTTCTAAGGAAAACAAACCCCAACCTATCCAGTCTTTCCTCTCAGCTAAGATTGTCTACTCCCGGCAACATCCTTGTAAAACTCCTCAGTACCCTCTCCAGTGTAATCACATCTTTCCTGTAATGTGGTGACCAGAACTTCACGCAGTACTCCAGCTGAGGCCGAACTAGTGTTTTATACAGTTGAAGCATAACCCCCCCTGCTCTTTTATTCTATGCCACGGCTAATAAAGGCAAGCATTCCGTATGCCTTCTTAAGCATCTTATCTACCTGGCCTGCTACATTCAGGGATCTGTGGATATGCACTCCAAGTTCCCTATGTTCCTCTGCACTACTCAGTGTCCTACCATTTAATGTGTATAATCTTTCCTTGTTAGCCCTCCCCAAATGCATTACCTCACACTTCTCCGGATTGAATTCCATTTGCCCACCTGACCAATGTATTGATATCTTCCTGCAGTCTACAGCTTCCTTCTTCAGTATCAACCGCACAGACAATTTTAGTCACAGAGACGCTCTGTACATAACAGGGACTCCACAAGTGTAGTCACAGAGTGGATCTTTACTTATAGAGACGCAACAAGAGAGTCACAGTGTCGGCTGCACTTACAGCGACTGCACAGGGAGTGTCCCAGACTGACTCCGCACTTATAGAGTAACAACAGGGGACTCACAGAGTGGCTCCGTACTTACGGAGAAACCCCAGAGAGTGTCACAGAGCTCCTCTGTATTTGAAACTCAACTGGGGAAGTTTCATAGTGGGTCTGCACTTATGAGACTCCACACGGGGAGTCACAGAGAGGGTTGGTACTTACATAGATCCTGCAGTGTTGTCACAGAGTAGGTTTTCTGTTTATAAACGCCCCGTATGTGTTAGAGAATGTGTATGTACCTACAGGCGGCGGACCTGGGTGGAGCAACAGCGGCGAGGCGGCGGCGGTAAAAGGCGGCAGCGACCAGGTAGGCCCACAGAGGCGGCGGACCTGGGTGGAGAAACAGCGGCGAGGCGGCGGCGGTAAAAGGCGGCAGCGACCAGGTAGGCCCACAGAGGCGGCGGACCTGGGTGGAGCAACAGCGGCGAGGCGGCGTGCGGTAAAAGGCGGCAGCGACCAGGTAGGCTTTCACCAAGCCGAGAGCAGGAGAGAGGTAAAATAAAATCGAAGTGTGACGTCACCAGAAAGCAGGTAAGTGATTGGTTGGTGAGTATTTCTCTTTTTTTTATACAAAACTTCAATTCCATAGTTTATAGTTTCTCGGGTATCTGTGGTGTAGCAGAGACTGCTGGCATAAATTAACTGAAGGGTAAATAATACATTTTTAATTAATTACATAGAATGGGAGAGCAGGTGATGTGTTACTGCTGCAATATGTGGGAGCTGGTGGACACCATTGATGTTCACGGTGAACACATTTGCAGTAAGTGTTGGCTGCTCGAGGAACTCCGGCTCCGTGTTGATGAGCTGGAGTCCGAGCTTCAAACACTGCGACACATCAGGGAGGGGGAGAGTTACCTGGACTCCGTGTTTCAGGAGGTAGTCACACCAATTAGAGTAACTAATTCAGAAGTAGCCCGTGGTCAGGGACAGGAAGGTGTGACTACGAGTGAGGCAGGTACAGGGATCCAGGAGGTAGTGTTGGAGGAGCCGCAGCCCTTGCTCCTGTCCAACAGGTTCGAGGCTCTTACTCCCTGTGTGGATAGGAGCGGGGACTGCAGGGAGGATGAGCAACCTGGCCACAGCACCGTGGTAAGGGGGGCCATTCAAGTGGGGGGAGTAAAAAGAAATGTTGTAGTGGTAGGGGATAGTATCATTAGGGGGATAGATAGGGTTCTTTGCAGCCAAGAGCGAGAGTCCCGAAGGCTGTGTTGCCTGCCCGGTGCCAGGGTTAAGGACATCTCCTCTGGGCTGGAGAGAAACTTGGAGTGGGAGGGGGAGGATCCAGTTGTCGTGGTCCATGTTGGTACCAATGACATAGATAGGACAAGGAAAGAGGTTCTGCTGAGGGAGTTTGAGCAGCTAGGGGCCAAATTAAAAAGCAGAACCTCGAGGGTAATAATCTCCGGATTACTACCTGAGCCACGAGCAAATTTGGCTAGGGTAAATAAAATCAGGGAGTTGAATGCGTGGCTCAAAGACTGGTGTGGGAAAAATGGGTTTTGCTTCTTGGGACACTGGCACCAGTACTGGGGCAGGAGAGAGCTGTTCCGTTGGGACGGACTTCACTTGGCCAGTGCTGGGACTAGTGTCCTGGCGAATCGAATAACTAGGGCTGTGGAGAGGACTTTAAACTAATTAATGGGGGGGAGGTTTCAAGAGAGCAAAAAATAAAAATGACAACAGAGAGGGTCATAGACATAGATAGCAGTAGGGGAATCACTAATCAGAGCGTGGCAGGAAGGGACAGAGTGTGTGGAGTAAAAGGTAAAGTGGTAAAAAGTGAAAAAGCTGGAACTAAGTGCCACAAAGCATATTTGAAAGTTCTCTATCTGAATGCACGTAGCATTCGTAACAAAATAGACGAGTTAATGGCACAAATAACTACATATGGTTATGATATTGTGGCCATTACAGAAACATGGCTGCAGGGTGACAATGCCTGGGAATTAAACATACCAGGTTATTTAACGATCAGGAAGGACAGGCAGGAAGGAAGGGGAGGTGGGGTGGCTATGTTAATAAAGGAAGGAATCACTGTAATACAGAGTAATGATATTGGGTCAAAAAATCATGATAATGAAACAGTTTGGGTGGAGATAAGGAATAATAAGGGGAAAAAAACACTAGTGGGCGTAGTCTATAGGCCTCCGAACAGTTGCAACTCTGTTGGACGGAGTATCAATCAGGAAATAGTTGAGGCATGTAATAAGGGAACATCTATAATTATGGGGGATTTTAACTATCATATTAATTGGACAAATCAAATGGGGCAGGACTGCCTTGAGGATGAGTTCATTGAGTGTATTAGGGATGGGTTTCTTGAGCAGTATGTAACTGAACCGACCAGGGGGCAAGCAACCTTAGATCTGGTCCTGTGTAACGAGACAGGATTAATTAAAAATGTCCTAGTAAAGGATCCCCTTGGAATGAGTGACCATAACATGGTTGAATTCCATATTCAATTGGAGGGTGAGAAGGTTGGATCTCAAACAAGCGTGCTAAGCTTGAATAAAGGAGACTATGAAGGTATGCGAGCGGAATTGAGTAGAGTGGATTGGGAAAATAGATTAAAGGGTAAGACGACACATGATCAGTGGTGTACATTCAAGGAGTTATTTTACAACTTCCAAAAAAAATATATTCCACTGAAAAGAAAAGGGTGTAAAAGAAAGGACAGTCATCCGTGGCTAAGTAAAGAAATTAAGGATAGTATTCGACTAAAAACAAGGGCATATAAGGTAGCGAAATCTAGTGGGAGGACAGAGGATTGGGAAAACTTTAAAAGGCAGCAAAAAATAACAAAAAGATTGATTAAGAAAGGGAAGATAGATTATGAAAGTAAATTAGCAAAAAATATAAAAACAGATAGTAAGAGTTTTTATAGTTATATAAAAAGAAAAAGGGTGGCTAAAGTAAATGTTGGTCCCTTAGAGGATGAGACCGGGAAATTAATGTTGGGAAATATGGAGATGGCAAAAACACTGAATGAATATTTTGTATCAGTCTTTACAGTAGAGGACACTAAGAATATCCCAACACTGGACAAACAGGGGGCTATAGGGGGAGAGGAGCTAAACACGATCAAAATCACTAAGGAAGTGGTACTCGGTAAAATAATGGGACTCAAGGCGGATAAATCACCTGGACCTGATGGCTTACATCCTAGAGTCTTGAAGGAAGTGGCGGTAGGGATTGTAGATGCATTGGTAATAATTTTTCAAAACTCCCTGGATTCCGCTGAGGTCCCGGCAGACTGGAAAACTGCTAATGTAACACCCTTATTTAAAAAGGGCAGTAGACAGAAGGCTGGTAACTATAGACCGGTTAGCCTAACATCTGTGGTAGGTAAAATTTTGGAGTCCATTATTAAGGAAACAGTAACAGGACATTTGGATAATCATAATTTAATAGGACAAAGTCAGCATGGTTTTACGAAGGGGAAGTCATGTTTGACAAATTTGCTGGAGTTCTTTGAGGAAGTAACATATAGAGTGGATAAAGGGGAACCAGTGGACGTAGTGTATTTAGACTTCCAAAAGGCATTTGACAAGGTGCCACACAAAAGATTATTGCTTAAGGTAAAAAATCACGGGATTGGGGGTAATATTCTGGCATGGATAGAGGATTGGCTATCCAACAGAAAGCAAAGAGTTGGGATAAATGGTTCATTCTCAGACTGGCAATCAGTAACTAGTGGTGTTCCACAGGGGTCAGTGCTGGGTCCCCAACTCTTTACAATCTATATTAACGATTTGGAGGAAGGGACCAAGTGTAACATATCAAAATTTGCAGATGATACAAAGATGGGAGGGAAAGTAGTGAGTGAGGAGGACATAAAAAACCTGCAAGGGGACATAGACAGGCTAAGTAAGTGGGCAGAGATTTGGCAGATGGAATACAACACTGGAAAGTGTGAGGTGATGCACTTTGGCAGGAAAAATCCTAGAGCAATTTATTATCTTAATGGCAAGAAACTGGAGAGTACTGAAGTGCAAAGGGATCTGGGGGTCCTGGTGCACGAAACTCAAAAGGTTAGTATGCAGGTGCAGCAAGTGATTAAGAAGGCAAATGGAATGTTGGCTTTCATTGCTAGGGGGATAGAATATAAAAATAGGGAGGTATTGCTTCAGTTGTACAAGGTATTGGTGAGACCGCACCTGGAATACTGCATACAGTTTTGGTGTCCTTACTTAAGGAAAGACATCCTTGCTCTCGAGGCAGTGCAAAAAAGGTTCACTCGGTTAATCCCGGGGATGAGGGGGTGGTCATATGAGGAGAGGTTGGGTAGATTGGGACTCTACTCATTGGAGTTCAGAAGAATGAGAGGCGATCTTATTGAAACATATAAGATTGTGAAGGGGTTGGATCGGGTGGATGCGGGGAGGATGTTCCCGATGACGGGTGAGACTAGAACTAGGGGACATAGTCTTAGAATAAGGGGCTGCTCTTTCAAAACTGAGATGAGGAGGAACTACTTCACTCAGAGGGTGGTAGGTCCATGGAATATGCTGCCACAAAAAGCTGTAGAAGCTACAACATTAATTAAATTTAAAACAGAAATAGACAGTTTCCTAGAAGTAAAGGGCATTAAGGGTTACGGGGAGCGGGCAGGAATTTGGACATGAGTCTAGGTTCGGATCGGTCATGGCCCTGTGGGTAGTGGAGCGGGCCCAGGGACCGTGTAGCCTGATTCTGCTCCTATTTCGTGTGTGCAATTCTGTTAGATGCAGGAGATGGTTCTGTGATAGATAGTAGATTGGCGGTTAGGATCAGATCAGCCATGATCTTATTGAATGGCGGAGCAGGCTCGAGGGGCCGATTGGCCTACTCCTGCTCCTATTTCTTATGTTCTTATGTTCTTATGTTCTTATGTTCTAGGCTCCACAGGAGAGTCACAGTTTGATCTTCAATAAGGGAGACATCACAGGAGTGTGTCTGCAACTGGAGACTGCACAATGGGAGTCAATGAGTATCTCAATAAGTACAAACTCACAATGGCAGTCACAGAGACGGTCTGTACTGACAGTGATCCTCAGGATGATTCACACAGTGAATCCACACTTACAGTGACAGCAAAGTGGGTGTGGCAGAGTGGGTCTGCACTTGCAGACACCACAGGAAGTGTCACAGAGTGAGTCTGTACTAACAGACTTCACAGGGGGAGTCACAGAGAGGGTCTGTACTTACAGAGGCACCACAGTGGGTGTCACTGTGTATGTCTGCACTTGGGAATCACAGAGTGGGCCTGTACTTACAGAGACTCGACAGTGGAGTCACTGATTGAGTCTGCACTTACAGAGACTCCACAGTAGCAGACACAGAGTGGATCTGTATTTAATGGTACTCCACAGGAGGGAGTCACAGAGTTGTGTCTGTATTTACAGAGACACCACAGGAGAGAGTCTCAGAGTTGGGTCTGTATTTACAGAGACTCTACAGGAGGATTCACTGAGTGTGTCTGTAATTACAGAGACTCTACAGGAGGATTCACAGAGTGTGTCTGTGCGTCAAGTGACTCCACAGTGGGTGTCATAGAAATGGTCCGTGACCTGAATCTTGTCATTCATGTGGAAATGACTTATGAAATAATACTGGCTGGCCTGCTGGTGGCGCTGTCCAGGAAGAGTATAAATACTCGGGCAAGGGCCCAGCTTGGGCGGGACATTCTTAACAGGAACTAGTGAAGGACACAACTCGACCTCCATGTTGTAAAACAGTTGATTAAAGCTTTGTTTAACGCTTAGACCAGGTGCCTAGTAGTTTTCTTATGTCAGTCTGTACTTACAGATACTCCACCGGGGCAGTCACAGAGGGGGTCTGTACATACAGAGACTCTCAAGGAGGAGTCAGTGAATGGGTCTGTACTTACATAGACTCCACAGCGGGAGTCACAGCGTGCCTCTGTACTTACATAGACTCCACAGCGGGAGGATCACAGTGGGTCTGTACTTACAGAGATTCCACAGGGGGAGTCACACAGCGGGTCTGTACTTACAGAGGATTCACATGAGGAGTCACAAAGTGGGTCTGCACTCACAGAGTCTCCAGTGGTGGAGTCACAGAGTAGGTCTGTACTTACAGGGACTCCACAGTGGGAGAAACAGAGTGGGTCTGTACTTACAAAGAGTCCACAGCTGGAATCACAGACTGGGTCTGTACTAAGAGAGATTCCAAAGGGGGAACATCATCTATATCCTCTGTTGAATATCCTCCATATCCCCCTGTAGAATATCCTCTATATCCCTAGTATAATATCCTGAATATTCCCTGTACAACATCCTCTATATCACGGTATAGAATATCCTCTAAATCCCCCTGTGTAATATCCTCTATACCCCCTATAGAATATCCTCTATTTCCACTGTAAAATATCCTGTATATCCCCTGTAGAATATAATCTATATCCCACTGTGGTATATCCTCTATAGCGACTGTATAATATCCTCTATATCCCCCTGTAGAATATCGTTTATATCCCCCTGTAGAATATCCTCTATAACACTCTGTAGAGTAAACAAATAGAGGACATCAAAGTAATAGAGAACCACAAACTAATAGAGAACCTCTAACTAATATTAATCTACATTGTATCCCCCTGTAGAATATCCTCTATTTCGCCATGTAGTATATGCTTTATATCACCCTGTAGAATATCCTCTGTATCCCCTGTAGAATAGCTTCTATATCCCCTGTAGAATATCCTCTATATCCCCCTGTAGAATATCCTCTATATCCCCTGTAGAATATCCACTGTATCCCCCTGTAGCATATCCTCTATATCGACTGTAGAATATCCGCTATATCCCCTATAAAATATCCTCTGTATCCCCTGTAGTATATCCACTATATTCCACGGTGGAATAACCTCTATATCACCCTGTATAATATCCACTTTATCCCCTGTAGAATATCCACTACATCCCCTGTAAAATATCCTGTGTATCCCCTGTAGAATATCCTCTATATTCCCCAGTAGAATATCCTCTGTATCCCCTGTAAAATATACTCCATATCCCCTGCAGAATATCGTTTATATCCCCCTGTAGAATGTCCTCTATAACCCCCTGTAGAATAAACAAATAGAGGACATCAAACTAATGGAGAACCACAAACTAATAGAGAACCTCTAACTAATATTTATCTACTCTGTATCCCCCTGTAGAATATCCTCTATTTCGCTATGAAGAATATTCTAAATATCGCCCTGTAGAATATCCTCTATATCCCCTGTAGAATATCTTCTATATCCCCTGTAGAAGATCCACTATATCCCCCTGTGGAATATCCACTATATCCCCCTGCAGAATATCCACTATATCCCCTGTAGAATATTCACTATATCCCCCTGTAGAATATCCGCTATATCGACTGTAGAATATCCACTATATCCCCTATAAAATATCCTCTATATCCCCTGTAGAATATCCACTATATTCCACGGTGGAATATCCTCTATATCCCCCTGTAGTATATCCACTTTATCCCCTGTAGAATATCCACTATATAGCCTGTAGAATATCCTCTATATCCCCCTGTAGAATAGCTTCTATATCCCCCTGTGGAATATCCACTATATCCCCCTGCAGAATATCCACTATATCCCCTGTAGAATATTCACTATATCCCCCTGTAGAATATCCGCTATATCGACTGTAGAATATCCACTATATCCCCTATAAAATATCCTCTGTATCCCCTGTAGTATATCCACTATATTCCACGGTGGAATAACCTCTATATCACCCTGTATAATATCCACTTTATCCCCTGTAGAATATCCACTACATCCCCTGTAAAATATCCTGTGTATCCCCTGTAGAATATCCTCTATATTCCCCAGTAGAATATCCTCTGTATCCCCTGTAAAATATACTCCATATCCCCTGCAGAATATCGTTTATATCCCCCTGTAGAATGTCCTCTATAACCCCCTGTAGAATAAACAAATAGAGGACATCAAACTAATGGAGAACCACAAACTAATAGAGAACCTCTAACTAATATTTATCTACTCTGTATCCCCCTGTAGAATATCCTCTATTTCGCTATGAAGAATATTCTAAATATCGCCCTGTAGAATATCCTCTATATCCCCTGTAGAATATCTTCTATATCCCCTGTAGAAGATCCACTATATCCCCCTGTGGAATATCCACTATATCCCCCTGCAGAATATCCACTATATCCCCTGTAGAATATTCACTATATCCCCCTGTAGAATATCCTCTATATCGACTGTAGAATATCCACTATATCCCCTATAAAATATCCTCTATATCCCCTGTAGAATATCCACTATATTCCACGGTGGAATATCCTCTATATCCCCCTGTAGTATATCCACTTTATCCCCTGTAGAATATCCACTATATAGCCTGTAGAATATCCTCTATATCCCCCTGTAGAATATCCTCTCTATCATCCTGTAGAATATCCTCTATATCCCCCTGTAGAATGTCCTCTATGTCATCCTGTAGAATATCTTCTGTATCCGCTGTTGAATGTCCACTATATCCATTGTAGAATATCCTCTATATCCCCATGTAGTATATCATCTGTATCCGCTGTTGAATATCCACTATATACCCTCTGGAATATCCACTATATCCCACTGTAGAATATCCTCTATATACCCCCTGTAGAATATTCTCTATATCTCGTGTGCAATATCCATTATATCTCCCTGTACAATATCCTCTATATCCACTGTAGAATATCCTCTATATAGCCGTCTAGAATATCCTCTATATCCCCTGCTAAATATCCACTATATCCCCCTGTAGAATATCCTCTATATCACCCTGTAGAATATCCTCTATATCCCCTGCAGAATATCCACTATATCCCCATGTAGAATATCCTCTATATCCTCTGTAGTATATCCTCTATAGTGCCCTGTAGAATATCCTCTATGTCACCTGTAGAATATTCACTATATCCCCCTGTAGAATATACTCCATATCCCCCTATAGAATATTCTCTATGTCATCCTGTAGAATATCCTCTATATCCACTGTAGAATAAAGGAATAGAGAACCACAAACTAATACAGAACCTCAATCTAATAGATACCCTCAAACTAATAGAGGTCCTCAACTATGAGAGGAACTCAAACTAATCGAGAACCTACAACTAAAAAAGCCCCTCAAACTTATAGAGAACCTCAAACTAATAGAGAACCTCAAACTAATAGAGAATCTGAAACTAATAGAGAACCTCAAACTAATAGACAACCTCAAACTAATAGAGACCCTCAAACTAATAGACAACCACAAACTAATAGAGAATCTGAAACTAATAGAGAACCTCAAACTAATAGACAACCTCAAACTAATAGAGACCCTCAAACTAATAGACAACCACAAACTAATAGAGAACCTCAAACAAATAGAAAATATCAAACTAAGAGAGAATCTGAAACTAATAGAGGTCCTCAACTATTAGAGGAACTCAAACTAATAGAGAACTTCAAACTAATAGACAACCTCAAACTAATAGAGAATCTCAAACTAATAGAGAATCTGAAACTAATGCAGACCCTCAAACGAATAGAGAACCTCAAACTAATAGAGAACCTCAAACTAATAAAGAACCTCAAACTAATAGAGAACCTCAAAATAATACAGACCCTCAAACTAATAGAGGATCTCAAACTGATAGAGAATCTGAAACAATAGAGAACCTCAAACTAAAAGAGAACCTCAAACTAATATAGAACCTCAAACTAATAGAGAACCTCAAACTAATACAGACCCTCAAACTAATAGAGAACCTCAAACTAATAGAGTCCCTCAAACAAATATAGAACCTCAAACTAATACAGAATCTCAAACTAATAGAGGATCATAAACTGAAAGAGAATCTGAAACTAATAGAGAACCTCAAACTAAAAGAGAACCTCAAACGACTAGAGGATCTCAAACAAAAAGAGAAGCTCAAACTAATAGAGAATCTCAAACTAATAGAGACCCTCAAACTAATAGAGAATCTGAAACTAATAGAGAACCTCAAACTAAAAGAGAAACTCAAACTAATAGAGAATCTGAAACTAATAGAGACCCTCTAACGAATAGAGAATCTGAAACTAACAGAGAACATCTGACTAATAGAGCACCTCAAACTAATAGAGACCCTCAAATAATAGAGAACCTCAAACTAATAGAGAACCTCAAACTATAGAGACCCTCAAACTAATAGAGAATCTGAAACTAATAGAGAACATCAAACTAATAGAGAACCTCAAACTAATAGAGAATCTCAAACTGCTATAGAATCTGAAACTAATAGTAATATCCTCTTTATCCCGCTGTAGAATATCCTCTATATCCCATGTGGAATATCCTCTATATCCACCTGTACAATATCCTCTATATCCCCTGTGGAATATCCTCTATATCCCCTGTAGAATATCCTCTAATTCCACCTGTAGAATATCCTCTATATCCCCTGTATAATATCATCTATTTCCCCCTGTAGAATATCCTCTATATACCCTGTAGAAAATCCTCTTTATTCCCTGTAAAATATCCTTTGTATCCCCATGTAGAATATCCTCTATATCACCCTGTAGAATATCCTCTATATCCCACTGTAAAATACCCTCTATATCCCCTGTCGAATATCCTCTATATACCTCTGTAGAGATTAAAATCGGGAATTGTCAAGATGCCAGATTTGGAGGAGCGCAGAGATCTTCTGGATCTTATAGCTGGTCGATGTGACAGAGATAGGGAAGCCATGTAGAGATTTGAAAACAAGGATGATAACTTTAAAATTGAGGCGTTGCCAGACCGGGTGCCAATATAGCTCAGCGAGCACAGGGCTGATGGGGTATTGGGTTTTAGTGCGAGCTAGCATACGGGCAGCAGAGTTTTGGATGAGCTGAAGTTTATGGAGTGTGGGAGATGGCAAACCGGCCAGGAGAGCATTGCAGTAGTCAAGTCTAGAGCTAGCAATGTCATGGATGTAGGTTTGAGCTGCAGATGAGCTGAGGCAGGGCGAAGTCAGGCAATGCTACAGAGGTGGAACTAGGCAATCCTGGTGATGGAGTGGATATTGGGAAAATCATCCCATGATGAAATAGCACACCAAAGTTGCGAATGTCTGGTTCTGCCTTAGACAGGTGTCAGAGAGAGAGATGGATTCGATGGCTGGCGACGGAGTTTGTGGCGGGGGCCAACGGTTTCTGTCTTACAAATATTTAGCCGGACGGCACCAGAACTGAGAGTTTACAGCTATCGGGAAGGATTGAACAGACCTTCCCTTTTTGCTTTAGAAGAGAGTGGACTTAGTGAAGGCCTTAGATAAGTCTTGGAATTTATGAATGGATGTGGAGAGAACATTTCCACGTGTGGGAGAATCTAAAGCTAGGGGGACAACCATACAACTTAGTTACTAATAAATCCAACGCTGCACACGAAATTCACCTAGGAATTTTGCGCTGGCGGTAACAGTTAGCGCCTAGGCTTTTAGCGCATGGCATATCGTGACATCAATGAGTTTGGCATGCACCGTTCGCGGCCCAGATGCAAAATTGACCGTCGCCCCCTGCTTTCGCGCCTGGCCTGAACAACGGTATGATATGGAGATGCTGGTGTTGGACTGGGGTGGACAAGCATTCGGAGAGCTGCTCCTTCATCAGGTGAATAAACTTCACCGGACGAAGGAGCAGCGCTCCGAAAGCTTGTGATTTCAAATAAAACTGTTGGACTATAACCTGGTGTTGTGCGACTTCTCACATTTGAACAACGGTAGGAAGAGGAGGCGTTATAAATTCGGATGGGCGCTGCAGGAGCGGTATTTAAAGGGGACAACATCGGCTTTCATTTTACTGGCCAATCAATGCCGCCTTCTCAGTTTCACATTGCGAAACAGGCGTTTTCAGTGAGTTCAACATTGCTTACTTTCAGGAGTGTTCTGTGTGGAAAAATAATGTCACTTTCATTCTGATAAGATTTCGCAGTCCTACACTTGGTTACATTAATGCGGGCTGTACTGGCAATCGACCTCGCCCTCCAGCATTAACAAAAGGAGGCAGTGGAGGCAGAGACAGATTGTAGAATGTGGCAAGAGGGAGGAGGGCCAACAGAGCTCTCAACAGAAGGACATACACTCACAGGATATTCCGGGAGCATTTCTCCTCAATACATTTATCTGAGGAGCAGTGTCTTAGAAGGCTCCGCTTCAGCAAGGAGCTGAATACAGAGACCTGCCACCTCGTGCAGCCAGAAGTCGAGCCTTTGATCAGGACCACCACGGATCTCTCAGTGGCTGTCAAGGTGACCGCCGCCCTCAATTTCAAAGCCAGCTGATCCTTGAAGCCTGCAGCAGAACGCATATCTAACATCTCGCAGTTCACCGTCAACCGCTACATCCGGGGGGTCACAGAGGCTCTCTGCAGAAGGAGAATGGACTACAATTTATTCCCCAATCACAAAACAGAAGCAGCATGAGCGTGCATGTGGGGCTTAGACAGGATGGCTGGCTTCTCCATCGTGCAGGGCGCCATTGATTGCACCCACGAAGCTTTGCTGGCATCCCATAATAATCCTGAGGTCTTCAGCAACCGCAAAAGGCTATAAGTCACTTAATGCCGAGTTGTATCTGCTGTGGCTCCCTCTCGCCTCTGAGTGAGATGGATTTGGGTTTAAGTCCAACTCCAGGGTCTTGAGAACATAAATCTAGGCTGACACTCTAGTGGAGTGCTGAGGGAGTGCTGCACTGTCGGAGGTGCCATCTTTCGGATGTGACGTTAAACCAAGCTCTTTCAGGTCGGCCTAAAAGTTCCCATGGTACGTTTTCGAAGAAGAGCAGTTATCCTCGGTGTCCTTGGCCATATTTATCCCTCATAAACATAAGAAAAACAGATTATGTGGTCATTATTATATTGCTGTTTGGGAAATTGCTATGCGCAAATTGGCTGCCGCATTTCCCACATTACAAGAGTGACTTCACTCCAAAACTACTTAATTGACGGTAAAGCGCTTTGAGGCGTCCGGTGCTCTTGAAAGGCGCTATATAAATGCAAGTATTTTTGGTGTGTGACCACAGACAGCGAATCCTCACCGTCAGTGCCCGCTCACCGGGCTGCAGCCACGATGTCTTCATCCTGCGCCATCACACGAAGCTCGCGGCTGGCTGGTCAGAGACAAGGGTTATCCGATCTCCACCTGGCTCATGGCTTCCGATTCCGTCCGCAACCCCAAACCTCCTGCCCAGCAATCTTACAATGCGAGCCACGCCGCCAGAAGGAACATCATGGAGCAGATCACCGGAGTTCTCAAACAATGGTTCCACTGCCTTGACTGCTCGGGAGGAGCCCTCCAGTACACACGGTGGTGGGTGTCCCATTTCGTGGTAGTCTGCTGCATGCGGCACAATTTAACAACCATGAGGGCCCAGCCATTGCCACCAGGCGTAGCGGGACCACCTCAGGAGGAGAAAGAGGGAGAAGGAGGAGAACGATGAGGAGGACCAGCAGCCTCGGAGGAGGCAGCCAGTCATCGGCCTTCTGGAAACTCCACTCCATGTCCGGTTGATCAGACTGCGGTTCCAATAATTTCTACACTGCCTCCCTGTAGTTCAACACATCTTCGTCATTCCATCAATTTTTCATGCCATATCACAGAGCTAAGCTGAAATAGGAGAAAGCACAAATTGTGCAAAGTTAATCAACATTCAGCAAACACATGAATGATCTAGTAAGGGAACTAAATGTAATATCTACAAGTTTGCAGATGACACAAAGCTGGGTGGGCGTGTGTGCTGCGAGGAGGATACCAAGAAACTCCAGGATGATTTGGACAGGTTGGTTGAGTGGGCAGAAGCGTGGCAGATGCAATATAACGTGTATAAATGCGAGGTTATCAACTTTGGTGTCGAAAACAGAAAGGCAGATTATTATCTGAATGGCAATAGATTGGGAGAAGGGGAAGTGCAACGAGACATGGGTGTCCTTGTGCACCAGTCGCTGAAAGTAAGCATGCAGGTGCAGCAGGCGGTGAAGAAGGCAAATGGTATGTTGGCCTTCATAGCGAAAGGGTTTGAGTATAGGAACAGGGATGTCCTGCTACAGTTGTACAGGGCCTTGGTGAGACCACACCTTGAGTACTGTGTGCAGTTTTGGTCGGCTTATTTGAGGAAGGATGTTCTTGCCATGGAAGGAATTCAGCGAAGATTCACAAGACTGATACCTGGGATGGCAGGAATGACATATGAGGAGAGATTGGGTCGATTGGGATTATAGTCGCTGGAGTATAGAAGAATAAGAGGGGATCTCATCGAAACATATGCAATTCTGACAGGTCTGGACAAACCAGATGCAGGAAGAATGTTCCCGATGGTCGGAGAGTCCAGAACCAGGGGTCATAATCTAAGGATAACGGGTAAGCCATTTAGGACAGAAATTAGGAAGAATTTTTTCACCATGAGAGTGGTGAACCTGCGGAATTCTCTACCACAGAAGGTAGTTGAGGCCAAGTCATGAAATATATTCAAGATTTAGTTAGATATATTTCTTAAAGCTAAAGGTATCAAGGGATATGGGGAGAAGGCAGGTACAGGGTACTGAGTTTGGATGATCAGCCATGATCTCATCGAATGGCGGAGCAGGCTCGAGGGGCCGAATGGCCTTCTCCTGCTCCTTTCTTCTATGTTTCTATGTAACACAGATATACAACAGCAATGTTAACTGATCACCCGAGTGCATATCTTTATTTACCCTCTTTACAGTGCCGTTTCCTAATCTACTGCTGCTAGTTGGTCTGTCCCCAGTGGCTGCAGCACGGCTGGTGGAAGGCTGCTGTGTGTCTGTGCCAGAGACTCCAGATGACCTTGCAGGACGCCCTCGAGCGGCTCTGAGCCAAGAAGGCCCGGATGCACTCTGCAGCACCTCAGGCTGGGCGGAGGCTGTCTGGCCGATCTGGATGACAAGCAATGACGGAGTGGCAGTGCTGGGAGTGGATATGCTGTGATCATGACAGAGGACAGCAGGTTCCTGCTCCACTAACAGACTGCCACTTCCCCGGGGAAGCACATCAACATTCCTCCCAATCTGCTGGAGCACAGATTTCTGGCCTGCTGCGACACTGAGAGATCCCCGGTGGACTGCGGTGGGGACAGCAACGATGGCATGCAGGAGAGTAGTCTCAGGCTCGATGGCAGCAACCACAAACTGCATTACAGCACTAAGAGGTTGCGTGGCTTCCGCCTGTGTTGCAATGGATGCTGTCACATCAGTCATGCTATGCCACATGAGGTATGGGTTCCCTCGGTCTCTCAGGGAGTCCAGCACCCTCGGCAGATCACCAAGGGTGCGCAGAGGTCTGTACAATGTTGGAGGTGGACTCGTCCACGCTCCTTACCATTGCCGACCGGCTCTCGGGCAGCCTTGTTTTGCACCTATCATCTTAGTGTGCATGCGCATCACCTTTCTTGTGAACGTTACCCATCGACGTCCGCATCTGATTCCTGTGCAGCAGGACTTTGCGTGAATTCACCTTCCGAGAACTGTCCCTTTCCCCCTGGCCTTGCTGCCGCCCGATCGTCCCCGTTGCATCTCCCAGTGTAGACCCCTCTACTAAACTTCCTCCAAATATCACGTCGTCCCAGTATCTGAGGTGGTGCCTGCGAGTGAGACATGCAGTAACGCGGTGCTTTCTTCCTCCTCCTCTTCTACCGCCTCACTCTCACTGGGATTATCAGGGACAGGTTTGTCAGCTGGTTGCTGATTACCGGAAAGCATAAAGGTACAAGACTCCCGTTATGGTGACGGCAGGAAGGCAGGAAGGGAACAAGGAATGCAGACAGTATAATGAGCTGGAATGTGGGAAAGATTTGTGGTGTGAGGGGGAATTGGGATGAGGGAGAGAGGGGATGATCACACATTTATTGCCCCCCAGGGATTCGACATCACCGACGGCCATGGCGACCACCACATGGCGCTGAATGACTCTCAGCACTTGCTCCTCCAGGTCTGTAAACTACTGGATGAGCGCTTCGCCACTCCTGCCTGGTCGTTCCTGCTCGCTCCTATGGTGGCCCAACTTGGCCTGCAAGATAAAGGAAACTGTGAGTGTGTGTGCAGCTATGGGTTTGGGAGATGTGCCAGCCATTTTTGGATAGCTCTGATTGTAGGCAAGGCGTGAGATGTGGATGTGAGTTTGAGTAGATGGAGATGATTGTTGGGTGAATGGTGGTTTATTCAGTGTGTACAGATTGAGCTTCAGATGCTGGTATGTTGGACTTGTTGAAGCATGTACTCACCCTTACCACCCGAGTGAGCTCGTTAATTTTTTTACGACACTGTGTGAGGGTCCTGATAACCACACTGCTGTCCGAGACGTCCTGGACCACTTCCCTACACATTGCCCTGAAGACCTGTGGCAATGGCCTCGTGCCAGTGGCCGGGAGAAGCACGGCCCTCCTTCTAACGACTGCCTTGCTCAGAGCCTCCAATGCCTGGTCGCTGAATCGATGAGCTCTCTCCCTGGGACAGGGATCAGCCTTGAGGATATGAGCTGAAGCTATTGAGTTGCTTGAGATCGCCTTCAGAGCAAGCAATGTAGAGAATGAGTTTGTGCAGAATGATTGAACCTCCCTTTTAAGAACTGGAAGGAGCCCATTTGAATGATGAGTCCCGATTGGAGATAGCATAAATTGTTTATCGCTCTGTGGATAGCGCCCTCTTCTGTGTTTAGCGCCATAAGAGAGGTGATTACAGCTTGATTTAGTGCTCCAGTTCATTCTTGGAGCAATCAATGTATCTGGAGGCCAGAACGATCAGCGCATGTTGCTAATTCTACATTCCGGGGGGGAAATTTGGTTTGATATGTGCCTCTCCTGGCGCTAACCGAGCGCAAATCCTCTAGAGCCCGGGCGCGGCGCCACTAACGTCTCTGGTGTAATTCAGCGGGAGTTTAGCGGCGGCGTCAGCCGGTTGCGACCCTTTTTCGCCCCGGCCGCAAACTTGCCTTGCACCTCATGAACTTTCACTGGATAATGTGTCCGAAAGGATCAGGGGACGATTCTTGCAGTGGTGGCGGTGCTAGTAAAGGGTAGGTGCTGGGCGGCCATTTTATTTTGGCCTACAGCCAGCAACTGCCCCCTTCCCCTTTTGTATTCGTGTTGCCGGCCGCGAACACGCAGCCCGGCACTCCTCTCGAGTGCGGGCTTTTTGCATGGCAACCCGCTCCCCGGTGGTCCAGCAGGACCCAGGTACGCGCAGCCGTAGGCCCCTACCCTTTACTCAGGGGCGTTGGCCTGAAAGGACGCAGTACTTCATGCCACCACACGTTGCGCCGTTGCACATAGCGCCGTGAGCTGAGGGAGTAGCGTCCCAAGAAGGAGGTGGAGCTCTTCCAGTATTGCCCCAGATCCTGCTTTCTGCGCTAACAATGAATTTCCGGTGGAGGGGCGCAAAATCTTTCCCTGGTGCTGACATTCCGGGGCGATGTTAGCTCACCAAAAGAGGCTCCACCCTTTTTCAAATTTAGTGCCACACCAGAATCCATACCGCCTTTCTAGCCCATAGTACTTTCTCTGGTGGGGGTAGTCCTGAAAGAAATGGGTCATAAACTTAAAATTAGACCTAGGCCGTTTGGGAGGGAAATCAGGAAGCACTAGACACAAAGAGTAGTGGGAATCTGCAACTCTCTCCCCGAAAATCTGTCATAAAATATATTAAGGTGGGAAACATGGAGATGGCAAAAATGCTGAACAAATATTTTGTTTCAGTCTTTACGGTAGAGGACACTCAGAATATCCCAACACTGGACAAACAGGGGGCTCCAGTGGGGGAGGAGCTAAATACGATTAAAATCACTAAGGAATTGGTACTCAGTAAAATAATGGGACTCAAGGCTGAGAAATCCCCTGGACCTGATGGCTTACATCCTAGGGTCTTGAGGGAAGTGGCAATAGGGATTTTGGATGCTTTGGTAATAATTTTCCAAAATTCCCTGGAATCAGCAAAGGTCCCGGCAGATTGGAAAACTGCTAATGTAACATCCTTATTTAAAAAGGGTAGTAGGCAGAAAGCTGGAAATTATAGACCAGTTAGTCTAACATCTGTGGTGGGTAAAATTTTGGAGTCTATTATTAAGGAGACAGTAACGGAACATTTAGATAAACATAATTTGATAGGACAAATTCAGCATGGCTTTATGAAGGGGAAATAATGTCTGACAAATTTGCTTGAGTTCTTTGAGGAAATAACGTACAGGGTGGATAAAGGGGAACCAATGGACCTAGTGTATTTAGACTTCCAGAAGGCATTCGACAAGGTGCCACATAAAAGATTATTGCTCAAGATAAAAAATCACTGGATTGGGGGGAATATTCTGGCATGGGTGGAGGATTGGTTATCTAACAGGAAGCAGAGATTTGGGATAAATGGTTCATTCTCGGACTGGCAACCAGTAGCCAGTGGTGTTCCGCAGGGGTCGGTGCTGGGTCCCCAACTCTTTACAATCTATATTAACGATTTGGAGGAGGGGACCGAGTGTAACATATCAAAGTTTGCAGATAATACAAAGATGGGAAGGAAAGTAGAAACGGAGGAGGACATAAAAAACATACAAGGGGATATAGACAAGCTGGGTGAGTGGGCAGAGATTTGGCAGATGCAATACAATATTGGAAAATGTGAGGTTATGCACTTTGGCAGAAAAATCGGAGAGCAAGTTATTATCTTAATGGCGAGAAACTGGAAAGTACTGCAGTACAAAGGGATCTGGGCGTCCTAGTGCAAGAAAATCAAAAAGTTAGTATGCAGGTGCAGCAGGTGATCAAGAAGGCCAACGGAATGTTGGCTTTTATTGCTAGGGGGATAGATTATAAAAACAGGGAGGTATTGCTGCAGTTATATAAGGTATTGGTGAGACCGCATCTGGAATACTGCATCCAATTTTGGTGTCCATACTTAAGAAAAGACATACTTGCTCTCGAGGCAGTACAAAGAAGGTTCACTCGGTTAATCCCCGGGATGAGGGGGTGGACATACGAGGAGAGGTTGAGTAGATTGCGACTCTACTCATTGGAGTTCAGAAGAATGAGAGGCGATCTTATTGAAAAATATAAGATTGTGAAGGGGCTTGATCGGGTGGATGCGGTAAGGATGTTCCCAAGGATGGGTGAAAATTGAACGAGGGGGGCATAATCTTAGAATAAGGGGCTGCTCTTTCAAAACTGAGAGGAGGAGAAACTTCTTCACTCAGAGGGTAGTAGGTCTGTGGAATTTGCTGCCCCAGGAAGCTGTGGAAGCTACATCATTAAATAAATTTAAAACAGAAATAGACAGTTTCCTAGCAGTAAAGGGAATTAGGGGTTACGGGGAGCGGGCAGGAAATTGGACATGAGGCTGAGTTCGGATCGGTCGAGGCCCTGTGGGTGGCGTAGCGGGCACTACCTCTTTCTTCCACATAACCTGTCCGTTGGCCACCCATTCACTCACCTCGTACACCTTCAGTAACGGTGCGGTGACCACAATCTGGTACCTTCGAAGGAGCTCTCAGAATTTCGGACGCACGGCAGTGAAGCCGTTCATCAAGCTCCGAAACTAGGACCTCGAGGTCCAGCAACTGGCAGCATTTCCTGCACTCTTGGTCACCCAGGACGCATAACGTGTCCTGGAGTTCACACATAGAACAGGATGCATATGCACCATGTCCTATCTGGCCTGTCTTGGTAGACAATCCACTGACCTCTAAAATCTCTGAGACACACGTCACTAAAACACTTAAATCAGAACTCAAAAATCTCAGAAACTGATGTCCAAGACATGGAGAAACTAACCTATGAAATTCTAATAAACTGACAAATGACAGACTTTTTTTTTTTCGTATATGAGATGTGGGTGTCGCTGGCAAGGCCAGCGTTTATTGTCCATCCCTAATTTACCTTCAGAAGGTGGTGGTGATCCGCCTTCTTTAACCGCTACAGTCCGGGTGGTTAAGGTACTCCCACAGTGATGTTAGTAAGGGATTTTCAGGATTTTGACCCAGCGACGATGAAGGATCGGCGATATACTTCTAAGTCATGATGGCTTGTGACTTGGAGAGCAACTTGGATGTGGTGTTGTTCCCATGCGCCTGCCGCCCTTGTCCTTCTACGTGGAAGAGGTAGCGGGTTTGGGAGGTGCTGCCGAAAAAACCTTGGCGAGTTGCTGCATTGCATCTTGTAGATGGTACACACTGCAGCCACGGTGCGCCGGTGGTTGAGGAATGAATGTTTAAGGTGGTAGATGGGGTGCCGATCAAGCGGGCTGCTTTGTCCTGTATTGTGTCGAGCTTCTTGAGTGTTGTTGGAGTTACACTCATCCAGGCAAGTGGAGAGTATTCCATCACACTCCTTACTTGTGCCTTGTGGATCTTGGAAAGGCTATGGGGAGTTAGGAGGTCAGACACTCGCTGCAGAATACCCAGCCTCTGACATATATTTTTGCCACTATATTTATGTGTCCTGTTCAGTTAAGTTTCTGTTCAATGCTGACCCCCAGGATGTTGATGGTGGAGGTTCCGGAGATGGTAATGACATTGAATGTCAAGGGCTGGTGGTTGGACTCTCGCTTGTTGGAGATAGCCATTGCCCGGCACTTCTGTGGCGTGAATGCTACCTGCCACTTATTAGCCCAAGGACTGCTTCGTGATCTGAGGAGTTGTGAATACCACTGAACACTGTGCAGTCATCAGGGAATATCCCCATTTCAGACCTTATGTTGGAGGGTAGGTAATTGTTGAAGCAGCTGAAGGTGGTTGGGCGGAGGGCACTGCTCTAAATAACTCGTGCAGCGATGTATTGTTGCTGTGATGATTGAGCTTCAATCACCATTACCATCATGTTTTGTGCTCGTTATGACTCCAGCCAGTGGAGAGTTTCCCCCGCGATTCACATTGACTGATACTAATGTAGTAAAAGTTAACTAACGGCATTAGAAGTTACATCTATCAATCCACAACACAACGGGAACGGCTATCAAGTGAATTTCAACAGTGCAAAGGGAACAATTTAATAAAACTAACTATCAAACGTGCCTGTTACCCAACAAATATTTTTACTGTTTGATTGTTTTCATGTCCTGGATTAATTTGAGATGAAGTATTTGTTTGAGAGCCTTCATCAGTTTGAAGTGCTGTGCTAGTTTGAGGTGAGGTATTCTTTTGAGATGCTGCATTAGTGTGAGAAACTGCATTACTTTGAAGTACGGTATCAGTTTGAGGTACTTAATTCGAAGGTTTTGTACATGTATGCTTTGAATCAACAACAATGCTCTACTTGCGATTAACTATTTCAATAAAGACTTTAAAACGATTTATTAAAAACCCTGATTTATACACGAATAATGTGAGATAACAAATACCTCACTTGAACAGCCCAATTGTCTAATTATGAGATTCATAGACACAAACTCCACACATTAATTGTGTCACTGGACGGCTTCAGTTAAAGAGGGCAGGCACATCCCAGAGTGCAGTAGAGCAGACCCGAGACGATAATCTGACATTTGCGATTGTATTACAGAATGGCTACATTTACCTCCAGCAGCCACATCCCAGAGTGAAGTAGAGCAGCCCTGAGAGGTTCCTCGAAGGCTTGAACTTTAATTACTGAATGGCGTCGGTAAAGATGGCCGCCACATCCCAGAGTGCAATAGTGCAGCACAGAGATAGCACTCCAATGTATGGAATGTAATCACTGAATGGACACAGTTAAAAGGGGGCAACCACATCCTAGACTGTAGCAGAGCAGCCCTGAGAGGACACTCTTACATTTGGAATTCAATCACTGAACGGTCACAGTTAAAGAGTGCAGCCTGGTCACAGCGTGCAGCTTAGCAGCCCAGAGAGATCTCTCTAACATTTGGAATTTAATACTGAATGGCCACAGTAAAAGAGGGCAGCCCCATCCTAGAGTGCAGAAGAGCTGTCCTAAGCGGGCAATCTAACATTTGGCATTTAATTACTGAAGGGCCATGGTTAAGGAGGGCAGCCCCATCCCAGAGTGCAGCTGAGCAGCCCAGAGAGGGCACTCTAACATTTGGAATTGAATCACTGTGTGGCTTCTGTTAAAGCGGGCAGACACATTTCAGAGTGCAGTTGAGCAGCCCTGAGAGGGACACTCTAACATTTGGAATTGAATTACTGAAAAAACAAAGCAGAGTGAACAACATCACCGAAACAATATGGGATATATAAATGGGCCTGATAGTGTTGGAAGGAATGACATAATACTGGGAGAATACAGCTTCCAATTTTCATTTGTTAATTAATGTGAGCAGAATTCTCCAGTCTTAAAATTTAATTCGCTGCACTAGATATATTATATCACAACAGGGACTTAACTCGGCTGTCGTCATATCTATTTTGAACGATGATGCAACCGCAATTTCCCCGTGGAGATACCACGGGGTATAAATTGAAGGTTCAGGGAATGTATCGCCTCAGAGTTTAATTCAGAGAGATTGCCTGCAGCACGAAGGGACACATCGCTTCACACAGAAGATGATGGAAACATATTACAAGATCGAGCAAGTTTACTACCCGATCCTAGCCGTCATTGGTGTTACTGGTAAGTGACTTTAACCATTGAAGTTGTGTAAATCTGTGTGTGAGCTGGTCTCTGGTTTTGCACTTCCACGGATAATATTGCATGCTGATCTAGTGGCGTACGTCATACAGGCACTCGATCAGTGATAAAATTCGCACAAAAATGGGTGTCATAAATGTTCACGTTCCTTTATATCATTGTCTTATCTAAATATACGTTAAAGCTTAAGTCTCGTAGCCAAGTTAAATAATGAAATGATTACCTTTTATGGAAGTAAGTGGAATAACCCCCTGCTTTCAGTGCTGAAAACAACTCGGTACTCTTTATTAATGGAGGTGCCTTTTCACTTTACAATTATACTGATCTTGGGTCACTGAAAGAAGTGGAGCACCTGACCCCAACGGCCATGTATTACTGGGAGTATCTGTCACTATAGTACTGTACTGAGGATGGGTCACTAACCGGAGTGGAACACATGAGCCTAGTGACCACGTATTACTCGGAGTATCTTTCACTGTAGAATTCTACTGAGTTTGGATCACTAACCAGATTGTAACACCTGACCCCAGTGGCTATGTATTACTGGGAGTAACAGTCACTGTAGAACTCTACTGAGTTTGGGTCACTAACCAGAGTGGAAAACCTGTCCCCAGTAGCCATGTATTACTGGGACTAAAAGTCACTGTAGAATTATACTGTGTGTGGGTCAGTTGCTGGAGTGGACGCAATGGTTTCTACTTTGAAATCCTTGGCCCTGAATTCGCTGTCTGCGGCATAACTAAGGAGTACGCTGCCGAACTCCTAACCAAATCTGCACTTACATCACGCGAACCCCATTTGAAAAGTTGCTTTCTAACGCTGCGGAGTTGTGTGCAGCATACTAGCCCACAGATCCCAGCGTCACACCATTGTGCGTGAGCGTACCTATGATCATGTGGGTTGGTGCTCCTTTCACTTCCTGAAACTTAGCCAATCAGGAAACAGAGGAAATTGCTACATGGCAATAGAAGACAGAACTCTTCCACTGGCATATATTTACAATCGACATAGCGTTTACTATCCTCTCTTAATTGAAAATGTTGAATGAAGTGATTTTAAAAAATAGCAATATATATTTTAGTTATGGCAGATAGTCATTTTATCAAACATCATTGGTAATACGTGTAAATCATCATGTTGCATTTGTTAAATATACGGTTCTTATCTACTCAGCATTAGATAAGATGCTTCAATATTTAAATTGTACCCATAAAATAGCAAAGCTAAGTAACAAATCCTTCGATAAACAAGTAGGTTATTTTATTTTAAAACCAGACACAAATGTTATTCCCAACTAACCCCTGTTACTGGTAGACATACCCCTACGGATTTTTCAAGAGAGCGACCTTATCCAAACATTTGTGGTTTTAATTTCCTGCCTAGCCAACTTTCACATTTGCCGTTACGCCCCACAAGAGTTATTTTATTATACTGAAGTACAGTTGTAAAATCCACGAATGTGAAGCCCAAAAGAATATTTTTAATTATAAAATGTTAGAAACAGTCAACCTCTCAGTCAGCAGCCGCCAACTTAAACAATTTTCTCATCCCCTCACCTTACATTCTGCAACAGACTCCTTCTCTTGTTTGCAACCGGCGCAAACAAATTCATGGTAATGAATGCGCAGTCGGTGGAAAATTAGCCCAACTTTTCGCCAGCGCGTTCTGTTGAATGAGGAGGTGCAATTTGCAGCGAAGCGAAAGTGCGGTCGGAACTTGAGAGATCACAAGTTCGGGATTTTGGACATGTGGACATTCCGAACTTTCAGTCAATGTCCAAGCCAGTAAGATGACGTACACGTGCGTCATCATACGGACGGCGAATTCAGGGCTACTATTTCAGTTGACTGATCTCTCAAGTCCATGCAGCTGGCTTTGTGTTTTAGGAAAGTTATCGATTGCGATGTGGCGAATTTTCGCTGTCGTTTGAATATGTTTTGTATGAAGATCATAAAGTGAAAAGCATTGATATTGCGCTGTTTCCTTTGGAGCTGCACCAATCAAAATAGATGCTTAACCGGAAGTAAAATACCGCGAGATGCTGGAAATTTGAAATAACAACAGAAACTACTGTAAATACTCGCCAATCAGGCAGCATTTGTGGAGAGAGAGAGACAGCGTTAACTTTACAGGTCGAGGAGTCGTAATTGCTCTACACCACGTTCAACACCAGGCCTTCTGAGGAACCTTCCTTTTTCCTCTATGGAGGATTTACCTCCAGCGTGCTTGACCGTGTCCGTAAATTTCCCCCTCATGCTACACTCGCCCTTCCATTTCCTTCCCAGATATCCCAACCCCCAATTCCCATCCTCAACTTCCACTCTACCGGCTTTCACATCACCGGATCATCTTCCACCATTGCCGCCCCCTTCCTGCCACCACCAATTAATTCTTCCACTCCGCTCCCCTTTCAGCATTCCGAGGGGAACCTTCCCTCTGAAACAGCTTTGCACACTCTTCCTTCAACACTACCCACTCCCCTTCACATGACGCCTCCCTTTTCAAGGGCAGGGGATGCAACACCTGCCCTTTCAACTCCTCCTTTCCCTCCATCCAGGCCGCCTACCACTCCTTCCAGGTGAGATAGAGATTTATTTGTACTTAGTTTAGTTCTGTATACTGCCTTCGCTGATCACGATGCGGTCTGCTCAACATCAACGAGAACAAACCTGGATTGGGTGAGGGCTTTGCTGAAAACTTCCACTCAGTAAAGTCCACAAGCCTGACCCAGAGCTACAGGTCGCTTGCCATTTTAGTTCACTGTCCCGCTTCCATTTTGACCTCACTGCCCTCCACCTCCTACACTATTCCAACAAAGGTCACCGGAAGCACAAGTCAAAGCAGGCCATCTTTCGAATAGGCTTTTTGAAAATATACGGATCCATTCATCAAAATCAGCACAGCCTTCTGTTCCTTTCTGCTCATGTACCCATCGAGCTTCACCTGAAATGTGTCTATGCTACTCCCCTCAACTACTCCAAGTTCAACATTCTAATTTTTCTCTTATTAATGAATTTACTCCTGAAATCCTTTTTGGATTTATTAATGACTGCATTTTATTCATGCCCCCTAGATTTGAATGCCCCACAAGGCATAGAATCATAGAATCAAATACATAGCCCTGGATATTAACGTAAGCGGGGTGGGCGGAGTTTCGTACAGTTAACCAGAAGTCCTGGTTTCCCCCCAGGCAGGTCAGACTGATTGACAGGCTTGGCTTCCAGTCGGGCGGGGAGGACTCCGGAACAGGATGCAGGAGCAGATAGGGCCGATCCCTGATATCCAGCGGTTGTTGATCCGGGTCCTGAGGGGTTACAATCTTGTACCTGCGGGCGCGGGGGACTTCCGTTAAACCCGGAAGTGCGCGGTTTGTGATCATTGCTGAGATTTTACAGGTTTTAAACTCTGTCCCAAACCCAATCCACGCGTTTTTGTCTGCTGAAATTTAACCCTTACTGTCATGGCTCAAAAACGGAGAATGCTTGATCAGTAATTTGCAGCCTCTTTTCCCTTCTCTTTTTTACAGTTAATTTAGTGGCGATTGTAATCCTGTCCCGGGGGAAATGCGGGCTCACCACCTGCATCACTCGCTACCTGGTGGCCATGGCAGCGGCGGATCTACTGGTCATTATCACTGAGGTCATATTGTATCGTATCAATTATTATTATTTCCCAGTGTGTTTCCTGGACATCACCCCTGTGTGTAATGTCACCAAGGTCCTGACTTGCGCAGCCACCGACTGTTCTGTCTGGTTCACCGTCACTTTCACCTTTGATCGATTTGTGGCCATTTGTTGCCAGAAGCTGAAAACAAAATATTGCACCGAGAAAACTGCGGCTGTGGTTCTAGCAACAACCTGCATCCTGCTCTGTTTAAAAAACGCTCCCTTCTACTTTACACGTGAACCTCGAGAGATAATCGACAATGTCCCCTGGTTCTGCCAAACAATCTCCAGCTATTATACTGAGCCCGGATGGGTGGGATTTGGCTGGTTTGATATGATTTTAACTCCATTGCTCCCATTCGCTTTAATTCTGTTGCTCAACGCTCTGACAGTTAGACACATTTTAGTGGCCAGTCGAGTCCGTAAGGGACTGAGGGGTCAGAGCAAGAGCGAGAATCGCAGCGACCCAGAGATGGAGAGCAGAAGAAAGTCTGTGATTTTACTCTTCGCCATATCCGGCAGCTTCATACTTCTGTGGTTAATAGCTGTTGTCGATTTCTTATATCATACCATTTCAGGAACAGATCCCATAGATTACAATGAGTCTT
Organism: Squalus acanthias; assembly: GCA_030390025.1. NCBI lineage: Eukaryota > Metazoa > Chordata > Chondrichthyes > Squaliformes > Squalidae > Squalus > Squalus acanthias. The sequence continues at coordinate 9,671,346 of CM059453.1, forward strand.
TACAAATCTTTCAACAAGTTGGAAATATGCTGATCAATTTAAGCTGCTGCACAAACACATTTATTTATGGGGTGACCCAGTCCATGTTCAGAGGGCAGTTGAAGAGCGCGGTGAAATATCCGGTTACCTCTATTATTCAGTTCATTAAGAATCAGAACAACTGAGCACAGCCCAGAGGCCGGTCCCAAAGTTTCCAGTCCATGAATGTAATATTTATCCCCAGACTTCCATCAACACAATTACACCAGGAGTCGCTGGCGATCTCAAAATACAACCAGCACAGTGTTTAGGACACTGCACTATTTCTGACTGACAGTTCTGACACTCTCTTTCGGGACAGGACCACAATTTGCTGCAGTCAGTACGCGCGTTTTGTAAAGAGTCACTTCAGCTATTTTAGTGCAGCAATTCATTTGAAGCTTCCAGAGTAAGAACCCCGTCAATAGTTAGGCAGACAGAGCTGTGCTGCCGTTCAGAGGATTACATTACCTAGAAAATAATGCCCGCAATATACCCTTCGGAACAAGCAGTCTGTGCTGGTGTTTATGCTCCACATGAGTCTCCTCCCAATGCATCTATCTCACCTCAGCCTATCGGTCTACATTTCTATTCCCTTTCTCTCATGTACTCGACTGGGTTCCCTTTGAAACCTTCTAAGCTCTTTGCCTCCACCATTTCCTGTGGCAGCGAGTTCCAGATTCTATATTTTCTGATTTAATGAAAAGCTCTTTATTTCCCTAATGGATTTATGTTGGTGAAAAATGAATGCACTCGAGTCTGTCTCAAATCAGAAGATCGCAGTTTATTTAACAGAGCATTCTGGGAGAAGAGCCATAGACTCCGCGGTCTAGTGATCCACTTCTCGTCATTAAAGTGGTGTCGGAACTTCTTTTATTCATTATAGGGCCGGCTACGCAATTTATTACATACAAATGTCTTCACCAATCACATTCCCCCAATAACAAGCTCCTAATTATAATCTGTACTTTAAGCTAAAAGTTTCTGGTTACTTCCCTTCCAAAACTATAAACATAGAGTGTTGCGTCACATCTGTCCGGCTGGACTGGCTGGTCATGTGGTGATTTGTTCTCAAGTGTAACCGTTGTACTATTATTGTCTTATTGGGCCTCCTTGGTGGGCCTCGTTCTTACGCATGTTGACCACAGACATTACTCGTCGCTCTGTGTCAGCGAAACCATTCTGTATTTACGAATTTACCTTTTACAGCACATTCTTTAACATTTAATTTGCTGTTTTAAGCCCAGTAATTTTTACCCTTACAATTTATTATTAACTATTTTGTTTTTATGGCCCCTAGTTTTTGGATACTCCCACAAGTAGAAACATTTTCTCCACATCGACCCTGTCCAAAACATTCATAATTTTTAAAGCTCCCGGTCAGGTGACCTCTAAGTCTTCTTTGTTCGAAGTAAAGAAATCGCAAACTTGTTGAATCTTTCTCGATAACTGCAATCTCTCAGTTCTGCTCCAACCAGTGTACATCTTTTTTTCCACTTTCTCCAATGCCTCTTTTATAGTATGGAGACTAGGACTATGCACAGTACTCGAAGTGCGAAATGACTAGGGTCATGTACAATTTGTACTCAACTTCACTACTTTTGAAATCTATACCATTTGAAATAAGCCCCTTTGCTTTCTTATGCATGTTTAATTGTGTTGCCGACCTGCGATTGTGCTTTTAATGATTTGTTTATCTGTATCCCTATATCCCTTTGCTCGTCTCCACCATTTATTTTCTTATTTTCTGACGTTTAAGTCATGTTTCTGTTTTTCTTACCAAAGGGAATCTCCTCACATTTATCTATGTTGAAGCATTATTGGGCTATGCTCTCATGGCTTAAACAGCTCACTATTTAAAGATCACCCAGGAACGCAAAGATAACCCCAGCTTCTCTTCTGCAACGCAAACTGTCTTCTTGACCCTCCCTCGCCGGCCACCTCCAGCCTCACCGGCAACATTAAGTGCGAGGAGCTCAGGAAGATCGAGACCATCCATTCTGCTGCCTCTGCCAATTCCCTCCCTTCCCCTAGCTCATCAGGAGAAACATGTATATATGTTCCCCTCTCTGAACTCACGTCTTTCTCCAGATTCCAGGCAATCTTCTGCACTGCTCTCTCCGATCTCATCTTGTTCATGAGACCCACCTCCTTCTCCCTCGATCCTATTCGGACCAAAATGTAGACCACTCAATTTCCCTTCCTGTGCCCTATCTCAGCTGATATTGTTAGCAGATCCCTCTGCTCAGATTTTGCCAGCTTCAAATCTGCTGCCATCGCCCGTCCCCTAAGTCAAACACAGTTGACCGCACCGTCCTTGAAACTAATGCCCCATCTCCAACCTCACTTTCCTCTCCAATGTCCTTGGGCGTGTTGTCGCCTCCCAAATCCGCGCCCATCTTTCCCGCTATTCCATGTTTGCATCCCTCCAATCAGATTCCTGGCCCGGCCATTCTCAAATTCACAATGACATTAATTGTAACTGACCTTGGTAAACTATCCCTTCTTATCATTCTCGACCTATCTGCAGCCTTTGAAACAGTTGACCACAATATCCTCCTCCAACGCTTCTTCTCCGTCATCCAACTGGGTTGTACTGCACTCGCCTGGTTCCATTCTTATCTATCTCTCCACTGCCGCATCGAGGACACTGGAGTCCCGCACGTATCTATCCTTGGCCTTCAACTAATTCTCGTCCATATGCTGCCCCTCGGGCAGATCATTCGAAAGTTCAACGTCAGCTACATTAGGTAGGACACTTAGGTCTACCACACCAACAACTCTTTACAGCCCTCCTCTGTTTTTGAATTGTCACACTGCTTGTCCGATATCCAGTATTGGGTAATCAGAAATGTCCTGAACTAAATATCGAGAAAGACTTAGGGCCATTGTATTTGGACCTCTCAAGAAATTCCTTTCCCTGACCACCGGTTACATCCCTGGCAACTGTATTAAACTGAGCAAGACCGTTGGCAAAATTGGTGTCGTGTTTGACCCCGAGATGTGTTTCCGACCACATATCGGCACCAGCACCGAGACTGCCGACTTCAACCTCCATAACATCGTTCGACTCTGAACCTGCCTCAACTTATCTGCTGCTGAAAACCTCATCCTTGTCTATGTTTCCTCTAGACTTCTCTATTGCAATGCTCTCCTGTCCGTCCTCCGATCTTCCATACAACATAAACTTGTGCTACATCAAAACTCTAATGCCCGTTTCTTTACTCGCTGGAAATCTCGTTCGCCCATCACTGCGCTTGATGACCTTTACTGTCTCCTGGCACGGAAAAGCCTCAATTTTCAAATCCTCATCCTTATTTTCAAATCCTTCCAAGGGGTCGTGCCTCCCTATATCTGCAGCCTCCACAGCCTAGAAGCTTTTGAGATCTCTGCACTCTTCCAATTCTGGCCCAATGCGCATCCATGATTTGAATCGCTCCATCATTGGCGACCGTGCCTTCAGTTGCCTTTGATCTAAGCTCTGGCATTCCCTCCCTGAAACTCTCCGCCTCTCTCTCTTCTTCTAAGATGTGCCATATAACCTACCTCTTTGATCAATCTTTTCTTCATCCTTCCTGATATCCACTTCTGTGATTCGGTGTGAAAAATGTATCTTATTGATATCGCTCTTGTTATGCACCTTGCGGCGTTCCACTGCACTAAATGCGCTACTTCAATTTAAGTTGCGGTTGTAATGTTCACCTGCACCTAACTGCCCAGTCTGCAAGTTGTCTGATGTATATTGTGGGTTATTTTTTAGGGAAATATTTCTTCATTTCTTGAAACAACACACCACTTAAAAAAAACTACAAACAATTAATAAAGGCATTCATCTCCAACTGTAGTTTTTATTGGAATATACTAGAAAAGATGCAGGTTTATAGCAGAGTAAAAATCCTTGCTTGTCACATTGTGCGGCTGCTTTTCGAAAAAGTTACTTAATTTATTTAAAGCAGCCGTTGTCCTCTTTACTTCAGCCTCTTTCTGGGTCTTTCAGGATCTATTTCCGTGTTTAACATTCTCGACACCTCATCACCCCACCTAACATACCCTGCTCCTTCCCAACTTATCTAATATCCTCAGCTCCTCCCACATCACCTAATAACCACAGCTCCTCCCCACCCCACCTAATATCCACAGCTCCGCCCCACCACACCTAATATCCTCAGCTCCTCCCTACACCACCTAACAACCTCAGCTTCTCCCCACCCCATCTAACTTCCGCAGCTCCTCCCACCCCATCTAACTTCCAGAGAACCTCCCCACCAGACCTAACATCCTGAGCTCCTCCTCGACCAACCTAATATCCTCAGCTCCGTCCCAATCCACCTAATATCCTCAGCTCCTCCCCAACCCACCTAACATCCTCAGCTCCTCCCACCCCATCTAACTTCCTCAGCTCCTCCCCAGCCCACCTTATACCCTCATCAACTCTCCTCCCCACTAATATTCTCAGCTCCTCCCCACCCCACCTAATATCCTCAGCTCCTCCCATCCCACCTCATATCCTAAGCTCCTCCGCACCCCACCTAACATCCTCAGCTCCTCCACGCCCACCTAATATCGTCAGCTCCTCCCCACCCCACCTAATATCTTCAGCTCCTCCCCGCCCCACCTGATATCCTCAGCTGCTCCGCATCCCACCTAACATCCTCAGCTCCTCCTCAACCAGCCAAGCATCCTCAGCTCCTCCCCACCCCACCTAATATCCTCAGCTCCTCCCCACCCCACCTAACTTCCTCAGCCCCTCCCCACCCCACCTAACTTCCTGAGCTTCTGCCCATCCTCACCTATTATCCTCAGCTCCTCCCTACTTAAGCAAGCTTTCTGCAAACAATCTGCAGCTGTCAATCACAAACTCTCCTACTGGGAACTGTCCGTGAACTACCCGCGCTGACATGGCCTCACAAGGAGTTGACAGCTAAAAGTTGCTGTTCCCTCTGATGGGGAATCTGTGACAGTACATTGAACAAACATTACAACAGAGCCTTCAGCTGAATCCAACTTTTTGTTATTATTTAATATTCAAAGAATTTATTTTTTAATATTGATCTTATTCAATACTTTCTTCTCCTTTCTCTATTTTATGCTGTATTTCTCTTTTTTCTTTTCACTATTCCTCTGAGCTTTCTGTCATTGCTTCTTCTTATCAGTTTCTTTTTATATTTTTTTCTCTTTTCTTTGTTCAGTTTCATAACATGGTTAAGGTAATGAACGGAGAGAAATGCAAATGGATCTCTTTAAACCAATCAGGATTTAGCGTTCCTTCAATCATATTAAACACCTCAAGAGAATTATTTTAAGACCGGAAGTGACGGTTTTCAGCGCATGCGCTTCGCATGCCTGAAACCGGCACTTCCGATTGCCCTGCGGGTGTGAACACAGCTCGTGCACACCCATAGTGATCGATAAATGCGTGTCAATCTTTTTTTCACATTGCGAGTATCTGAGTCTACGACCATTTGGGTGAATTATATTCTCGGTGCTTTTGGTGCTAGCAGATAGCTCCATTTCCGATTGCCAGCCAGCACCGTGTGCGAATGTAACTCTATTAGTCTTCACCCATCCCAGATTCTGTTCCACTGAACAGCTACTCACTGAGTTCCCTTGTGTTATAAACACTGACGATTTTTGCCAAGTCTCACACTTTAACAAATGAGATCGATAAAAGTACATCGCAATTTGTTGCATTGCAAGAGAAGTTAACAACGATTTCAACGTCACTATATAACCACATTATGCATTCCTTCAATCTGTAGATTAAATGATTGACTGAAAAAAATATTCGTTTTCCATCTGCATTGAATTATTTCTGTTCAAGGAATGGAATGGCTACACAACTGTTTTCCTAGAGCTTAATCCGCTAACTAATAATCGTAGCGGTGTGAGAAAGGTTGAGCAGGTTGGGCCTATATTCATTAGAGTCTCGAACATTGAGAGGGGAACTTATTGAAACTTATAAGATACTGAAGGGGCTGGACAGGGCAGATGCAGAGAGGGTGTTTCCCCTCGTGGGGCACACTTTTAAATCGGAAATGAGGAGTAATTTATTCTCTCAGACGGTCGTGAGTCTTCTCCTCCCAAGAGAGCTGTTGAAGATGCGACATTGTATATATTTAATATAGAGATCGACAGATTTTTGAAAGGTAACCGACTCAAGAGTTATGATAAGCGTGCAGGAAGTGGAGTTGAGGCGAAGATCAGATCAGCCATGATCTTATTGAACGGTGGAGCAGGTTTGAGGGGCCAATTGACCTACTCCTGCTCCTACGTTTTATTTACTTATGAAAGCACCTCACCGAACATATTGGGTAAGGCTTCCCCGCGATATCTCACTGCGCGCCTGCCTTTTCATTCCGAGCTCGCACAAACTTGATTTTCTAGACAGCAGCTGTGCAGTGCTTCCATTTCCCACAGGCGCAGTTAATTCGTGCGAGCTGTGGGATCACGTGATTCAGTTAGAGCCAATGGCAGCACACCATCTTTCATTCATAGTTTTCACAGCAAGTGCTGTGAAAGCTATGAATCTATACCCCCTCAAAAGAGCAGCTAAACCTCAATTAAAGTAAAAAAAAAACCATCACATTAATAAAATAAGTATAGTTAAATAAATTAACCACTTTAAACAAAAAATTAAATTTTAAATTTTTTTTTAAATCTTTTAAAAAGTTATAAAAATAAACTTACCTTTCTTTAAAGTCTCTAAAAAAGATATACCTGCTAAACAAATTCAAAATAATACTTAATTAACTACTTAACTTGTTAAAAGAGGGTCTTACGCCTCCTTTCTTTATCTGCAAAATCTTCCATGCTTACCTGCGCGTTCAAAGCACTAAGTGCACTGCGTGCGCGCAGCCTGTAGCACGCACGCGGTTCACTTAGGAACCGCCCCCTTTTGAAATCACCAAGTGCCGGTTTTCAGCGCATGCGCAGTGCATGCAGAAAACCGGCAATTGGAGACAGAATACGCGAGAGTACACAGTGCGTACTCTCGCGTAGAGACACTCATTTTTGTCCATTAAATTAAGAAGTGGGCGCACATGCCCACTTAATGATACTTCTGTACTACAGACCTATTAGCATGCACAGTGTGAATTCAAACACCAGAGTGCACGCACTCGCCCTTACTGACTCGACTGATCTGTACATTAAAATACCAGCGGGCTCCCACTCGCTCTCACTTATCATGCAGATCTGGTAAAATGCACCGAATGCATTAAATCACCAGGGGGCGCACAGGAGGCCTTACTTTCCCTGCAGTCCTGTTAACATGAACTGTGTACGTTTCACCACCAGAGGGCGGACAATCGCCTTTACTTATACTACTGAGTTGGTAACATGTGACGTTTATTTTAAAACACCAAGGGAGCACACAAGCCCTTTTATATGCTGCAGACTGGTTATCATACAGCGCGCACATTAAACCACCGGGAGGGCGGGGACACTCGTCATTATTAATAAGGCAGACCTACTAATATGGACCGTGCACATTCTGCATTGTCTTTCATTTGGCCCTGAGCTTCTTTCTCAGTCCTGTCGTCTATCCGTGATTTCCTGCTACTGAATGTGGATATTTAGAAGCTGGCTGTGCCGCTCCTCCCGCTGCATTCTTCAAACACTCTCAGTTTGGGCGATGGAAAGTCCATTGCAGACTTTGTTACTCTGAGTGGAATCCTGATTTCCTGCATTCCTACCGACCGTTTTTCCGAATGAAACAGTTGCTTCTTGATTACTCGAGTCAAAACCCCTCATAATTTTGAACACCTCTATAAAATCTACCGTTAATCATCTCTGCTCAGGTCGCTTCATCTAATTGAACACCCTCATACCTTGTAACATTCTAGTCAATCTATACTCCACCCTTTCTGATCCCGCGACATTCTTAATAATGTCTGGTGTCCAGAATTGGTCACAATCCCCCAGCTGAAGCACAACCTCTGATTCATAAAGGTTTCCTTCCAGTTTATTGAGATTGCCCTTTGTGCATCTGTTGATTAATTGTAGGATCCCGTATATCTTGGCAGCTTCTTCTGCCAACTTCAATGAATGCAGTATGTGAACCACTCTTGTCTCTCAGTTCCTGCACCGGCTTTGTTCCAAGTCATTGAAAGATATATCAAAAATTGTAGTGTACCCAAAACCAACTCTTGGGGAACACCAATGCATACTTCCATCCTGTCTGAAAAACAACTGTTCACAGCTACTGACGAGCACTTCTGATGAAAGGTCATCGACCTGAAACCTTAACTCTGTTTCTCTCTCCACAGATGCTGACTGACCTTCTAAGTATTTCCAGCATTTTGTATTCTTGTTCAAATCGACTTCCTCCTTTCTGTCCCTCAACTAATTCCGTATCCACCCAGCAGATGCCTGCTAAATCCCATGGGCTTCAATATTGCTGATAAACCTATAATGTGGATACTGTATCAAACATATTTAGAAAGTTCATATATACATCAACCGCACTATTCTTAATTTAATCTCTCCATTACTTCATCAAACAACACAATACATTTTGTCAAACACGATTTGCCTTTAAAAAATCGATGTTGCCTTCTGAAGCATTCTTTACGTTTGAGCTTTTCTTCCTCATCAAGATATCCTCCTGACATTTATTAGCCCATGTTTTGCCCAGCCACAATTAATTTTATCGCGGATTTGATCTCAAAAACATTTCGCCACCACTGACTTTCGTCTAATTAGCCAGCGGTTAACGGGTTTTACTGAGGATTACTTAGGATTGCAAAGGAAATGCAGCACAGAATCAGAACATTAGGCCAGTCCAATCTATGCCATCGTTTATGCACCACTCGAGCCTCCTTCCGTCTTTCCTCATCTAACTCAATCAGCGTAGCTCTGTCCCCTTCTCCCGCATAAACTTATCCAGCCTCCCCTTAAAATCATCTATACTATTCGCGTCAACCACTCCCTGTGGTAAAGAGTTCCACATTCTCAGCATTCTCTGGGTAAAGAAGTTTATTCTGAATTCCCTATTTGATTTCTTGGTGCCTCTCTGATATTGATGGACACTAGCTTTGTTCTTCCCTACAATTGGAAACACTCTCTCTGCTCTATCAAACTCAATCAAAACTTTCGCAATTTTGAAGATCTCTATTTGAATTTATATAGCGCCTAAAAGTGGTAAACCGTCACAAAGTGCTTCACAGGAGTATTATAAGACAAAACATTAGACACCGAACCTCATGAGGAGAAATTAGGGCAGATAGCGAAAAGCCTGGTGAAACAACTAGATTTTAAGGAGCGTTTTAAAGGAGGAAAGAGGGGCAGTGAGGCGGGCAGGTTTAGGCAGGGAATTCCAGGACTGACGTCCTAGGCAACAGAAGGCAGGGCCACCAATGGTTGAGCGATTAATATTGTGGATGTGCAAGAGGGCAGAATTGATGCTCTTAAAACACGCCAGTAATATTCTCAGCTCTTCCCCACCAAACGTAACATGCTCAAGTCCTCCGCCGCCCACATAGTACCCTCACTCCTCCCTACCCCACCTAACATCCTCTGTTCCTTCTCGACCCTGCCTAATATCCTGTACTTCGTCCCAATCCACCGAATATCCTTAGCTCCTCCCCCCTTATACCCTCAGCAACTCTCCTCCCCACTCAGCTCCTCACACATCATACAACATTTCTTTCCTCCTCTCCACCCAAGCTAATATCCTCAGCTCCTCCCCAACCAACCTAATATCCTCAACTCCTCCCCACACCACCTAATATACTCAACTCCTCCCCAACCCACCTAACATCCTCAGCTCCTCCCACTCCATCTAACTTCCTCAGCTCCTCCCACACCCCCTAACAACCTCAGCTCCTCCCCACCCCACTAAACATCCTCAGCTCCTCCTCACCCCACCTACTATCCTCAGCTCCTCCCCAACCCTCCTAATATCCTCAGCTCCTCCCCAACCAACCTAATATCCTCAACTCCTCCCCACCCCACCTAATATGCTCAACTCCTCCCCAACCCACCTAACATCCTCAGCTCCTCCCATACCATCTAACTTCCTCAGCTCCTCCCACACCCCCTAACAACTTCAGCTCCTCCACACCCCACTAAACATCCTCAGCTCCTCCTCACCCCACCTACTGTCCTCAGCTCCTCCCCAACCCACCTAATATCCTCAGCTCCTCCCCAACCAACCTAATATGCTCAACTCCTCCCCAACCCACCTAACATCCTCAGCTCCTCCCATACCATCTAACTTCCTCAGCTCCTCCCACACCCCCTAACAACTTCAGCTCCTCCACACCCCACTAAACATCCTCAGCTCCTCCTCACCCCACCTACTATCCTCAGCTCCTCCCCACCCCACCTAACATCCTCATCTCCTCCCCACCCCACCTAATATCCTCAGCTACTCCACACACCACCCAATATCCTCAGCTCCTCCCCGCCCCGACCTAATATCCGCAGCTCCTCCACACCCCTCCTAATATCCTCAGCTCCTCCCCACCCGACCTAACATCCTCAGCTCCTCCCCACCCCACCTAATATCCGCAGCTCCTCCCCCACACCACCTAAAATCCTGAGCTCCTCCCCACCTCACCTAAAATCCTCAATTCCTCCCCACTCCACCTAACATCCTCAGCTCCTCCCCACCCCAACTAATATCCTCAGCTCCTCCCCACCACACCTAACATCCTGAGCTCCTCCCCACCCCACCTAATATCCTCATCTCCTCCCACACCACCTAATATCCTCAGCCCCCACCCCACCTAATATCCTGAGCTCCTCCCACCCCACCTAACATCCTCAGCTCCTCCCACCTCATTAAACATCCTCAGCACCTCCCCACCCCATCTAACATCCTCAGCTCCTCCCACCTCACCTAACATCCTCAGCTCCTCCCACCCCATCTAACATCCTCAGCTCCTCCCACCCCATCTGACCTCCTGAGCTCCTCCCCAACCCCACCTATTATCTTCAGCTACTCCCCAATTAAGCAAGCTTTCTGCAAACTATCTTTGTTGTCAATAACGATCTCTCCTACTGGGAACTGTCCGTGAACTTCCCGCGTTGACATGGACTCACAAGCAGTTGACAGCTAGTCGTTGTTGTTCTCTCTGATGGGGAATCTGTGACAGTACATTGCACAAACATTACAACAGAGCCTTCAGCTGAATTTTACATTTTGATATTATTTAATCTTCAAAGAATTTATTTTTTAATATAGATCATATTCAATACTTTGTTCTCCTTTCTCTATTTTACTCTGTATTTCTCTTTTTTCTTTTCACTTTTCCGCTGAGCTTTCTGTCATTGCTTCTTCTTATCACTTTCTTTTTATTTATTTTTCTCTTTTCTTTGTTCAGTTTCATAACAGAGTTAAGATAATGAACGGAGAGTATTGCAAATGGATCTCTTTAAACCAATCAGGAGTGAGAGTTCCTTCAATCATATTAAACACCTCAAGACGATTCTTGACAGATCGGAAGTGCTGGTTTTCAGCGCATGCGCTTCGCATGCCTGAAACCGGCATTTCCGATTGCCCTGCGGGTGTTTACACAGCCCATGCACTCCCATAGTGATCGATAAATGCGGGCCAACCGTTTTTTCCCGCAACGAGTATTTGAGTCTACGATCATTTGGGTGAATTATAATCTCGGTGCTTTTGGTGCCAGCAGGCAGCTTCATTTCCCATTCCCAGCCAGCACCGTGTGCGAATGTATCTCTTTTTGCCTTCACCCATCACAGATTCTGTTGCACTGAATAGCTACTCTCTGAGTTCCCTTGTGTTATAAACACTGACGATTTTTACCAAGTCTCTGATTTTCACAAATGAGATAGATAAAAGAATATCGTAATTTCGTGCATTGCAAGAGAAGTTAACAACGTTTTTAACGTCACTGTTTCACAACATTATGCATTCCTTCAATCTGTAGATTAAATGATTGACTGAAAAAAACAATTATTTTATCATCTGAATTGAATTATTTCGATTTAAGGAATGGAATGTCTACACAACTGTTTTCCTAGAGTTTAATCCGCTAACTAATAATCGTAACGGAGTGAGAAAGGTGGAGCAGGTTGGGCCTATATTCATTGGAGTTTAGAAGAATGACAGGCGATCTTATTGAAACATATAAGATACTGAAGGGGCTTGACAGAGAAGATGCAGAGAGGGTGTTTCCCCTCGTGGGGGAATCTTGAACTAGGGGGCAGAATTTCAGAATAAAGGGGCACCCTTTTAAATCGGAAATGAGGAGGAATTACTTCTCTCAGAGGGTCGTGAATCTTTGAAATTCTCCTCCCAAGAGAGCTGTGGAAGATGGGTCATTGTATATTTTTAAGGTGGAGATAGACAGATTTTTGAATGGTAAGCGACTCAAGGGTTATGTTAAGAGTGCAGGGTGGTGGAGTTGACGCCAAGATCAGATCAGCCATGATCTTATTGAACGGCGGAGCACGTTTGAGGGGTCAATTGACCTAATCCTGCTCCTTCGTCTTCTCTACTTATGAAAGCACCTCACCGAACGTATTAAATTACCAAGTGTGCGCACACGCCCAATTAATCATACTTCTGTACTGCAGACCTATTAGCATGCAGAGTGTGAATTCAAACACCAGAGGGCACGCACTCGCCCTTACTGACTCGACTGAGCTGTACATTAAACCACCAGGGGGCTCCCACTCACTCTTAATTATCATACAGATCTGGTAAAATGCACCGAATGCATTAAATCACCAGAGGGCGCACAGGAGCCCTTACCTTTCTGCAGTCCTGCTAACATGAACTGTGTAGGTTTAGCCACCAGAGGGCGCACAATCGCCCTTACTTATACTACTGAATTGTTAACTTGTGCCATGTATTTTAAATCACCAAGGGAGCACACGAGCCCTTTTGTATGCTGCAGACTGGTTATCATACAGCGCGCACATTAAACCACCGGGAGGGCGGGAACACTCGTCCTTATTAATATGACAGAACTACTAACATGCACCGTGCACATTCTACATTGCCTTTCATTTAGCCCTGCGCTTCTTTCACAGTCCGGTCGACTATCCGTGATTTCCTGCTTCTGAATGTGGATATTTAGAAGCTCGCGGTGCCGCTCCTCCCGCTGCATTCTTCAAACACTCTCAGTTTTGGCGATGAAAAGTCCATTGCAGACTTTGTTACTCTGAGTGGAATCCTGATTTCTTGCATTCCTACCGACCATTTTTCCAATGGAAACAGTTACTTCCTAATTACTCTATTCAAAACCCCTCATAATTTTGAACACCTCTGTAAAATATACTCTTAATCTTCTCTGCTCAGGTCGCTCCATCTAATTGAACACCCTCATAACTTGCAACATTCTAGTCAATCTAGACTCCACCCTTTCTGATCCCACGACATCCTTCATAATGTCTGGTGTCCAGAGAAGGTCACAATCCCCCAGCTGTAGCACAACCTCTGGTTCATAAAGGTTTCCTTCCGGTTCATTGAGTTTGCCCTTTGTGCATCTGCTGATTAATTGTAGGATCCCGTATATCTAAGCAGCTTGTTCTGCCAACTTCAAGGATTTGGGTATGTGAACCCCTAGTGTCTCACAGTTCCTGCAACCGCTTTGTTCCAGGTCATTGAAATAGATATCAAAAAGGGTTGTGGTCCCAAAACCAACACTTGTGGAACAACAGTGCATACTTCCATCCTGTCTGGAAAACAAATGTTCACAGCCGCTGACGAGAACTTCTGATGAAACGTTATCGACCTAAAACCTTAACTCTGTTTCCCACTCCACAGATGCTGACTCAACTGCTAAGTATTTACAGCATTTAGTTTTCTTGTTCAAATCTACTTCCTCCTTTCTATCCCTCAGCTAATTTCTGATCCACCCTGCAGATGCCTGCTCAATAACATGGGCTTCAATATTGCTGATTAACCTATAATGTGGATACTGTATCAAACAACTTCAGAAAGTTCATATATACAACATCAACCGGACTGTCCTCAATCGTATCTCTCCATTCCTTCATGAAACAACACAATACATTTTGCCGGACACGATTTGGCTTTAATAAATCGATGTTGCCTTCTGAAGCATTCTTCACTTTTGAGTTTTTCTTCCTCATCAAGATATCCTCCTGACATGTATTAGCCCATGTTTTGCCGAGCCCCAATTAATTTTATCGCGGATTAAATTCTCGAAAACTTTCGGCATCACTGACTTTCGTCTGATTAGCCAGCGGTTAACGGGTTTTACATAGGATTACATAGGATTACAAAGGAAATGCAGCACAGAATCAGAACATTAGGCCCGTCCAGTCTATGCCATCGTATATGCTCCACTCGAGCCTCCTCCCATCTTTCCTGATCTTACTCTATCAGCGTAGCTCTACCCCCTACTCCCAGATAAACTTATCCAGCCTCCCCTTAAAAATATCTATACTATTCGCGTCAACCACTCCCTGTGGGAGAGATTTCCACATTCTCAGCATTCTCTGGGTAAAGAAGTTCATTCTGAATTCCCTGTTTGATTTATTGGTGCCTATCTGATATTGATGGACACTAGCTTTGCTCTTCCCAACAATTGGAAACACTCTCTCTGCTCTATCAAACTAAATCAAAACTTTCGCAATTTTAAAGACCTCTATTTGAATTTATATTGCGCCTTAAAGTAGTAAAACGTCCCAAAGCGCTTAACAAGTGTATTGTAAGACAAAACATTAGACACCGAACCACATGAGGAGAAATTAGGGCAGATGGCGAAAAGCTTTGTCAAACAGCTAGATTATCAGGAGCGTTTTAAAGGAGGAAAGAGGGGTAGAGAGGCGGGCAGGTTTAGGCAGGGAATTCCACGACTTACGTCCTAGGCAACAGAAGGCACGTCCACCAATGGTTGAGCGATTAATATTTTGGATGCGCAAGAGGGCAGAATTGGAGGAGCGCAGAGATCTCGTGTGTTTGTGAGGATGGTGGAAGTTACAGAGTTAGGGTGGGGCTCGGCCATGGAGGGATTTGAAAACAAGTATGTTAATTTTGATATCGAGGCGTTGTTTAAATGGGAGCAATATCACTAACACAATAAAATAAAACTGCAGAATAATTTTACATTAACACTAGTTGATCAAGAGATTGGTGAAGAATTGATTACAATTGACTAGTTTTTAATCTTGTCCCCAGCTTGAAACTGGAATGAGGACTGGCTCCCGTTAATAGAGTTTACCCGGTTTTAATCTGCATTTATTTTTATCCAGGGAAGATACACAACGTGGGTTTTCACCCCAAGTACTAAATTGGAAATCTACATTATCGTTTGAGTTAAACAGGCACAGTTCAATTGCTGAGGATATGAGGTGAGATCGAGTTCTAGTCTTTGAAATCTAATGATCATTTTAGTAGCTTGTCAATTACAATGAATGGATATTTCACCGCATTCTTCAGTTGCTGACGGAACTTAGTCTGGGTCACGGCATAAATACAAGTGTTAGTGCAGCAAATCAGCAGCTGGAGAATGAAACCCAATTCTAGTACAAATTCGTGTATTCGAAGAGACCGATACCCCAAATAACACATCCGATTCCATAGCGAATATATCAGAACCACCGCCCAAAGCACGATGAAATTCGTCGATATAACAAGAAGTAAAGTGTTTGATTTCTTTCGGCTCTCCATCTCCGGGTCTCTGGGGCTCTCCCCAGTGCTTTGACCCCGGAGTCTCCTGCGGGCTCTGCTGGCCAATAAAATGTGTCTGACGGTTAAAGCATTGAGCAGCAGAATCAGAACGAATGGGACTCCCGGGGTTAGAATATAATTAAGGGTTTCTATTATTACCCACATCTGTGAGAATAGAGAATTACTTGTTACTAAACATGATGTGGAGATGCCGGCGTTGGACTGGGGTGGACAAAAATGAGAAGTCGCACAACACCAGGTTATAGTCCAACGGATTTATTTAATTTTGCAAGCTTTCGGAGCAGTTCGCTCCTTCGTCAGGTAAGTTAGCAGTGAGAGAATCTCCCAGAATTCACAATTTAAACACAGACAAAATCTATTCACATCTTTCCCTACATCAAAGAGCACAGCCAAGACAATGAGATGTGTCCAAGGGGGTCCAACGTGTCAAACCACCTGCTGGCTGCATATCCTGTCAATTTGTGCAGGTTCTTGTGTTAGTTTTTTAAAAAAAAACACCTGGGAAGACCGGCCATGATGTCAAGTCACGTTCGGTATCGTGACATGAACACAATATCGCGATTGAGGCCATCCTCATGAGTGCGGAACTTGGCTATCAGTTTCTGCTCTATGATTTTGCGCTGTCGTGTATCTCGAAGGCCGCCTTGGAGAACGCTTACCCGCAGATCCGAGGCTGATTGCCCCTGGCTGCTGAAGTGTTCCCCGACTGGGAGGCAACCCTCCTGCCTGGCGATTGTTGCGCGGTGTCCGTTCATACGTTGTCTCAGTGTCTGCATGGTCTCGCCGATGTACCATGCTCTGGAGCATTCTTTACTGCAACGTATCAGGTAGACAACGTTGGCCGAGTCACATGAGTATGTACCGTGTACCTGGTCGGTAGTGTCCTCACGTGTGATGATGGTATCTGTGTCCATGATTTGGCATGTCTAAACAAAACCAGGGATAATTCATGAGAAGATATTTACTCGTATACAGAAAGTACCAGAAAATGATCTTCAAACAAAACAGAACAGTCACTGTTGCAAGATCCAGAGAGGCCGTTTTTGCGGTGCAATATTTCGTTTTCAGCTTCTGGCAACAAATAGCCACGCATCGATCAATGGTGAAAGTGACGGTGAACCAGACAGAGCAGTCTGTGGCTGCATAAAGAAGGACTGCGTGAATGTTACACAGAGGAACCTGCCACAGGAACATAAACCGGAGCCAATACACAATGGGAATGTGCCTCAGTATCAGATCGAAGATGACGACCAGTAGATCTGCCGCTGCCATGGACACCAGGTAGCGAGTGACACATTTTGAGAGACCACACTTTCCCCGAGACAGGATCACAATCGTCACTAAGTTCGCTGCAAGGAAGAAAAATGAAAAGTGTAATTATGCATCTCATTGGGAGCAAGAGCGCATTTTGATTGATTTCAATCGTCCCAGATTCTTGATGCTCCATTCCCTAAATCGTGTCTATGGATCATAGATTAGGAACAACTGTGATTCACTGAGAAGTCGAGTATGACGATTCATTGAAATAAAATCACTGAATGAGAAACTGGAGAAACAGTCACGGAGTGGATGGACATAGCGTCAGCAGAGGTACGAGCGATAGGCTAGAGAACATTAATCGTCCGTTATGAAGACTCAAATAATAACGATATCAGCATTGAAAATGTCTGTTCAATTGTCGGTTGGATATAAAATTCATATATTCATATATTCACGGTAAGAGTCTGTTATTATATAGAATGGCTCACCGGGAACACCGATAGCACCGAGGATCGGATAGTAAAACTTCTGAACAGACTTAAGTCCAGAGAGCATTCTGTCTCCGTTTGATTGACATCTTTCCATTAGTCCGGTTTCACTGAGATACGGTGATAGCAGTGTGCGCGGGAGTCAATGCTTCAACCGAGACTGAGGTAAGACAGCGAAGCACCCTCTGATTTATACCAGAGAGAACATCTCCCGCGAGAACGTCCGTGTCACTGGAGGCTGATATTAATCACAGTCAGTGGACAAACATGCTCACTTGAACACATTCAGCACAATAATCTTTCATAATGGAATCTAGTTAAACAAAGATTGCACAGCCAGAAATAAAGAACATAAGAAAATGGAGCAGGAGTAGGCCAATCGCCTACCCATCGAGGTCCGCATCTGATTCCTGTGTAGCAGTACTTTGCGAGAACTCACATTCTGAGAACTGTCCCTTTCCCCCTGGCCTTGCTGCCGCACTATCGTTCCCGTTGCATCTCCCAGTGCAGACCCCTCTACTAAACTTGCCTCCAAATATCATGTAGTCTCAGTAACTGAGGTAGTGCCTGCGGGTGAGACATGCAGTAACGCGGTGCTTTCTTCCTCCTCCTTTTCTCCCGCCTCACTGGGATTTTCAGGGACAGGTTGGTCAGCTGGCTGCTGATTACCGGAAAGCATAAAGGCACAAGACACGAGTTATGGTGATGGCAGGAAGGCAGTAAGGGAACAAGGAATGCAGACAGTATAATGAGCTGGAATGTGGGAAAGTCTTGTTGTGTGAGGGGGAATTGGGATGAGGGACGAAAGAGGCAGATAACACATTTATTGCCCCCCCAGGGGTTCGACATCACCGACGGCCATGGTGACCTCCACATGGCGCTGAATGACTCTCAGCACTCGCTCCTACAGGTCTGTAAACTGCTGGATGACCGCTTCTCTCCTCCTACCTGGTCGTTCCTGCTCGCTTCTATGGTGGCCCAACTTGGCCTGCAAGAGAAAGGAAAGTGTTAGTGTGTGTGCAGCTATGTGTTTGGCAGATGTACCAGCAATAGTTGGATAGTTGTGATTGTAGGCAAGGCGTGAGATGTGGATGTGATTTTGAGTAGATGGAGATGATTGTTGGGTCAGTGGTGGTTTGTGCAGTGTGTAGAGATTCAGGTTCAGATGCAGGTAAGTTGGACTTGTTGAAGCATGTACTCACACTTACCACCCGAGTGAGGACGTTGATTTGTTTTACGGCACTGTGTGAGGGTCCTGAGGAACACACTGCTGGCCAAGACGTCCTGGAACACTTCCCTCGACATTACCCTGAAATAATGTGGCAATGGCGTCGTGGCAGTGGCCGGGAAAAGCACTGCCCACCTTCTATCGACTGCCGTGACCAGTGCCTCCAATGGCTGCTCGCTGATTCGATGAGCTCTCTCCCTGGGACTGGGATCAGCCGTGATGATAGGAGGTCAAGCTATTGAGTTGCTTGGAGATCGCCTTCAGAGCCAGCAATATAGAGAATGAGTTTGTGCAGAAAGATTGAAACTGCATTTTATGATCTGGACGGAGCCCATGTGAATGCTGAGTCCTGATTGGAGTGCACCAGAAATTGTTTATCTTTCTGTGGATAGCGCCTTCTCTCTGTGTCTAGCGCCACAAGAGAGGTGATTAGAGCTTGATCTAGTGCTCCAGTTCATTATTGGAGCAATCAATTTATCTGGAGGTCCGAAGGATCAGCGCATGGTGCTAATTCTACAATGGGGGTGGGGAAATTTGGTTTTATATGTGCCTCCCCTGGCGCTAACCGAGCGCTAATCCCCTAGCGCCCAGGGGCGGCGCCACTAACGGCTCTGGTAAAATTCAGCGTGAGTTTAGCGACCCGCTTTCACCCCGGCCGCAAACTTGCCTTGCACATAATGACCTATCGATGGACGATGTGTCTGAAAGGATCAGGGGACTTTATTTGCAGTGGCGGCGGTGCTATTAAAGGGCAGGTGCCGGGTGGCCATTTATTTTGGCCTACAGCCAGCAACTGCCCCCTTCCCCTTTTGTATTCAGGGTGCCGGCCGCAATTACGCAGCCCAGCACTCCTCTCGAGTTGGGGTGTTTGCATGGCTCCCCGGTGGTCCATAACTACCCAGGTACGCGTAGCCATAGGACCCTCCCCTTTACTCAAGGGCGTTGGCCTGAAAGAACGCAGTACTTCATGCCACCACACGTTGCGCCGTTGCACGTAGCGGCGTGAGCTGCAGTAGTAGCGCCCCAAGAAGGAGGTGGAGCTCTTCCAGTAATGCCCCAGCTCCTGCTTTCGGCGCTAATAATGAATTTCCGGTGGCGGGGCGCAAAATTTATCCCAAGTGCTGACATTCTTTGGCGATGTTAGCGCCCCAAAAGAGGCTCCACCCTTTGTCAAATTTAAAGCCACAACAGAGGCCATACCGCCTTTCTAGCCCATAGTACTTCCTCTGTTGGGGGTAGTCCTGAAAAAAAGCGGTAATAACCTTAAAACTAGAGCTAGGCCTTTTGGGAGGAAAATCAGGAAGCACTAGACACAAAGAGAAGTGGGAATCTGCAAATCTCTCCCCGAAAATCTGTTGTGGCTGGGATCCATTGAATAGTTCCTAACTGTGATTGGTAGATTTATGTTGGGCAAGGGCACTGAGGGTTATGGGACCAAGGCGGAGAGATGGAGTTAAGCTACGGATCAGCCATGACCTCATTCAATGGCGGAACAGATTCAACGTTGCTGGAAGGTACACTGAAGTTCCTATCTCTGTTCCTATGAACGTGGATTGTATTCATGTGATTGTAGGAGATGGAGAGATGATCGTTCCGATTTATTAAACATCGGTAATAGGATTCTTTAGGTTATATAGGGAGTATCGACTTCCTCCAGTGCCGCAATAAAGGACAAGGGAACGTAACCTTTACCATGGAGCTGATCCATTCGGGGATTACATCACGGAGAACAGCGTCACAAAACGGTGTTGGAAATCTGTAACTCTCTCGGCCAAAAGGCTTTGGATACTGACCAGTGAATTATATCTTTAGAGGCTGAGGTAGATTAAATGCGAGAGAACTGCCGCGGGTCTTCTCTAACCCTGGGTATCTGTCATTTTGTTTTTGCAGTGACGTTGTTGCCGGACCGAAACACGGCCGACCCGCGCTTCACGATCACCAAGGATGCGTCCAGCGTCTGCTGGGTCCGCTCGCTGGAGAGCGGGCCCCTCTCCTGGAAGCAGCACTCCGACACCTGGTCGGTATTGGGGTCGCAGGGATTCACTGGGGGCCGCAAGTACTGGGAGGTGGGGTTGAGCGCCGGCACGGTGTGGAGCGTGGGCCTCGCCAGGCAAATCGTCAGGACGGCTACTGGACGCTGGTGCTGTGGAACGTCATGACGCCGAACAATGAGCTCTGCAAACTGGGCACCTCTATCATCATCGTCGAACTGAGCAAGGTGGGCATCTACCTGGACTACGAGGAAGGGACAGTCTCATTCTACAACCCGGATAAATCGTCCCGCCTGCACACCTTCAATGACAAGTTCACCACCCGACTTTACCCTGTCTTCAAGCTCTGGGTCGGTTCAGTTAAGGAGGCTACATTGACCATCCTTAAAGACAGGACATTGACATTCCTACCTTCTCCAAAGTGACCATCCTGTAGTCCCCACATTGCCCATTTTTGGAACTCAATTGACCATCTTTAAGATCCCAATATTGCCCACCCTATAGACCCCATATTGACCATCCGCTAGACGCGACATTCACCATTCATAAGACATGACATTAAACATCGTTTAGACCCCGCATTGTCCAGCCTGTACATCCCACAAAATGACAATGTTGCAGGCCTGTCGACCCCAAAGTGACCGTCGTGTAGCTCCCACATTGACAATGCTGTAGACCTGAAGGCGCCAAATTGATCAGCCGATAGATTGCACATTAAGCGGAGGTCTGCTTCTGAAAAATGTGTACATCTCGATATCTTTTTCTCATTCCGTCTCCGTCGCTCTCTCCTTCTCTCCCATCCTCCACATGCTCTTTCTCTCTCACTTACTCTTTCTCTATCTGGCTCTTTCGCCCTCACTCTCGCTCTCTCTCTCTCACTTTCTGTCTCTGTTTAGCTCTCTGTCTTTCTCATTCTCTCTCACGCTCCTTCTATCTCCTCCTCTTGATATCTGTCTTGCTTTTTCCTATATTCTGTCTCTGTCTTCATCTCCCTTTCCTCTTCTCGCTCTCCTGCTCTCCCTCTATAGTTCTTTCTCACTCACCCGGTCTCTGTCTCTTTCTCCCTCACTATCTCTCTCT
Organism: Squalus acanthias; assembly: GCA_030390025.1. NCBI lineage: Eukaryota > Metazoa > Chordata > Chondrichthyes > Squaliformes > Squalidae > Squalus > Squalus acanthias. The sequence goes on from CM059453.1 coordinate 9,693,045, forward strand.
CTCTCTCTCTTTTGCAGTCTGCTTCTCTGTCGTTACCTCTCTCTCTTTCTGACATTCGATCGGGCTCCTTCTCAGTCTATATCGCTTTCTATCTCTCTCTCTCTCTGACTCTCTCTTTCTCTCTCTCTCTCACACAGAGATATTTTCTCTCTTCCACTTACTCCCTCCCTTCTTCTATGCCTCTCGTTTTCTCTTTTGCTTCTCCATCTCTCTTTGTCTCTCGCTTTCTCTCTGCCTCCCACTCTTTCAATCAGTGCGACCTGTTATCCACATACTGATTGATGGCATCTGCCACCTTCTGATGTTACCTCACTTTCTCGTTTGAAGTCACCGAGTTTCACGCAGATAGAAAATGGACAAATGGAGGTGTCAAATATATCTGTAATATTTCGGCGTGGATTAAAAAATCTCACATGATTTCAAACACTTTGTCTGTCCTTTTTTGCTTGCGTTGAACATCAGTGCTTTGAAGAGGAAGTCCTAACACACCCGGAAAGGCTGCATTTTGCTCTCAGCCAAAAAATTTGGCGGAGTGTCTTTGGCTTTATTAGACGATGCATGGACTACAAAAGCAACGAAGATATGCTAAAACTTCGTAAAACACTGGTTAGGTCACAAATGCAGCATTGTTTTCAACTGATTCCTGGAATGGCAGGACTTTCGTATGAGGAGAGATTGGTTCGACAAGGCTTGTATTCACTAGAGCTTAGAAGAATGAGAGGGGATCTCGTGGAAACGTATACAATTCTGACAGGGCGAGATAGACTGGATGCAGGGAGGATGTTTCCCCTGGCTGAGGGGGGGGGGAGGGGTGCCTAGAACGAGGGGTTACAGTCTCAGGAGACGGGGTACGACATTTAGGACTGAGCTGAGGAGAAATGAGGTGAACCTGTGGAATTCTGTACCACAGAAGGCTGTGTAGGCCAAGTCACTTAATATATTTAACAAGGTGATAGATAGATTTCTAGCCATAAAAGGCATCAAGGGGTATGGAGGGAGAGCGGGAATATGCTATTGAGATAGAGGATTGGCCATGATCAGATTGAATGACGGAGCAAGCTCGAAGGGCCGAATGGCCTACTCCTGCTCCTATTTTTCTATGTTTCTATGTTTCTAATTCTGAGCGCAACACATGAGAGGATTGTTGTCAAGGCCTTGGAGAGGGCGCAGAAGAGAGTTACTCGAATGGTCCCATGGATGAGCGACTTCACTTATGTTTGGAGAAAGAAGAATCTGTGGATGTTCGCCTTTGAGTGGTGAAGAGTAAGAGGAGATTTGATAGAGGCGTTCAAAATCAGGAATGGATTTATTACAATAAAGAAGGAGGAACTGTTTCCATTGGCGGAATTTTCGGTCCCTCACTGTAAGTAGCACAGGTTAGATATGTACCTGCACCTTGTCTCTGAATAGATACCCCACTATACTATGGCAAAGGGTAGAGAACCACTGCACTCTGGATCATGTTAGATAATCTACACTACCTTGAGAGCGTGTAGGTACGCCAAGGCACCACAGCTCTGGTAGATACCACACTTTGTCATGCACCAGGTTAATTATATAATTATGAATTGGGACAAGTTACATACCCCACTGTACCATGACTCGGGACAGATACCCCACTGCACCCTGGCTCAGGATAGATACCCACTGTAGCTCAGGATATATAATTCACTGCACCCAGTATAGACATCACGCTGCACATAGTATAGATTCCCCGTTGGACACAGGAAAGATACAAAGCTAGAAACAGAATCGATACCCCATTGTATATAGCTCACAATAGATATCGCACAGCAAGCAGCTCAGAATACATATCCCATTGTGCATAGAATAGATATCTAACTGTAACATGAGAAAAAGTATTGAGCCCAATGTTCAACAATTCAGATTAGATGGCTCACTTTTCAATTATCTGGATAGATATACCACTGTACATTGGGACCAGGTAGCTAACGCGCTATACCATGGTGCAGGAGAGTTAACTCAGTGCTACCTTCCACAGGATAGACACCAAACTATATCATAACGCAGGTAGATAGCCCATTGCTCCAATACTTGTAATAGATACCCCAATGTACAATGGGTAACGTAGTTGGTCACACTGCACCATGGCACAGGATAGATACCCCATTGCACCATGGCACACTGTAGATTAAAACTGCAGTCTGGCTCATGATACATATCCCATGAATGTGTGCAGTGAACCTACCGTACGATAGCTCTAACAGATACCTCATTTGGCATGCAGACGTTAAGTCAGCCACGGCATATTGGGACAAGTTTCATACCAGTCGCTGAAGATAAGCATGCAGGTGCAACAGTCGGTTAAGAAGGCAAATTGTATATTGGCCTTCTTAGCGAAAGTGTTCGAGTACAGGAACAAGTATGTCTTGATGCAGTTGTACAGGGCCTTGGTGAGACCACATCTTGAGTATTGTGTGCAGTTTTGGTCGCCTTATCTGAGGAAGAATGTTCTTGCCATAGAGGGAGTGCAGCGAAGATTCACCAGACTGATACCTAGGATGGCAGGAATGACGTATGAGGAGAGATTGGGGCGATTGGGCTTATACTCACTGGAGTTTAGAAGAATGAGTGGGGATCTCATTGAAATATAAAATTCTAACAGGACTAGACATACTAGATGCAGGAAGGATGTTCCCGGTGGCCGGGGAGTCCAGAACCAGTGGTCCCAGCCTAAGGATAAGTGGTTAGCCATATAGGACTGAGATGAGGAGGAATTTCTTCAACCAGAAAGTGGTGAACCTGTGGAATTCTCTACCACAGAAGGCAGTAGAGGCAAATTCATTAAATATATTCAAGAAAGAGTTAGATATGTTTCTTATAGCTAAAGGGATCAAGAGATATGTAGAGAAGGCAGGGACAGGGTACTGAATTTGGATGATGAGCCATGATCTCATTGAATGGCGGAGCAGGCTCGAGGGGCAGAATGGCCTACTCCTGCTCCTATCTTCTCTGTTTCTATGTTTCGATGATACACCACTCTAGCATGACTCGGGACAGATACCACACATTACCATCGCTGGGGTTAGTTAAATCACTGCACCCTGGCTTAGGATGCCAGCGCCATCATACCATTGCTCAGGATGGTTACCTCACTACATCATGGGCAGGCTAGAGATGCCTGCAATGAAACTGAATATCAGGTGCTACGTATAACGTGCGGCCGATCCAATAACTCTTGGGTTGCGCCACCGCCCGAGATAATTCTAGGCCCAGGAATCATAGCATCGCAGAAACTGACAGCACATAAGGAGACCATTCGGCCCGACGTTTCTGTGCTGGCTCTTTGAAAGTGCAGTTGTGCATAGCCCCACCTTCCCGTTTTATCGTCCTGGAAGTTCCTTATGCTCAAGTAACGGTCCAACTCCCTATTAAAATTATTTGTGTGATCAGCTTCCAAGCCTTTTCAGGTCGAGCATTCCAGATCCCGAGAAATCTGCGTGAAAATAATATTCTACTCATCTCCCCTCTACAACTTTTGCAAATGATTTTAAATATATGACCTCTGGTTCTGGCCCACTCGCCAGACGGAATAATTTTTCTCTATCTACTCTAGCAAAACGTCTCATCACGTTGATAAACCTTTATTAGGTCACCTCTTCTCCTTGGCCCGTATTTTCCGATCCCTACCGGAGTGTAGGCATGTGTACACACCCGTAGGGACATCGGAAATGCCGGTTTCAGGCATGCAAAGCGCATGCGCTGAAACCGGCATTTCCGATCTGTCAAGAATCCTCTTGACATATCGCACGCCTGCCCTGGAGAAGGGCCTCTGCGGTTGGATAGTTCCGCTTTCTGCAGAACCTCAGCCCGCTGAAAACCCTTAGAAATCTTATGCCTGGCTACATATAAGAGTTTAAAAAAGTACAAAACAAAATCTTTTTTTCACTCATTTATAATTGAAAAATACTATTAAAAAAGGTAAGTTTATTTTTAATCCTGTAAAAAACTTTAATTATTTTTTCAAAACATTATTCTTTTTACAAATATTTAATTTAATATAATTCTAACTGATTTTAAAAAAGTGAATTTTTTTTAAACTTATTTACTATTTTTGTGTCTTTTTGGTGTGATCTCCAGTCATACTTTTGACAGATCAATCTGTCAAAAGTATGAAGGTTGATTCCCTTCTTTCATTGGCTCGACTGGCCCACGTAATTCCAGGGACAATTGCGAACCATTTGCGCCCTTGGGATACGTGGGCCCTCCGCATTTCGACTATGGAGAAGTCCAGGGGCGGAAGTTTCCGGACCTCGGGAGCCCGCGGGTACATGCGTAGACTTTTTTCCGATAGGAGGCATCCGCACGCGGGAAGCCTCCTATCAGAAATTACAGGCCCTTATCTATTCCAAGGAGACAAGTCGTAGCTTTTCCAACCTCTCCTCAACACTGAAGGATCTCATCGCTGCTTACAGCCTGATAAACCTCCTCTGGACCGTTTCGAAGGTCTTTACATCTTTCCTGAAATGTGGTGATCAGAATTGTCTATAATACCCCAGCTGAGGCTAGCAAGTGATTTGTAAATTTCTAGCATGTCCTCTTTGCTTTCAGATTATATTCCTCTATATGAAACCCCTAGTAAGCCATATGCTTTTTAACCACGTTACCAACTTGTTTCTATGGACATCAAAGATTCTGCTCATCTACACTCATCTACAGTGTCAGCTGTGGCTCAGTGGGTAGCACTCTCCACACTCGCCTTCGAGTCAGAATTCTTGTGTGTTCAAGTCCCACGCCAGGGACCTGAAGCACCTAAATCTAGGTTGGCGTCCAGTGCAGTGCTGATGCAGTCTTGCACTGTCAGAGGTGCCATCTTTCGAAGAGAAGTTAAGCCGAGGTCCTGTCTGCTCTCTCATGTGGATATGAAAGATCCCATCGCACTATTTCGATAGAAGAAATCTACCCGGTGCTCGGTCCAATATTTATCCCTCAATCAAAATAACAAAAACAGATTATCTGGTCATTATCACATTGCTGGTTGTGGGAGCTTGCTGTGCGCAAATTGGCCGCTGCGTTTCCCGCATTACACTTCAAAAGTGCTTCATTGGATGTAAAGCGCTTGGAGACGTCCGGTGGTCGTAATAGGCGCTACATAAATGAAAGACTTCCTTTCTTTTCAGAATCGTGCCATTTAAAGCTGACTTTCCATAATAGTCCTCCCAAAATGCAACACTCCATACTTCTCTGCTTTGAACTCCCTAAGCTCTGCCTCTACATTGGCCGTCATCCTGATTTATCATCATGAAGAACTACTTTGCCAAGTGTCGTTTCATCTAAAAAAATTCTAATGCCGCCCCCAACATCCGAGCGAAGTTCAGTGATAAACGTTGAAAATTGCAATGGAAACAAACTTGAGCCTTGTGGAGCACTACTGTAAACCAGCTCCCAGTCTGAAAACCATCCAACCACCAGTAAACTTGGCTTTCTGTCACTGAGTGTATTCGATATCCATACGGCCACTTTCCCATTAATTCCACGTACTTCCATTGTCTTAATAGACCTCCTGTGTGGCACTTTGTCGAATGCCTTCCTAAAGTTCATATACACAACATCAACTACACTACCTTGATTAAAATTCCCTGTCACATCATCGAAGAATTCAATCAGGTTAGTCAGACACGATTTGAATTTAAGCACTCCAAGCTGACCCTCCTTGTTTATCCCATGCCTTTCCAAATTACATTTTATTTTGTTTCTGATAATGGGATCCAATAACTTCCCCCACCACTGATGTTAGGCTGACTGACCAGTAGATCCCTGCCTCATCCCTTTCCCCTTTCTTGAATAGTTGTACAATATTAGGCACCCTTCCGCCCTCTGACACTACTGTATCCAATGAGGTTTGAAACATTGTGATAAATGACTCTGCTCTTTCTACTTTTTTGGCTTTGAGCAACGTAGGAGACTTTCGATCTGCAACATTCAGTACTGCTACACTTTTAAGCATGTCTTCTCTTCTATTACTATCCTGACCATAATTCTGCTCTCCGCTTTTAGTGCAGCCTGCACATCATTCGCTTCATTTGTGAAGACAGATGCAAAGTACACATTTTATACTTTTGCCATGTCCTCTGCCTCTACATAACGAATTCTATTTTGGTCAGTAATAAGCACAATTTTTTTTTTTACCCAGGCAAACCGCTTACACTGTATATGTTTAGAAACGGTCTTAGGTTTCAATTAAATGTTACCAGCTAATCTTTTCTCGTAACCTCTCTTTGCCTCCCGTATTATTTTCTTTTAAATCCCTCCTGTACTTTCCATAATCTTCCTGGGTATTGTGAGAAGTCGCACAACACCAGGTTATAGTCCAACAGCTTTATTTGAAATCACAAGCTTTCGGAGCGCTGCTCCTTCTTCAGGTGAAGTGAAGAGTGCATTTAGGCACAGCATAGAACGTCAGGGAACACTGCCAGATGATTACAGTTAATCTATCTAACTGCCCTTTATCACACCTCGGCAGAGAGATAATCACGGCAATCAAAGGTATGGATGGTGTCCAAACAGGTCAGTCAGGAAAACATTACATCAAAGACAATGAGGGGGTGTCACAAGGGGTCAAATGTGGCAGGTGCTGGGTCTGTATGGAAAACAAGAAACATTTTTTGCTGGAAATCACAGCAGGTCCAGCCGCATCTGTGCAGAGAGAACAAGCCAACGACGAATCCAGTCTGGATGACTCTATGTCAGGTGGGGTTACATGTAGCGTGACATGAACCCATGATCCCGGTTGAGGCCGTCCTCATGGGTATTGACAGCATTTTTCTCCTGGCATTTTTCATAAGCATCCTTTTTCTGTTACTTTTTAATTTGCATTCTCCCTTTTAGATTTAGATGCTCTACCCTTTTCCACAAAGGGGATATTCCTAGTTTGTACCTGATCAAGCTCTGTCCTGAAAGCCCTCCCTTGCTCCGTTAGTGCTTCAGCGTGCAATCACCCTTTTCCAGTCTACCTATGCCAGTTCCCCTCTTCAATCAATGATATTAGCTCTTCCCCAGTTGAGCTTTTTTCCCTTCGATATTTTCTGTTTTCTCTCCATAAATACTTCAACCGCATTATGTTGTTTTTGCTCTGAGCTACACCACCTCATACTGTGCCTCTCCAATTGATCTAGTGAAGCAGATCCTTCCTTGGTGGAGAGGAGTTATATTGCTCAAGAAAGGTCTCCTGTACTCATATTAGACACTCGTCTGCTTGCCTTCGCTTAGTACTATGCCTTTCCTTTCTATATTAAGGTAATTAACATATCGTGCTATTACTAAACTATTTTTGTTACATGTATTTGATATTTTCCTCTAGATTGGCTCATCTTTCTCCTTCTCACTGTTTGGAGCTCCATTAAAAAGAAATCCTAAATATATAACAGCTCATAATCTGTTCCTCACTCAAATCACACAGATTCAGTCCTGGAACTATGTAGTAAATTATTGCAGTTCAGAACTGTAACAGCATCCTTAATCAATACTACCACGCCCTTCCCTTCTTCCTTCTCAATCATTCCTGAATAATGGGCAGGCAGGAATATTAAAAACCCATTCCAGGATTTTTTTTCAGCCATGTCTCTGGGCAACAAACACAGAAAGCTAGCATGCAGGTACAGCAAGCAATAAGAACATAAGAACATAAGAACATAAGAAATAGGAGCAGGAGTAGGCCAATCGGCCCCTCGAGCCTGCTCCGCCATTCAATAAGATCATGGCTGATCTGATCCTAACCGCCAATCTACTATCTATCACAGAACCATCTCCTGCATCTAACAGAATTACACACACGAAATAGGAGCAGAATCAGGCTACACAGTCCCTGGGCCCGCTCCACTACCCACAGGGCCATGACCGATCCGAACCTAGACTCATGTCCAAATTCCTGCCCGCTCCCCGTAACCCTTAATGCCCTTTACTTCTAGGAAACTGTCTATTTCTGTTTTAAATTTAATTAATGTTGTAGCTTCTACAGCTTTTTGTGGCAGCATATTCCATGGACCTACCACCCTCTGAGTGAAGTAGTTCCTCCTCATCTCAGTTTTGAAAGAGCAGCCCCTTATTCTAAGACTATGTCCCCTAGTTCTCGTCTCACCCGTCATCGGGAACATCCTCCCCGCATCCACCCGATCCAACCCCTTCACAATCTTATATGTTTCAATAAGATCGCCTCTCATTCTTCTGAACTCCAATGAGTAGAGTCCCAATCTACCCAACCTCTCCTCATATGACCACCCCCTCATCCCCGGGATTAACCGAGTGAACCTTTTTTGCACTGCCTCGAGAGCAAGGATGTCTTTCCTTAAGTAAGGACACCAAAACTGTATGCAGTATTCCAGGTGCGGTCTCACCAATACCTTGTACAACTGAAGCAATACCTCCCTATTTTTATATTCTATCCCCCTAGCAATGAAAGCCAACATTCCATTTGCCTTCTTAATCACTTGCTGCACCTGCATACTAACCTTTTGAGTTTCGTGCACCAGGACCCCCAGATCCCTTTGCACTTCAGTACTCTCCAGTTTCTTGCCATTAAGATAATAAATTGCTCTAGGATTTTTCCTGCCAAAGTGCATCACCTCACACTTTCCAGTGTTGTATTCCATCTGCCAAATCTCTGCCCACTTACTTAGCCTGTCTATGTCCCCTTGCAGGTTTTTTATGTCCTCCTCACTCACTACTTTCCCTCCCATCTTTGTATCATCTGCAAATTTTGATATGTTACACTTGGTCCCTTCCTCCAAATCGTTAATATAGATTGTGAAGAGTTGGGGACCCAGCACTGACCCCTGTGGAACACCACTAGTTACTGATTGCCAGTCTGAGAATGAACCATTTATCCCAACTCTTTGCTTTCTGTTAGATAGCCAATCCTCTATCCATGCCAGAATATTACCCCCAATCCCGTGATTTTTTACCTTAAGCAATAATCTTTTGTGTGGCACCTTGTCAAATGCCTTTTGGAAGTCTAAATACACTACGTCCACTGGACGGCAAATGGCATGCTTGCTTTTATTCAAGGGTGTCGGAGTATAATAGTAAGGAAGTCTTGCTACAATTGTACAGGGCATTGGGGAGACCACACCTGGAGTAATGTGCAATGTTTTGGTCTCCTTATCTAAGGAAGGATATACTTGCCTTGGAGGTGGTGCAACGAAGGATCACTATATTGATTCCTGGAATGAGAGGGCTGTCCTATGATGAGAGTTTGTGTAGAATGGTTCTATACTCTCTGCAGTTTAAAAGAATGAGAGGTGATCCCACTGAAACATACAGGATTATGAAGAGGATTGACAGGGTAGATGCTGAGTGGTTGTTTCCCCTGGCTGGAGTGTCCAGAACTAGGGGTGATAGTCTCAGGATAAGGGATAGACCATTTAAAACTGAGATGAGAAGGAATTTATGCCCTCAGAGGGTTGTGAATGTTTGGAATTCGCTGCCACAGAGTGCTGTGATTGCTGAGTCTTTAAGTATATTCAAGGCTGAGATAGATAGGTTTTGGGACTCTCGTGGAATCAAGGGATATGGAGATCCGGCGGAAAGGTGGAGTTGAGGTCGATGATCAGCCATGATCTTATTAATTGACGGAGCAGGATCGAGTGGCCGTATGGCCGACTCCAGCTCTTATTACTCATGTTCTTATGTTCTTATGTTAATGTAACCAATCACATGTAGCAATCTTTGCCTGAAGCTCACTAACCTTATTAGTTTCATTGCGACTTACAAACTAAAACTCTTTCGTCACTTTTGCTGTTTTCCTTGTGGGATCGCAAAATAGGCCGACAAAACCAAACCTGAATTCACTAGTCTTTAAATATATACTAACCACGCTGTCGGGCGGTAATATTAGAAATCATGTTTAAAGGATGGTTAGTTCACTTGTAGAGATATATCAAAGGCATACATATAGTCTTTAGATAACCCTTTTCTTTAATTAGTACTATAAGAATAGCTGCTTACAACCAGACTATTGATGCCATATACTGATTTCCAAGCATTCCAGAATGTCGTTATCAGTACTACAGAAGCAGTGTTGATGTAGTTGGCCTTCTGCAGAGATAAGGGAAACTGAACTTCACAGGGAGTCGGCCATTCCTCTCTTGGCCGCCGACCACTTATCTCCCTTTGGAGTTGACATTGTTTACCATAATAAGCTTTTCTAGAGAATTAATGAAGTGTTGGTCAGGTACAACCGCATGGGAAAGGAAAGATAAGCGTGATATGACCTCGCTTGAGAGATAAGATGGAGTCTGGTAGACCATGCTCCCAAAGTCTAGATGATGGCCCCATCAGTAACAACTATGTGTTATGTTTAATGTCACAGAACATTTGAGGGCGGCTCCCAACATTGAGCGACTGATAATTAACCAATAAGGGAGCAATGGTAGCGACACTGTTTGTATGTGTACGCCCACTTTTGTAGCCAGTGTGTATTGCCTTTCGAAAGGTATATCAATTCTTGTATGTAGGTTTTCCTTTTAGAGTTAAGTGCTAGTCTGAGGTGACCAACCTCTCTCCCTTTGTGCACTCGGCCTTCTGGCTGGTTTCTAATAAACTTTTAATTTGTCTTCAGTTCCGTCTCCGTTTGGTTTTGCTCCAAAAATTCGGATCTAACATCCTCAACCTGGTCTCTGCATTTTTGTGGATATTTGTAACTTCACTGCTGCTGACGTCTTTCTGAAATCTGTTCTCATTTCCGCTCCTCTGCTATTTTTTGGTCACCCCTCCCTCCGCCTGATTAGTTTAAACCAACTGCAGCTGTACTAGTTAATCTCTCAGCAAGAACATTTATGCAGCTGGAACATGTGCATCGTGCACAAAAGGCCCTTCCCAGATAACCGGTCCCAGTGCTCCAAGAATCGGAAACCCTGCCTCCTGCATCAGCTCTCCAGCCACACATTTATCATCACTCTCATCCTGTTGCTATACTCATTAGCACGTGTCACTGGGATTAATGCTGAGATTACTAAGCTTTGAGGTCCTTTTTCAAATCATTTTCCTAACTGCTGAAACTCTGCCTGAAAGGACTTCAACACTTTTTCAACCTATTTCACTGTTTACAACATGGACAATGATTTCTGCCGTTTTTCCTTCCCTTCAGAGAATGTCCTGCAACCACGCGGTGATTTTCTTAACACTGACACCAGTAAGGCAACATATCATTTGGGACTTACTTTTCAATTTACAAACAAGCCCCTCTATGCATCTAAATATCGAAACCGCTATGACTACTGCATTTCGACACTTTCCTTTTCCCCCGCGTGCTGTCAAATCTCCTTGGTGCCGGGGTTTTGATTCTTACTAGAATCATAGGATGGTTGCAGCTCCGAAGGTGGCCATTCGGCCCGTCCAGCCCTTGCCGGCTCTCTGCATGAGCACTTCTGTTAGTCGCACTCCTCCGATCTCTCGCCGTAGCCCTGCATTCCTTCTCCTTCAGGTACTTATCCAATTCCCTATTAAAAGCCATTTTTGAGCCTGGCTCCACCACACCTCCATGCTGTGCATTCCAAATCCTAACCACTCGCTGAGTGAAAATGTTTTCCTCATGTCGACTTCGGTTCTTTTTTGCCAATTACCATAAATCTGTGTCCTATGATTCCTGAAACTTCCGCTCATGGGGACAGTTTCTATCTATCTACCTTTTCTAGTCCCCAAGTGATTTTGAACACCTCCATCAAATCACCTCTCAACCTTCTCTGCTTTAAGATGAACATCCCAGCTTCTCCAGTCTATTCCCGTAACTGAGGTCGCTCATCCCTTGATACATTCTTGTCAATCCTTTCTGCACCCTCTCTAAGGAGTTCACATTCTTCCTAAAGTGCTGGGCCCAGATTTGGTCCCATTACTCCAATTGAGCCAAACCAGGTTTTTATAAAGTTTCATCTGAACTTGCTTGCTTTTGTAATCTAAGCCTCAATTTATGAATGATGTGGAGATGCCGGTGTTGGACTGGGGTAGACAAATGTGCGAAGTCGCACAACACCAGGTTATAATCCAACAGCTTTATTTGAAATCACAAGCTTTCGGAGCGCTGCTCCTTCGTCAGTTGATCTCTTCACTTCACCTGACGAAGGAGCAGCGCTCTGAAAGCTGGTGATTTCAAATAAAGGTGTTGGACTATAACCTGTTGTTGTGTTACTTCTCAATTAATGAAGCTCAGGACCCCGTATGCTTTCTATTCCTCCAAGGTGCAGCTACAGTCCCTGAGTGAAAACCATTCAGCGATTGCACCTGGCTTGGGGGTTTCCTGCACTACCTGTTTCTTCATCCTAATCTGTCCGGTGGTCAACCATTCACTCGCATCGTACACCTTCAGTAACGGTGCGGTGACTACAGCCTGGTACGTTCGAAGTGGCTCTCAGACTCCCGGATGCACGGCAGTGAAGCCGTTCATCAAGCTCCGAGACTACGACCCCGAGTCCAGCAATTGGCAGCAGTTCCTGCACTCTTGGTTACCCAGGACGCATAACGTGTTCTGGAGTTCCCATATAGAAGAGGATGCATATACACCATGTCCTATCTGGCCTGTCTTGGCCGACAATCCACTGACCTCGAAAATATCTGAGACACACGTCACTAAAACACTTAACACGGAACTCAAAAATCTAAGTAACTGATGTCCAAGACACGGAGAAACTGACCTATGAAATTCTAATAAACTGACAAATGACAGACTTTTTTTTTCTTCGTATATGGGATGAGGGTTTCGCTAGCAATGCCTGCGTTTATTGCCAATCCCTAATTAACCTTCAGAAGGTGGTGGTGAGCCGCCTTCTTGAACCGCTGCAGTCCGTGTGGTTAAGGTACTCCCACAGTGCTGTTAGGGAGGGAGTTCCAGGATTTTGAGCCAGCGACGATGATTTTTCGGCGATATTCTTCCAAGTCAGGATGGCGTGTGACTTGGAGGGGAACTTGGCTGTGGTGGTCTTCACATGCGCCTGCTGCCCTTGTCCTTCTAGGTGGAATTGGTCGCGGGTTTTGGAGGTGCCGCCGAAGAAGCCTTGCCGAGTTGTTGCAGTGCATCTTGTAGATGGTACACACTGCAGCCACGGTACGCCGGTGATTGAGGAATGAATGGTTAAGGTGGTAGATGGGGTGCCGATCAAGCGGGCTGCTTTGTCCTGGATGGTGTCGAGCTTCTTGAGTGTTGTTGGAGCTGCATTCATCTAGGTAGTTGGAGTGTATTCCATCACACTCCTTACTTGTGCCTTGTATATAGTAGTACATCTTTGGGGAGTCAGGAGGTTAGACACTCGCAGCAGAATAACTAGCCTCTGACATATCTTTTTGCCACGCTATTTAATTGGCTGGTCCAGTTAAGTTTCTGATCAATGCTGACCCCCAGGATGTTGATGATGGAGGTTCCGGCGATGGTAATGCCATTAAATGTCAAGGGGCGGTGGTTAGACCCTCGCTTGTTGGAGATAGCCATTGCCCGGCACTTGTGTAGCGTGAATGCTACGTGCCACTTATCAGCCCAAGCCTGAACGTCGTCCAGGTCTTCTTGCATTCGGGCACGGACGGCTTCGTTATCTGAGGAGTTGTGAACGCCACTTAACACGATGCAGTCATCAGCGAATATCCCCATTTCAGACATTATGTTGGAGGGTAGGTTATTGATGAAGCAGCTGAAGGTGGTTGGGCGGAGGGCACTGCCCTTAGGAACTCCTGCAGCGATGTCCTGGGGCTGGGATGATTGACCTTCAATCACCATAACCATCTTCCTTTGCGCTCGTTATGACTCCAGCCAGTGGAGAGTCCCCCACCCCCCATTCACATTGACTGATACTAACATAGTAAAAGTTAACTAAAGGCATTAGAAGTTACATCTATCAATCCACAATGCAATGGAAACGGCTATCAAGTGAATTGCAACAGTGCAAAAGGAAAAAATTAATAAAACTAACTCACAAACGTGCCTGTTACCCAACAAATAGTTTGAGTGGTTTTATTGGTTTGATGTCCTGGCTTAGTTTGTCAAGAAGTTTTTGTTGGAGAGGCTGAATCAGTTTGAAGTGCTGTGCTCGTTTGAGGTGAGGTATTCTTTTGAGATGCTGTATTAGTTTGGGGTGTTGTATTAGTTTGAGTTGCTGCATTAGTGTGAGATGCTGCATTAGTTTGAAGTACGGTATTAGTTTGAGGTACTTAATTCGAAGGTTTTGTATATGTACGCTTGGAATCAGTAACAATGCTCTCCTTGCGATTGACTATTTTAATAAAGACTTTATAACGATGTATTACAAACCCTGATATATACACGACTAATGTGTGATAACAAATACCTAACTTGAACAGCCCAATTGTCTAATTATGAGATTCATAGACACAAACTCCACACATTCATTGGGTCACTGAACGGCCTCAGTTAAAGAGGGCAGGCACATCCCAGAGTGCAGTAGAGCAGCCCCGAGACGATAATCTGACATTTGGAATTGCATTACAGAATGGCCACATTTAGCTCCAGCAGCCACATCCCAGAGTGAAGTAGACCAGCCCCGAGAGGTTCCTCTAAGGCTTGAACTTTAATTACTGAATGGCCTCGGTAAAGTAGGCCGCCACATCCCAGAGTGCAATAATGCAGCACAGAGATAGCACTCCAATATTTGGAATTTAATTAGATAATGGTCATAGTTAAAGGGGCCAACCACATCCTAGACTGTAGCAGAGCAGTCCTGAGAGGACACTCTTACATTTGGAATTTAATTACTGAATGGCCACAGCTAAAGAGTGCAGCCTGATCCCAGCGTGCAGCTTAGCAGCCCTGAGAGATCTCTGTAACATTTGGAATTTAATAATGAATGGCCACAGTAAAAGAGGCAGCCCCATCCTAGAGTGCAGAAGAGCTGTCCTAAGCGGGCAATCTAACATTTGGAATGTAATCACTGAATGGCCACAGTTAAAAAGGGCAGCCACATCCCAGACTGCAGCTGAGCAGCCCTGAGAGGGACACTCCAACCATTGGAATTTATCTACTGTGTTACTTCTGTTAAACCGGGCAGTCACATCTCAGAGTGCAGTAGAGCAGCCCTGAGAGGGACACTCTAACATTTGGAATTGAATTACTGAAAGAACAAAGCAGAGTGAACAACATCACCGAAACAATATGAAATCTATAAATGGGCCTGATAGTGTTGGAAGGAATAACATAATATTTGGGTGAATACAGCTTCCAATTTTCATTTGTTAATTAATGTGATCAGAATTCTCCAGTCTTTGGGGTTTACAATTTCAGTCTCTGCACTCGATATATTACATCACAACAGCGAATAACTCGGCCGTCGTCATCTGTTTGTGCAAATTGAAAAGTTTCTATTTTGAACGATGTTGCAACCACAATGTCCCCCTGGAGATACCACGGGATATAAATTGAAGGTTCAGGGAATGTATTGCCTCAGAGTTTAATTCAAAGAGATTGCCTGCAGCACGAAGGGATACATCGCATCACACAGAAGATGATTGAAACATATCACAACATCGAGAAAGTTTACTACCCGATCCTTGCCGTCATTGGTGTCACTGGTAAGTGACTTTGACCATTGAAGTTGTGTAAATCTGTGTGTGAGCTGGTCACTGGTTTTGCTCTTCCACGGATAATATTACATGCTGATCTAGTGGCGTACGTCATACAGGCACTCGATCAGTGATAACATTCGCACAAAAATGGATGTCATAAATGATCACGATGCTTTTATACCATTGTCTTATCTAAATATACGTTACAGTATTAGTCTCGTAGCCAAGTTAAATAATAAAATGATTACCTTTTATGGAAGTAAGTGGAATAACCCCCTGCTTTCAGTGCTGAAAACAACCCGGTACTCTTTATTAATGGAGGTGCCTTTCCCTTTACAATTATACTGATCTTGGGTCACTGACAGAAGTGGAGCACCTGACCCCAGCGGCCATGTATGACAGGGAGTATCTGTCACTGTATAATTCTGCAGAGCGTGGTTCACGAATCGGAGTGCAACAACTGAACCCAGTGGCCATGTATTACTGGGAGTAAAAGTTACTGTAGAATTATACTGAGTGTGGGTCAGTAATTGGAGTGGACGTAATCGTTTCTACTTTGAAATAGTTGGTCCTGAATTCGCTCTCTGCGGCATAACTAAGGAGTACGCTGCCGAACTCCTAACCAAATCTGCACTTACATCACGCGAACCCCATTTGAAAAGTTGCATTCTAACGCTGCGGAGTTGTGTGCAGTATACTAGCACATGATCGCAGCGTCACACCATTGTGCGTGAGCGTACCTATGATCATGTGGGTTGGTGCTCCTTTCACTTCCTGAATCTTAGCCAATCAGGAAACAGAGGAAATTGCTACATGGCAATAGAAGACAGAACTCTTCCACTGGCATATATCTACAATCGACATAGCGTTTACTATCCTCTCTTAATTGAAAATGTTGGAAGAAGTGATTTAAAAAATAGCAATATATATTTTAATTATGGCAGATAGTCATTTTATCAAACATCATTGATAAATACGTGTAAATAATCATGTTGCATTTGTTAAATATGCGGTTCCTATCTACTCAGCATTAGATTAGATGCTTCAATATTTAAATTGTACCCATAAAATAGCAAGGCTAAGTAACAAATCATTCTATAAACAAGTAGGTTATTTTATTTTAAAACCAGACACAAATGTTATTCCCCACTAACCCTTTTTACTGGTAGCCATACCCTTACGCATTTTTCAAGAGAGCGACCTTATCCAAACATTGGTGTCGTTTTAGTTTCCTGTCTAGCCACCTTTGACCTTTGCCGTTACGCCCCACAAGAGTTGTTTTATTGTACTAAGGAACAGTTGTAAAATCCACGAATGTGAGGCCCAACAGAATATTTTTAATTAGAAAATGTTAGAAGCAGTCAACATCTCATTTAGCAGCCGCCATCTTAAACAATTTTCTCATCCCCCCTCCCCTTACGTTGAATGAGGAGGTGCAACTTGCAGCGAAGCCAATGCGCAGTCGGAACTTGAGAGATCACAAGTTCGGTATTTTGGATATGTGGACATTCCGAACTTTCAGTCAATTTCCAAGCCAGTAAAATGGAGCACACGTGCGTCATCATACGGACGGCGAATTCAGGGCTACTATTTCAGGTGACTGATCTCTCAAGTCCATGCAGCTGTCTTTGTGTTTTAGGAAAGTTATCGATTGCGATGTGGCGAATTTTCGCTGTTGTTTGAAAATGTTTTATATGTAGAGCGTACCGTGAAATGCATTCACATTGCGCTGTTTCCTATGGAGCGGCACCAATCGAAATAGATGCGTAACCGAAAGTAAAATACCGCGAGATCCTGGAAATTTGAAATAAGAACAGAAACTAATGGTAATACTCTCCAATCAGGCAGCATTTGTGGAGAGAGAGAAACAGAATTAACTTTACAGGTCGATGAGTCGTAATTGCTCTGCACCACGTTCTACACCAGACTTTCTGATACACCTTCCTTTTTCCTCTATGGAGGATTTATCTCCAGCGTGCTTGACCGTTTCCGTAAATTTCCCCCTCATGCTACACTCGCCCTTCAATTTCCCTCCCAGATATCCCAAACCCCAACTCCCCTCCTCACCTTCCACCCTACCGGCTTTCACATCACCGGATCATCCCCCACCATTTCCGCCCTCTTCCAGCCACCACCAATCAATTCTTCCCCTCCGCTCCCGTTTTAGCATTCCGAGGGGAACCTTCCCTCTGAAACAGCTTGGCAGACACTTCCTTCACCCCTTCCCGCTTCCCTTCACACGGTGCCTCCCTGTTCAAGGGTAGGGGATGCAACACCTGCCCTTTCAACTCCTCCCTTCCCTCCATCCAGGCCGCCTACCTCTCCTTCCAGGTGTGAAACCCATTTACTTGTACTTAGTTTCGTTCTGTATACTGCCTTCGCTGCTCACGATGCGATCTGCTTAACATCACCGAGAACACACGCAGATTTTGTGAGTGCTTTGCTGAAAACTTCCACTCAGTAAAGTCCGCAAGCATGACCCAGAGCTTCAGGTCGCTTCCATTTTAATCCACTGTCCCGCTTCCATTTTTGACCTCACTGCTCTCCAACTCCTACACTATTCCAACAAAGGTCAACGGAAGCACAAGTCAAAGCACGCCATCTTTCGAATAGGCTTTTTAAAAATATCCGGATCCATTCATCAAAATCAGCGCAGCCTTCTATTTCTTTCTGCTCATGTCCCAGCGAGCTACACCTTAAATGTGTCTATGCTACTCCCCTCAACTACTCCAAGTTCAACATTCTAATTAACAACAGAAAACGCTGGAAATACTCAGCAGGCCAGGCAGCATCCGTGGAGAGAGAAACAGAGTTAACGATTCAGGTCGAAGACCTTTCGCCAGAACTGGAATAAAGAAGTAAATTAAACAGATTTAAAGCAAGTATAAAGCCGGAACACCTCCGTTCAGTCCGTAAGGGGGACCCCGAGCTCCCGGTGGCCTCTCAATTTAATTCTCCGCTCCACTCCCACTCTGACCTCACCATCCTCGGCCTATTACACTGTTCCATGAAAGCGCAGCGTAAGCTCGAGGAACAGCACCTCATCTTTCGTTTAGGCATCCTACAGCCTTCTGGACTCAACATCGAGTTCAACAATTTTAGATCATAACCTCGTCCACTATCACATTTATGTTTTATTTTTCATCCACCCTTTTGTTTGCCCCACACTTTTTTGTCCTCCCAGAACCTGGCAGCTGTCCTTCATTCTGCCAGTGCATTTCACACTTCATTTACTCTCAACCTGTTATATCAAAAACTCCTCTTGCCTTGGTTATCTCTTAATGTCTCTCAATGTCTCTTCATCTCTCCTTTTGTTCTTTCATCCCCTCCCCCTTTTCCCAGCTTTATACTTGCTTTAAATCTATTTGATTTCCTGCTTTTTTCCAAATCTGACGAAAAGTCTTCGATCTGAAACGTTAACTCTGTTTCTCTCTCCACGGATGCTGCCTGGCCTGCTGTGTTTTTTCCAGCGTTTTCTGTTGTTATTTCGGATTTCCAGCATCCGCAGTATTTTGCTATCCACATTCTAATTATTCTCTTATTAATGAATTTACTGCTGAATTCCTTATTGGATTTATTAATGACTGCATTTTATTCATGCCCCCTAGTATTGAATACCCCACAAGTCATAGAATCCTAGAATCAAACACATAGCCCTGGATATTAACGGGACGTGTTACGTAAGCTGGGTGGGCAGAGTTTAGGACAGTAAACCAGAAGTCCCGGTTTCCACCCAGGCAGGTAAGACTGATTGACAGGCTTGGCTTCCAGTCGAGCGGGAAGGACTCCGGAACAGGCCGCAGGAGCAGATAGGGCCGGTCCCTAAACACCAGCGGTTGTTGATACGGATCCCGAGGGTTTCCCATCTTGTACCTGGGTGCCCGGGTGGCTTCCGTTAAACCCGGAAGTGCGCGGTTTCAGATCATTGCTGAGCTTTTAAAGGTTTTAACTTTGTCCCGAACCCAACAGGAGTACAGGAACAAGGATGTCTTGCTGGAGTTGTACAGGGCTTTGGATAGACCACACCTTGAGTAATGTGTGCAGTTTTGGACACCTTATCTGAGGAAGGATATTCTTGCCATGGAAGGAGTTCAGCGATGACTTACAAGGCTGATACCTGGGATGGCAGGAAAGACGTATGAAGAGAGATTGCGTCGATTGGGCTAAACTCGCTGGAGTTTAAAGAATGAGTGGGGATCTCATCGAAACTTATAAAATGCTGACAGGTCAGGACAAACTAGATGCAGGAAGGATGTTCCCGATGGCCGGGGAGACCAGAACCAGGGGTCACTGTCTATGGATAAGGGGTAAGCCATTTTGGACAGAAATGAGGAGGAATTTCTTCACCCAGAGATTGGTGAACCTGTGGAATTCTCTGCCACAGAAGGCAGTAGAGGCCAATTCATTAAATAGATTCAAGAAGGAGTTGGTTATATTTCTTAAGGCTAAAGGGATCAAGGGATACGGGGAGAAAGCAGGGACAGGGTACTGAATTTGAATGATCAGCCATGATCGCATTGAATGGCGGAGCAGGCTAGAGGGGCCGAATGGCCTATTCCTGCTCCTATCTTCTATGATTCTATGATTCTTTGACTCAACCCACGCGTTTTTGTCTGCTGAAATGTAACCATTACTGTCATGGCTCAGAGACGAAGAATGCTTGATTAGTAATTTACAGCCTCTTTTCCCATCTCTTTTTCACAGTTAATTTAGTGGCGATTGTAATCCTGTCCCGGGGGAAATGCGGGCTCACCACCTGCATCACTCGCTACCTGGTGGCCATGGCAGCGGCGGATCTAATGGTCATTATCACTGTGGTCATATTGTATCGTATCAATTATTATTATTTCCCAGTGTGTTTCCTGGACATCACCCCTGTGTGTAATGTCATCAATGTCCTGAGTTGCGCAGCCACAGGCTGTTCTGTCTGGTTCACGGTCACTTTCACCTTTGATCGATTTGTGGCCATTTGTTGCCAGAAGCTGAAAACAAAATATTGCACCGAGAAAACTGCGGCTGTGGTTCTAGCAACAACCTGCATTCTGCTCTGTTTAAAAAACGCTCCCTTCTACTTTACACGTGAACCTCGAGTGATAATCGACAATGTCCCTTGGTTCTGCAACACAATCTCCAGCTATTATACTGAGCCCGGATGGGTGGCATTTCGCTGGTTTGATATGATTTTAACCCCATTGCTCCCATTCGCTTTAATTCTGTTGCTCAACGCACTGACAGTTAGACACATTTTAGTGGCCAGTCGAGTACGTAAGGGACTGAGGGGTCAGAGTAAGGGCGACAATTGCAGTGACCCAGAGATGGAGAGCAGAAGGAAGTCTGTGATTTAACTCTTCGCCATATCCGGCAGCTTCATACTTCTGTGGTTGATAGCTGTTGTCGATTTCTTATATTATACCATTTCAGGAACAGATCCCATGGATTACAATGAGTCTTTACAAATCTTTCAACAAGTTGGAAATATGCTGATCAATTTAAGCTGCTGCACAAACACATTTATTTATGGGGTGAGCCAGTCCAAGTTCAGAGGGCAGTTGAAGAGCGCGGTGAAATATCCGGTTACCTCTATTATTCAGTTCATTAAGAATCAGAACAACTGAGCGCAGCCCAGAGGCGGGTCCCAGTCTTTCCAGTCCATGAATGTAATATTTATCCCCAGAGTTCCATCAACACAATTACACCAGGAATCGCTGGCGATCTGAAAATACAACCAGCACAGTGTTTAGGACACGGCACTATTTCTGACTGACAGTTCCGACACTCTCTTTCGGGACATGACCACAATTTGCTGCATTCAGTACGCACGCTTCTGTAAAGAGTCACTTCAGCTATTTAGTGCAGCAATTCATTTGAAGCTTCCAGACTAAGAACCCCGTCAATAGGTAGGCAGACAGAGCTGAGCTGCCGTTCAGAGGATTACATTACCTATAATATAAAGCCCGCAATATACCATTCGGCCCAAGCAGTCTGTGCTGGTGTTTATGCTCCACATGTGTCTGCTCCCAATGCATCTATCTCATCTCAGCCTATCAGTCTACATTTCATTTCCCTTTCTCTCATGTACTCGACCGGGGGCCCTTTGAAACCTTCTAAGTTCTTTGCCTCCGCCATTTCCTGTGGCAGCGAGTTCCAGATTCTAAATTCTCTGATTTAATGTATACCTCTTTATTTCCCTATTGGATTTGTGTTGGTGAAAAATGAATTCACTCGAGTCTGTCTCAAAGCAGAAGATCGCAATTTATTTAACAGAGAGTTCTGGGAGAAGAGCCATAGACTCCGCGGTCTAGTGATCCACTTCTCGTCGTTAAAGTGGTATCGGAACTTCTTTTATACATTATAGGGCCAGCTACGCAATTCATTACATACAAATGTCTTCACCCAATCACATTCCCCCAATAACAAGCTCCTAATTATAATTATTGGGTTATGCTCTCATGGCTTCAACAGCTCACTATTTAAAGAACACCCAGGAACGCAAAGATAACCCCATCTTCTCTAATCCAACACAAACAGTCTTCTTGAACCTCGCTCACCAGCCTCCTCCACCCTCGCCGGCAACATTAAGTGCGAGGAGCTCACGAAGATCGAGGCCATCCGTTCTGCTGCCTCTGCCAATGCCCGCCCTTCCCCTAGCTCATCAGGAGAAACATGTATATATGTCCCCCTCTCTGTACTCACGTCTTTCTCCAGATTTCTGCAAATCTCCTGCACTGCTCTCTCCGACCTCATCTTGTTCATGAGACCCACCTGCAGCTCCCTCGATCCTATTCGGACAAAAATGAAGACCACTCAATTGCCCTTCCTTGGCCCTATGTCAGCTGATATTGTTAACAGATGCCTCTGCTCCGATTTTGCCCCCTTCAAATCTGCTGCCATCGCCCGTCCCCTAAGTAAAACACACTTGACCGCTCCGTCCTTGAAACTAATGCCCCATCTCCAAACTCACTTTCCTTTCCAATGTCCTTGAGCGTGCTGTTGCCTCCCAAATCCGCGCCCATCTTTCCCGCTATTCCATGTTTGAATCTCTCCAATCAGGTTCCTGGCACGGCCATTCTCAAATTCACAATGACATTAATTGTAACTGACCTTGGTAAACTATCCCTTCTTATCCTTCTCGACTTAGCTGCAGCCTTTGACACAGTTGACCACAATATCCTCCTCCAACGC
The DNA here is from genome assembly GCA_030390025.1 of Squalus acanthias. NCBI lineage: Eukaryota > Metazoa > Chordata > Chondrichthyes > Squaliformes > Squalidae > Squalus > Squalus acanthias. Next base: position 9,715,743 of record CM059453.1, read on the forward strand.
CTCTCCTTCGGCATCCAACTGGGTGGGACTGCACTCGCCTGGTTCCATGCTTATCTGTCTCTCCACTCCCGCATCGTTGCCATTGGAGTCCCGCACGGATCTATCCTTGGCCTTCCACTAATTCTCATCCATATGCTGTTCCTCGGCCACATCATTCGAAAGCTCAACGTCAGGTACAACAGGTATGACACTTAGGTCTACCACACCAACAACTCTTTCCACGCCTCCTCTCTTTTTGAATTGTCACACTGCTTGTCCGACATCCAGTATTGGGTAATCAGAAATGTCGTAAACTGAATATCGAGAAAGACTTAGGGCCATTGTATTTGGTCCTCGCAAGAAATTCCTTTCCCTGACCACCGGATACATCCCTGGCAACTGTATTAAACTGAGCAAGACCGTTGGAAACATTGGTGTCGTGTTTGACCCCGAGATGAGTGTCCGACAACATATCGGCTCCAGCACCAAGACTGCCGACTTCCACCTCCATAACATCGCTCGACCCTGAACCTGCCTCAACTTATCTGCTGCTGAAAACCTCACCCTTGTCTATGTTTCCTCTAGACTTCTCTATTGCAATGCTCTCCTGTCCGTCATCCCATCTTCCACCCTACATAAACTTGTGCCAGTTCAAAACTCTCATGCCAGTATTTTAACTCACTGGAAATCTCGTTCACCCATCAATGTGCTTGAAGACCTTTACTGTCTCCTGGTCCGGAAAAGCCTCAATTTTCAAATCCTCATCCTTCCCTTTCAAATCCCTCCCTGGGGTCGCTCCTCCCTATCTCTGCAGCCTTCACCAGCCCAGAAGCTTTTGAGATCTCTGCGCTCTTCCAATTCTGGCCTAATGCGCATCCATGATTTGAATCGCTCCATCATTGGCGACCGTGCCTTCAGCTGCCTTGGATCTAAGCTCTGGCATTCCCTCCCTGAAACTCTCCGACTCTCTCTCTTCTTTTAAGATTGCCATAGAACCTGCCTCTTTGATCAAGCTGTTCTTCATCCGTCCTGATATCCCCTTCTGTGATTCGGTGTGAAAAATGTTTCATGTTGATATCGCTCTTGTTCTGCACCTTGGGGCGTTCCACTGCACTAAATGCGCTACATCAGTTTAAGTAGCGGTTGTAAAGTTCACCTGCATTTCACTGCCCAGTCTGCAAGTTGTCTGATGTATAATGTGGGATGTTTTTTACGGAAATATTTCTTCATTTCTTGAAACAACACAGCACTTAAAAAAAACCTACAAACAATCAATAAAGGCATTCATCTCCAACTGTAGCTTTTATTGTAATACACTAGAAAAGATGCAGGTTTATTGCAGAGTAAAAATCCGTGCTTGTCAGTTTGTTATGCTGCTTTTCAAAAAAGTTACTTAATTTATCGAAAGCAGCCGTTGTCCTCTTGGCTTCAGCCTCTTTCTGTGCCTTTCAGGATCTATTTCTGCGTCTAACATTCTCGACTCCTCATCACCCCACCTAACATACGCAGCTCCTTCCAACCTTATCTAATATCCTCAGCTCCTCCCACATTACCTAATATCCTCAGCTCCTCCCCACCTCACCTAATATCCTCAGCACCTCCCCAGCCACCTAATATCCTCAGCTCCTCCCCACCCACCTAATATCCTCAGCTCCTCCCCACCCCACCTAATATCCTCAGCTCCTCCCCACCTCCCCTAATATCCTCAGCACCTCCCCACCCACCTAATATCCTCAGCTCCTCCCCACCTCCCCTAATATCCTCAGCACCTCCCCACCCACCTAATATCCTCAGCTCCTCCCCACCCCACCTAATATCCTCAGCTCCTCCCCACCTCCCCTAATATCCTCAGCTCCTCACCACCCCAGCTAATATCCTCAGCTCCTCCCCACCCACCTAATATCCTCAGATCCTCCCCACCCACCTAATATCCTCAGCACCTCCCCACCTCACCTAATATCCTCAGCTCCTCCCCACCCCACCTACTATCCTCAGCTCCTCCCCACCCCATCTAATGTCCTCAGCTCCTCCACACTCAATCTAATGTCCTCAGCTCCTCCCCACCACACCTAATATCCTCAGCTCCTCCCCACCCCAACTAATATCCTCAGCCCCTCCCCACCCCACCTAATATCCTCAACTCCTCCCCACCCCACCTAATAACCTCAGCTCCTCCACACCCCACAAATATCCTCAGCTCCTCCCTACCCCACCTAATATCCTCAGCTCCTCCCCACCTCACCTAATATCCTCAGCTCCTCCCCACGCCACCTAATAGCCTCAGCTCCTCCCCATCCCACCTAATATCCTCAGTTCCTCCCCACCCAACCTAATATCCTCAGCTCCTTCCCACCCCACACAATATCCTCTGGTCCTCCCCACAGTACCTAATATCCTCAGTTCCTCCCCTCCCCACCTAATATCCTCAAATCCTCCCCACAACACCTAATATCCTCAGTTCCTTCCCATCCCAAATAATATCCTGAGCTCCTCCCCACCCCACCTAATGTTCTCAGCTCCTCCCCAAATCGACCTAATATCCTCAGCTCCAACACACCCTACCTAATATCTTCTGCTCCTCCCTAACGCCACCTAATATCTTCAGCTCCTCCTTCACCCCACCTAATATTCTCAGCTCCTTCGCACCCCCACCTGGCATTCTTAGCTGCTTCTCATCCACATCTAATATCCTCATTCCTCCCCACCTTACTAAATATCCTTAGCTCCTTCACACTCCAACTAATATCCTCAGCTCTTACCCACCCCACCTATTATCCTCAGCTCCTCCCCACAATACCTAATACCCTCAGCTCCTCCTCATCTGCATCTATAATCTTCCACCCACACCTAATATACTGAGCTCCTTTCCACTCCACCTAAAAACCTCACATCCTCTCCACGCCAGTAATATACTCAGCTCCTCCCCACCAAACGTCACATGCTCAAGTCCACCGCAGCTCACATAATACACTCACTCCTCCCCACCTCACCTAACATCCACAGCTCCTCCCCGCCCCTACCTAACAGCCTGAGCTCCTCCCCGCCCCACCTAATATCCTCAGGTCCTCCCAACCCCATCTTATACCCTCAGCAACTCTCATCCCCACTAATAACCTCAGCTCCTCCCTACCCAACCTAGCTTCCTCAGCTCCTCCCCACCCCACCTAATATCCTCAGCTCCTCCCCACCCCACCTAACATCCTCAGCTCCTCCCCACCCAACCTAACAACCTCAGCTCCTCCCATCCCATCTAAATTCCTCAGCACCTCCCCACCCAACCAAGCTTCCTGAGCCCCACAAACATTACAACAGAGATGTTAAGCTGAATTTTGCATTATGATGTTATTTAATCCTCAAAGAATTTATTTTTTAATACAGATCATATTCAATATTTCTTCTCCTTTCTCTATTTTACTCTGCTTTTCTCTTTTTTCTTTTCACATTTCCGTTGAGCTTTCAGTCATTGCTTCATCTTATCACTTTCTTTTTATTTATTTTTATCTTTTCTTTGTTCAGTTTCGTAAAGAGTTGAGATAATGAACGGAGAGAATTGCAAATGGATGTCTTCAAACAATCAGGAGTTAGCGTTCCTTCAATCATATTAAACACCTCAAGAGCTTGCTTGACAGACCGGAAGTGCCGGTTTTCAGCGCATGCCCTTCGGATGCCTGAAAGCAGCACTTGCGAATTCCCTGCGGGTGTGTACACAGCTCGTGCACACCCATAGTGATCGATAAATGCGGGCCAATGTTTTTGTCCCGTAACGAGTATCTGAGTCTACGACCATTTGCGTGAATTACATTCGCGCTGCTTTTGGTGCAAGCAGGAAGCTTCATTTCCGATTCCCAGCCAGCACCGTGCGCGAATATATCTGTATTAGTATTCGCCCATCCCAGATTCTGTTACATTGAAAAGCTATTCACTGAGTTCCCTTGAGTTATGAACACTGACGATTTGTACCAAGTCTCACAGTTTAACAAATGAGATAGATAAAAGTACATCGCAAATTGGTGCATTGCAAGAGAAGTTAACAACGTTTTCAACATCACTATATAACCACATAATGCATTTCTTCAAACTGCAGATTAAATGATAGACTGAAAACATGATTCGTTTTCATCTGAATTGAATTATTTCTGTTTAAGGAATGGAATGGCTACACAACTGTTTTCCTAGAGCTTAATCTGCTAACTAATAAACGTACCGGTGGGATAATGGTTGAGCAGGGTGGGCCTATATTCATTGGAGTTTAGAAGAATGAGAGGGGATCTTATTGAAACATAAAATATACTGAAGGGGCTTGAGAGGGTAGATGCAGAGAGAATGTTTCCTCTCGTGCGAGAATCTGGAACTAGCGGGCAGAATTTCAGAATAACGGGGCACCCTTTTAAATCGGAATTGAGGAGGAATTTCTTCTCTCAGAGGGTCGTGAATCTTTGGAATTCTCCTCCCAAGAGAGCTTTGGAAGATGGGTCATTGTATATATTTAAGGTAGAGATCGACAGATGTTTGAAAGGTAAGCGACTCAAGGGTTACGGTCAGCGAGCAGGGAAGTGGAGTTGAGGCCAAGATCAGATCAGCCATGATCTTATTGAATAGCGTAGCAGTCTCGAGGGGCTAATTGACCTACTCCTGCTCCTACATCTTATCGACTTATGAAAGCACGTCACCTAACGTATTAAATTACCAAATGTACGCACATGCCCACTTAATCATACTACTGTGCTTCAGACCTATTACCATGCACAGTGTGTATTCAAACACCAGAGGGCACGCACTCGCTCTTACTGACTCGACTGATCTGTACATTAAACCACCAGGGGGCTCCCACTCGCTCATACTTCTCAGACAGATCTGGTGAAATGCACCGAATGCATTAAATCACCAGTGGGCGTACAGGAGGCTTTACTTTTCCTGCAGTCCTGTTAACATGAACTGTGTACGTTTAACCACCAGAGGGAGGACAATCGCCCTTACTTATAGTACTGAATTGTTAACATATGACGTGTATTTTAAACCACCAAGGGAGCACACGAGCCCTTTTGTATGCTGCAGACTGGTTATCATACAGCGCGCACATTAAACCACCGGGAGTGCGGGGACACTCGTCCTTATTAATATGACAGAACTACTAACATGCACCGTACATATTCTACATTGCCTTTCATTTAGCCCTGCGCTTCTTTCACAGTCCGCTCGACTATCCGTGGTTTCCTGCTTCTGAATGTGGATATTTAGAAGCTGGCTGTGCCGCTCCTCCCGCTGCATTCTTCAAACACTCTCAGTTTTGGCGATGAAAAGTCCATTGCAGACTTTGTTACTCTGAGTGGAATCCTGATTTCCTGCATTCCTTCCGACCAATTTTCCAATGGAAACAGTTACTTCCTAATTACTCGATTCAAAACCCCTCATAATTTTGAACACCTCTGTAAAATATACTCTTAATCTTCTCTGCTCAGGTCGCTCCATCTAATTGAACACCCTCAAACCTTGCAACATTCTAGTCAATCTAGACTCCACCCTTTCTGATCCCACGACATCCTTCATAATGTCTGGTGTCCAGAATTGCTCACAACTGCCCAGCTGAAGCACAACCTCTGATTCATAAAGGTTTCCTTCCAGTTCATTGAGTTTGCCCTTTGTGCATCTGTTGATTCATTGTAGGATCCCGAATATCTTGGCAGCTTGTTCTGCCAACTTCAAGGAATTGAGTATGTGAACCCCTAGTGTCTCTCAGTTCCTGCACCCGCTTTGTTCCAGGTCATTTAAATATATATCTAAAATTGTAGTGGACCCAAAACCAACTCTTTGGGAACAACAATGCATACTTCCATCCTGTCTGAAAAACAACTGTTCACAGCTACTGACGAGCACTTATGATGAAAGGTCATCGACCTGAAACCTTAACTCTGTTTCCCTCTCCACAGATGCTGACTGACCTGCTAAGTATTTCCAGCATTTTGTTTTCTTTTTCAAATCTACTACCTCCTTTCTGTCCCTCAGCTAATTTCGTATCCACCCTGCAGATGCCTGCTTAATCCCATGGGCTTCAATATTGCTGATAAACGTATAATGTGGATACTGTATCAAACAACTTCAGAAAGTTCATATATATAACATTAACCGCACTATCCTCAATCGAATCTCTCCATTACTTCATCAAACATTCAAAACCCCTCATTTTGTCAGACACGATTTGGCTTTAAAAAATCGATGTTACCTTCTGAAGCATTCTTCACTTTTGAGTTTTTTTCCTCATCAAGATATCCTCCTGGCATTTATTAGCCCATGTATTGCCGAGCCACAATTAATTTTATCGCGGATTATGGTCTCGAAACTTTCGGCACCACTGAATTTCGTCTGATCAGCCAGCGGTTAACGGGTTTTATATGGGATTACATAGGATTACAACGGGAATGCAGCACAGAATCAGAACATTAGGCCCGTCCAGTCTATGCCTATCGTTTATGCTCCACTCGATCTTCCTCCCGTCTTTCCTCATCTAAGTCTATCAGCGGAGCTCTATCCCCTTCTCCAGCATAAACTTATCCAGCCTCCCCTTAAAAACATCTATACTATTCGCATCAAAACACTCCCTGTGGTAGAGGTCCACATTCTCAGCATTCTCTGGTTAAAGAAGTTCATTCTGAATTCCCTAATCGATTTCTTGCTGCCTATCTGATATTGATTGATGAGTACTAGCTTTGCTCTTCCCAACAATTGGAAACACTCTCTCTGCTCTATCAAACTCAATCAAAACGTTCGTAATTTTAAAGACCTCTATTTGAATTTATATAGCGCCTTAAAGTAGCAAAACGTCCCAAAGCGCTCAACAGCAGTATTATAAGACAAAACATTAGACACCGAACCACATGAGGAGAAATGAGGGCAGATGGCGAAAAGCTTGGTCAAACAGCTAGATTTTAAGGAGCGTTTTAAAGTAGGAAAGAGGGGTGGAGAGGCGGGCAGGTTTAGGCAGGGAATTCCAGGACTGACGTTCTAGGCAACAGCAGGCACGGCCACCAATGGTTGAGCGATTAATATTGTGGATGCGCAAGAGGGCAGAATTTGAGGAGCGCAGAGATCTCGGGTGTTTGTGAGGCTTGTGGAGGTTACAGAGTTAGGGAGGGGCGAGGCCATTGAGGGAGTTGAAAACAAGGATGAGAATTTTGATATTGAGGCGTTGTTTAAGAGGGAGCCAATATCACTAACACTATAAAATAACACTGCAGAATAATTTTACAGTAACACTAGTTGATCAAGAGATTGGGGAAGAACAGATTGCAATTGACTGGATTTTAATCTTGTCCCCAGCTTGAAACTGGGGTTGAGGATTGCCTTCCGTTAATAGAGTTTACCTGGTTTTAATCTGCATTTATTTTTTATCCAACGATGATACACAACGTGGGTTTTCACCCCAAGTAGTAAGTTGAGCATCTAAATCATCGTTTGAGTTACACAGGCACAGTTCAATTGCTGAGGATATGAGGTGAGATCGAGTTCTAGTCTTTGAAATCTAATGATCATTTTATTAGCTTGTCAATTACAATGAAGGGATATTTCACCACATTCTTCAGTTGCTGACGGAACCTAGTCTGGGTCACGGCATAAATACAAGTGTTAGTGCAGCAACTCAGCAGCTGGAGCATGAAACCCAATTCTAGTACAAATTCGTGTATCCGAAGAGACCGATACCCCAAATACCACATCCGATTCCAGAGCGAATATATCAGAAGCACCGCCCAAAGCTCAATGAAATTCCCCGATATAACAAGAAGTAAAGTGATGGATTTCTTTCGGCTCTCCATCTCCGGGTCTCTGGGACTCTCCCCAGTGCTTTGACCCCGGAGTCTCCTGCGGGCTCTGCTGGCCAATAAAATGTGTCTGACGGTTAAAGCATTGAGCAGCAGAATCAGAACGAATGGGACTCCCGGGGTTAGAATATAATTAAGGGTTTCTGTTATTACCCACATCTGTGAGAATAGAGAATTACTTGTTACTAAACAAAACCAGGGATAATTCATGAGAAGATATTCACTCGTATACAGAAAGTACCAGAAAATGTTCTTTAAACAAAACAGAACAGTCACTGTTGCAAGAACCAGAGACGCCGTTTTTGCGGTGCAATATTTCGTTTTCAGCTTCTGGCAACAAATAGCCACGCATCGATCAATGGTGAAATTTACGGTGAACCAGACAGAGCAGTCTGTGGCTGCATAAAGCAGGACGGCTTGAATGTTACACAGGGGGACCTGCCATAGGAACATAAACCGGAGCCAATACACAATGGGAATGTGCCTCAGTATCAGATCGAAGATGACGACCAGTAGATCTGCCGCTGCCATGGCCACCAGGTAGCGAGTGACACATTTGGAGAGACCGCACTTTCCCCGCGACAGGATCACAATCGTCACTAAGTTCGCTGCAAGGAAGAAAAATGAAAAGTGTAGTTATGCATCTCATTGGGAGCAAGAGCAGCATTTTGATTGAGTTCAATCGTCCCGGATTCTTGATGTGCAAGTCAACCAATGTTCCTTCCCATAAATAGAGTCTAGCGATCATAGATTAGGAAGGAGAACAACTGAGATTCATTGAAAAGTCGAGGATGACGATTCATTGAACTGAAATCAGTGAATGAGCAGCTGGAGGAACAGTCACAGAGTGGATGCGCAGAGCATCACCAGAGGCAGGAGCGATGGGCGAGAGAACATTAATCGTCCGTCATCAGGACTCAAATAATAAAGATATCAGCTTTGAAAATGTCTGTTCAATTGTCTTTTGAATATAAAATTCATATATTCACGTTAAGAGTCTGTGATTACAGAGGATGCCTCACCAGGAACACCGATAGCAGCGAGGATCGGATAGTAAATCTTCTGTACAGAATAAAGTCCGGAGAGCATTCTGTCTCCGTTTGATGAACATCTTTCCATTAGTCCGGTTTCACTGAGATCCGGGGATAGCAGTGTGCGCGGGAGTCAATGCTTCACCCGAGACTGACATAAGATAGGGAAGCACCCTCTGATTTATACCAGAGAGAAAATCTCCCGCGAGAACGTCCGTGTCACTGGAGGCTGATATTAATCACAGTCAGTGAACAAACATGCTCAGTTGAACACTTTCAGCTAAATAATCTTACATAATGGAATCTAGTTAAACAAAGATTGCACAGACAGAAAGAAAGAACATAAGAAACAGGAGCAGGAGTAGACCAATCGGCCCCTCGAGCCTGTTCTGCCATTTGAATTGTGCAATCTTTATGATGATTAAAATCGCCCGTGATTATTGCAGTCACTTTCTTCCAAGCTCAAATTATTTCTTGATTTATACTCGGTCATATAGTATAGCTACTGTTAGGGGGCCTCTACACTACTCCCACCAGTGACTCCTTACCCTTACTATTTCTTATCTCCACCCAAACTGATTCTACATCTTAAGCTTCTGAGCCAATATCATTCCTCACCACTGCAGTGAACTCATCCTTTATTAACAGAGCTACCCCACCTCCTTTTCATTTCTGCCTATCCTTCCGAAATGGCAATTACACCTTAATATTCAGTTGCCAGCCTTGATAACTTTGCAACCACGTCTCTGTAATGATTATCAGATCGGACCCATTTATTTCTATTTGTGCCGTCAACTCATCTATCTTGTTACGATATGCATGCGAGATGTTTTCCTGGATCAGTATGTGGAGGAACCAAACAGGGAACAGGCTATTCTGGATTTCGAACTGTGTAACGTGAAAGATCCAATCAATAATCTTGTGGTAAAGTTGCCTTTAGGGACAAGTGAACATAATATGATTGAATTTTATATTAATTTTGAGAGTGATGTAGTCCAATCTGAAACTAAGGTCTTCAATCTAAAGGGAGGAAACGACAAAGGTATGAGGAACAAGTTGGCCATGGTAGATTGGGAGACTACACTAAATGGTATTAAGGTGGACATATATTGGCTAGCATTCAAGTAAATAATACATAATTTGCAACAAACATATTCCTCTGGGACAGAAGAACCCAAAAGGAAAAGTGATCCAACCATGTCTATCAACATAAATTAAAGCTAGTATTAAGTCAAAGGAGGAAGATTATAAAGTTGCCAGAAAAAGCGTTCAGCCTGAGGATTGGGATCTTTTTAGAAATCCGCAAAGGGGTAGAAGAAAATTATAAAGAAAGGGAAAATGGAATTTGAGCACACCAGGGAAAAATATAAAAACGGATTTTAAAAGTTTCTATAGGTATGTGAAAAGGAAAAGACTGGCGAAGCTAAATGTAGATCCTTTACAGTCAGAGACGGGAGAATTTATAATGGGGAATGAGGAAATGGCTGGGAAATTAAATACATACTTTGTTTCATGTCTTAACGGTGGAAGACACAAAAAACCTTGCAGAAAAAGGAGAAAACCAAGGGTTTAGCGAGAATAAGGAACTTAAAGAAATTATTAGTATTAAAAAAACAGTACTAGCAAAATTTATGGGACGAAAAGTCAATAAATCTCAAGGACCAGTTGAACTACATCCTAGGATTTTGATAGAGGAGGCCATTGGGATAGTGGAGGCATTGGTTGTCATCTTCCAAAATTCTATAGATTCTGGAACGGTTCCGGCAGATTGAAGGATAGCAAATTTATCCCCAAAATTTAAGAAAGGAGTGAGAAAACGGGGAACTACAAGCCTGTTCGCCTGACATCAATAGTTGGGAAAATGCTGGAATCTATTATAAAGGATGCAATAACTGGGAACTTAGAAACTAATAGTAAGATTGGTCCGAGACAACATGGATATATGAAAGGAAAATCCTGTTTGACACACCTATTGGATTTCTTTGAGGATGTAACTCGTTGAGTAGACAAAGGCGTACAGGTAGATGTGGTGTATCTGGATTTCCCGAAGGCCTTCGATATGCTCCCACACAAGTGGTTCGTGAACACAATTAGTGCACATTGAATTGGTGTTAATATACTAGCATGGATTGGGAATTGGTTAACAGATAGAAAACAAAGAGTAGGGAAGAACGGATTTTTTTCAGGATGGCACGCTGTGACTAGTGGGGTACTGCAAGGATCGGTGTTTGGGCCCCAGCTATTCACAATCTATATCAATGAATTGGAAGAGGGGACTAAATGTAACATTTCCAAATTGTCTGATGATACAAATCTAGGTGGCAGTGTCAGTTGCGAAGAGGATGTGAAGAGGCTTCAAGGGGATGTCGACATGCTCAGTGAGTGTGCGAGAACATGGCAGATGGAATATAATGTGAATAAATGTGAAGTTCTCCACTTTGGGAGAAAAAGCATAAAGGCAAAGTATTTCCTAAATGGTGAAGGATTGGGGAATGCAGATGCTCGAAGTGACCTGGGTGTCCTTGTACAATAGTCACTGAAAGTGAATGTGCAGGTGCAGCAAGCCATTAAGAAGGCAAATTGAATGCTGGCCTTCATTACAAGAGGATTTGTGTACAAGAGTTAAGAATTCTTACTCCAATTATATAAGGCCATGGTGAGACCACACCTGGAGTACTGTGTACAAGATGAGGAAGGATATACTTGCCATAGAGGGAGTGCAACGAAGGTCCACGAGACTGATTCCTGTGATGGCGGGACTTTCGTATGAGAAGAGATTGAGTAAACTAGGTCTGTATTCTCTTGAATCCAAAGAATGTGAGGGGATCTCATTGAAGCATACAAAATTATTACAGGGCTAGAGAGTGTGGATGTTGGGCGAATGTTTCCCTTGGCTGGGGAGTCTAGAAACAGGGGCCAGAGCCTCAGGATGAAGCGTAGGACATCCTGGATTGAGATTAGAAGAAATTTCTTCACACAGAGTGTGGTGAATCTTTGGAATTCAGTACCCCAGAGGGCTGTGGAGGCTCAGTTATTGGGTATATTCAAAACAGAAGTCGATAGATTTCTGACTAATAAGGTCATCAAGGGATCTGGCAAAAATGCCGGTGAATTGTGTTGAGGCAGAAGATCAGCCATGAACTCATTGAATGGCGGAGCGGACTAGAGGGGCCGAATGGCCTACTCCTGCTCCTATTTCATATGTTATTATATTCTTACAGAGACTCCACAGCGGGAGTCACAGAGTGGTTCAGTAATACAGAGACCAAACAGGTGGAGTCACAGAGTGTGTCTATACTTAAAGAGACTCCACAGGGGGAGTCAAAGAGTTGGTCTGTAATTACACACTCCTCAATGAAGGAATCACAGAATGTGTCTGTACTTACGGTGACTCCACAGGTCAGTCAGAGAGTGGGCCTATACTTACAAAGACCCCACAGTAGAGTCACTGAGTGGGTCTGTACCTACAGAGAATCCACAGGTGGAGTCAGAGAGAGGGTCTGTAATTATGCAATCCAAAGGTGGAGTCACAGAGAGAGTCTGTACTTACAGATACTCCACAGTTGGAGTCACAGAGTGGGTCTGTACTTACAGAAACTCCACAGGTGGAGTCATAGAATCATAGAATCATAGAAAGCTACAGCAAGGAAGGGAGCCATTTCGGCCCATCGTGTGCGTGCCGGCCAACCTAGAGCTGTCCAGCCTAATCCCACTTCCCAGATCTTGGTCCGTAACCATGCAGGTTACAGCATCCCAAGTGCATATCCAAGTACTTTTTAAATGTGCTTAGGGCTTCTACCTATACCACCGTTTCAGGCAGTGAGTTCCAGAACCCCACAACCAACTGGGTGCAGAAATTTCCCCTCACATCCCCTCTAATCCTTCCCCCAATTGCTTTAAATCTGTGCCCCCTGGTTTTGGAACCCTCTGCTGAGGGAACTAATTCATTTATATCCAATTTATCTAGGCCTCTCATAATGTTATACATCTTAATAAGAATCTACACTCAGCCTCCTCTGTTCTAAGCAAAACAAACCCCAACCTATCCAGTCTTTCCTCTCAGCTAAGATTCTCTACTCCCGGCAACATCCTTGTAAAACTCCTCAGTACCCTCTCCAGTGTAATCACATCTTTCCTGTAATGTGGTGACCAGAACTTCACGCAGTACTCTAGCTGAGGCCGAACTAGTGTTTTATACAGTTGAAGCATAACCCCCCCTTCTCTTTTATTCTATGCCACGGCTAATAAAGGCAAGCATTCCGTATGCCTTCTTAAGCATCTTATCTACCTGGCCTGCTACATTCAGGGATCTGTGGATATGCACTCCAAGTTCCATATGTTCCTCTGCACTACACAGTGTCCTACCATTTAATGTGTATAATCTTTCCTTGTTAGCCCTCCCCAAGTGCATTACCTCATACTTCTCCGGATTGAATTCCATTTGCCCACCTGACCAATTTATTGATATCTTCCTGCAGTCTACAGCTTCCTTCTTCAGTATCAACCGCACAGACAATTTTAGTCACAGAGACGCTCTGTACATAACAGGGACTCCACAGGTGTAGTCACAGAGTGGATCTTTACTTATAGAGACGCAACAAGAGAGTCACAGTGTCGGCTGTACTTACAGCGACTGCACAGGGAGTGTCCCAGAGTGACTCCGCACTTATAGAGAAACAACAGGGGACTCACAGAGAGGCTCGGTACTTACGGAGAAACCCCAGAGAGTGTCACAGAGCTCCTCTGTATTTGAAACTCAACTGGGTAAGTTTCATAGTGGGTCTGCACTTATGAGACTCCACACGGGGAGTCACAGAGAGGGATGGTACTTACATAGATCCTGCAGTGTTGTCACAGAGTAGGTTTTCTGTTTATAAACGCCCCGTATGTGTTAGAGAATGTGTATGTACCTACAGGCTCCACAGGAGAGTCACAGTTTGATCTTCAATAAGGGAGACATCACAGGAGTGTGTCTGCAACTGGAGACTGCACAATGGGAGTCAATGAGTATCTCAATAAGTACAAACTCACAATGGCAGTCACAGAGACGGTCTGAACTGACAGTGATCCTCAGGATGATTCACACAGTGAATCTACACTTACAGTGACAGCAAAGTGGGTGTGGCAGAGTGGGTCTGCACTTGCAGACACCACAGGAAGTGTCACAGAGTGAGTCTGTACTAACAGACTTCACAGGGGGAGTCACAGAGAGGGTCTGTACTTTCAGAGGCACCACAGTGGGTGTCACTGCGTATGTCTGCACTTTGACTCCACAGGGGAAGTCACAGAGTGGGTCTGTACTAACAGACTCCACTCGGAAAGTCACGGAGTTGGTCTGTACTTACAGAGACCACACAGGGGGAATCACAGAGTGGGCCTGTACTTACAGAGACTCGACAGGGGAGTCACTGATTGAGTCTGCACTTACAGAGACTCCACAGTAGCAGACACAGAGTGGATCTGTATTTAATGGTACTCCACAGGAGGGAGTCACAGAGTTGTGTCTGTATTTACAGAGACACCACAGGAGAGAGTCTCAGAGTTGGGTCTGTAATATAGAGACTCTACAGGAGGATTCACTGAGTGTGTCTGTAATTACAGAGACTCTACAGGAGGATTCACAGAGTGTGTCTGTGCGTCAAGTGACTCCACAGTGGGTGTCATAGAAATGGTCCGTGACCTGAATCTTGTCATTCATGTGGAAATGACTTATGAAATAATACTGGCTGGCCTGCTGGTGGCGCTGTCCAGGAAGAGTATAAATACTCGGGCAAGGGCCCAGCTTGGGCGGGACATTCTTAACAGGAACTAGTGAAGGACACAACTCGACCTCCATGTTGTAAAACAGTTGATTAAAGCTTTGTTTAACGCTTAGACCAAGTGCCTAGTAGTTTTCTTATGTCAGTCTGTACTTACAGATACTCCACCGGGGCAGTCACAGAGGGGGTCTGTACATACAGAAACTCTCAAGGAGGAGTCAGTGAATGGGTCTGTACTTACATAGACTCCACAGCGGGAGTCACAGAGTGCCTCTGTACTTACATAGACTCCACAGCGGGAGGATCACAGTGGGTCTGTACTTACAGAGATTCCACAGGGGGAGTCACACAGCGGGTCTGTACTTACAGAGGATTCACATGAGGAGTCACAAAGTGGGTCTACACTCACAGAGTCTCCAGTGGTGGAGTCACAGAGTAGGTCTGTACTTACAGGGACTCCACAGTGGGAGAAACAGAGTGGGTCTGTACTTACAAAGAGTCCACAGCTGGAATCACAGACTGGGTCTGTACTAAGAGAGATTCCAAAGGGGGAACATCATCTATATCCTCTGTTGAATATCCTCCATATCCCCCTGTAGAATATCCTCTATATCCCTAGTATAATATCCTGAATATTCCCTGTACAACATCCTCTATATCACGGTGTAGAATATCCTCTAAATCCCCCTGTATAATATCCTCTATACCCCCTATAGAATATCCTCTATTTCCACTGTAAAATATCCTGTATATCCCCTGTAGAATATAATCTATATCCCACTGTGGTATATCCTCTATAGCGACTGTATAATATCCTCTATATCCCCCTGTAGAATATCGTTTATATCCCCCTGTAGAATATCCTCTATAACACACTGTAGAGTAAACAAATAGAGGACATCAAAGTAATAGAGAACCACAAACTAATAGAGAACCTCTAACTAATATTAATCTACATTGTATCCCCCTGTAGAATATCCTCTATTTCGCCATGTAGTATATGCTTTATATCACCCTGTAGAATATCCTCTATATCCCCTGTAGAATAGCTTCTATATCCCCTGTAGAATATCCTCTATATCCCCCTGTAGAATATCCTCTATATCCCCTGTAGAATATCCACTATATCCCCCTGTAGCATATCCTCTATATCGACTGTAGAATATCCACTATATCCCCTGTAAAATATCCTCTGTATCCCCTGTAGTATATCCACTATATTCCACGGTGGAATATCCTCTATATCCCCCTGTAGAATATCCACTTTATCCCCTGTAGAATATCCACTACATCCCCTGTAAAATATCCTGTGTATCCCCTGTAGAATATCCTCTATATTCCCCAGTAGAATATCCTCTGTATCCCCTGTAAAATATACTCTATATCCCCTGCAGAATATCGTTTATATCCCCTGCAGAATATCGTTTATATCCCCCTGTAGAATGTCCTCTATAACCCCCTGTAGAATAAACAAATAGAGGACATCAAACTAATAGAGAACCACAAACTAATAGAGAACCTCTAACTAATATTTATCTACTCTGTATCCCCCTGTAGAATATCCTCTATTTCGCTATGAAGAATATTCTAAGTATCGCCCTGTAGAATATCCTCTATATCCCCTGTAGAATATCTTCTATATCCCCTGTAGAAGATCCACTATATCCTCCTGTGGAATATCCACTATATCCCCCTGCAGAATATCCACTATATCCCCTGTAGAATATTCACTATGTCCCCCTGTAGAATATCCTCTATATCGACTGTAGAATATCCACTATATCCCCTATAAAATATCCTCTATATCCCCTGTAGCATATCCACTATATTCCACGGTGGAATATCCTCTATATCCCCCTGTAGTATATCCACTTTATCCCCTGTAGAATATCCACTATATAGCCTGTAGAATATCCTCTATATCCCCCTGTAGAATATCCTCTCTATCATCCTGTAGAATATCCTCTATATCCCCCTGTAGAATGTCCTCTATGTCATCCTGTAGAATATCTTCTGTATCCGCTGTTGAATGTCCACTATATCCATTGTAGAATATCCTCTATATCCCCCTGTAGTATATCATCTGTATCCGTTGTTGAATATCCACTATATACCCTCTGGAATATCCACTATATCCCACTGTAGAATATCCTCTATATACCCCCTGTAGAATATTCTCTATATCTCGTGTGCAATATCCATTATATCTCCCTGTACAATATACTCTATATCCACTGTAGAATATTCTCTATATAGCCGTCTAGAATATCCTCTATATCCCCTGCTAAATATCCACTATATCCCCCTGCAGAATATCCTCTATATCCCCTGCAGAATATCCACTATATCCCCAAGTAGAATATCCTCTATATCCTCTGTAGTATATCCTCTATAGTGCCCTGTAGAATATCCTCTATGTCACCTGTAGAATATTCACTATATCCCCCTGTAGAATATACTCCATATCCCCCTATAGAATATTCTCTATGTCATCCTGTAGAATATCCTCTATATCCACTGTAGAATAAAGGAATAGAGAACCACAAACTAATACAGAACCTCAATCTAATAGATACCCTCAAACTAATAGAGGTCCTCAACTATGAGAGGAACTCAAACTAATCGAGAACCTACAACTAAAAAAGCCCCTCAAACTTATAGAGAACCTCAAACTAATAGAGAACCTCAAACTAATAGAGAATCTGAAACTAATAGAGAACCTCAAACTAATAGACAACCTCAAACTAATAGAGACCCTCAAACTAATAGACAACCACAAACTAATAGAGAACCTCAAACAAATAGAAAATATCAAACTAAGAGAGAATCTGAAACTAATAGAGGTCCTCAACTATTAGAGGAACTCAAACTAATAGAGAACTTCAAACAAATAGACAACCTCAAACTACTCAAACTAATAGAGAATCTGAAACTAATAGAGAACCTCAAACTAATAGACAACCTCAAACTAATAGAGACCCTCAAACTAATAGACAACCACAAACTAATAGAGAACCTCAAACAAATAGAAAATATCAAACTAATAGAGAATCTGAAACTAATGCAGACCCTCAAACGAATAGAGAACCTCAAACTAATAGAGAACCTCAAACTAATAAAGAACCTCAAACTAATACAGAACCTCAAACTAATACAGAATCTCAAACTAATAGAGGATCATAAACTGATAGAGAATCTGAAACTAATAGAGAACCTCAAACTAAAAGAGAACCTCAAACGACTAGAGGATCTCAAACAAAAAGAGAAGCTCAAACTAATAGAGAATCTCAAACTAATAGAGACCCTCAAACTAATAGAGAATCTGAAACTAATAGAGAACCTCAAACTAAAAGAGAACCTCAAACTAATAGAGAATCTGAAACTAATAGAGACCCTCTAACGAATAGAGAATCTGAAACTAATAGAGAACATCTAACTAATAGAGAACCTCAAACTAATAGAGACCCTCAAATAATAGAGAACCTCAAACTAATAGAGAACCTCAAACTATAGAGACCCTCAAACTAATAGAGAATCTGAAACTAATAGAGAACCTCAAACTAATAGAGAATCTCAAACTAATAGAGACCCTCAAACTAATAGAGAATCTGAAACTAATAGAGAACATCAAACTAATAGAGAACCTCAAACTAATAGAGAATCTCAAACTGCTATAGAATCTGAAACTAATAGTAATATCCTCTTTATCCCCCTGTAGAATATCCTCTATATCCCATGTGGAATATCCTCTATATCCACCTGTACAATATCCTCTATATCCCCTGTAGAATATCCTCTAATTCCACCTGTAGAATATCCTCTATATCCCCTGTATAATATCATCTATTTCCCCCTGTAGAATATCCTCTATATACCCTGTAGAAAATCCTCTTTATTCCCTGTAAAATATCCTTTGTATCCCCATGTAGAATATCCTCTATATCCCCCTGTAGAATATCCTCTATATCCCACTGTAAAATACCCTCTATATCCCCTGTCGAATATCCTCTATATACCTTTGTAGAGATTAAAATCGGGAATTGTCAAGATGCCAGATTTGGAGGAGCGCAGAGATCTTCTGGATCTTATAGCTGGTCGATGTGACAGAGATAGGGAAGCCATGTAGAGATTTGAAAACAAGGATGATAACTTTAAAATTGAGGCGTTGCCAGACCGGGTGCCAATATAGCTCAGCGAGCACAGGGCTGATGGGGTATTGGGTTTTAGTGCGAGCTAGCATACGGGCAGCAGAGTTTTGGATGAGCTGAAGTTTATGGAGTGTGGGAGATGGCAAACCGGCCAGGAGAGCATTGCAGTAGTCAAGTCTAGAGCTAGCAATGTCATGGATGTAGGTTTGAGCTGCAGATGAGCTGAGGCAGGGCGAAGTCAGGCAATGCTACAGAGGTGGAACTAGGCAATCCTGGTGATGGAGTGGATATTGGAAAAATCATCCCATGATGAAATAGCACACCAAAGTTGCGAATGTCTGGTTCTGCCTTAGACAGGTGTCAGAGAGAGAGATGGATTCGATGGCTGGCGACGGAGTTTGTGGCGGGGGCCAACGGTTTCTGTCTTACAAATATTTAGCCGGACGGCACCAGAACTGAGAGTTTACAGCTATCGGGAAGGATTGAACAGACCTTGCCTTTTTGCTTTAGAAGAGAGTGGACTTAGTGAAGGCCTTAGATAAGTCTTGGAATTTATGAATGGATGTGGAGAGAACATTTCCACGTGTGGGAGAATCTAAAGCTAGGGGGACAACCATACAACTTAGTTACTAATAAATCCAACGCTGCACGCGAAATTCACCTAGGAATTTTGCGCTGGCGTTAACAGTTAGCGCCTAGGCTTTTAGCGCATGGCATATCGTGACATCAATGAGTTTGGCATGCACCGTTCGCGGCCCAGATGCAAAATTGACCGTCGCCCCCTGCTTTAGCGCCTGGCCTGAACAACGGTATGATATGGAGATGCTGGTGTTGGACTGGGGTGGACAAGCGTTCGGAGAGCTGCTCCTTCATCAGGTGAATAAACTTCACCGGACGAAGGAGCAGCGCTCCGAAAGCTTGTGATTTCAAATAAAACAGTTGGATTATAACCTGGTATTGTGCGACTTCTCACATTTGAACAACGGAAGGAAGAGGAGGCGCTATAGATTGGGATGGCCGCTGCAGGAGCGGTATTTAAAGGGATCAACATCGGCTTTGATTTTACTGGCCAATGAATGCCGACTTCTCAGTTTCAAATTGTGAAACAGGCGTATTCATGGAGTTTAACATTTCTTAATTTCAGGAGTGTTCTGTCTGCAAAAAAAAATTGTCACTTTCATTCTGATAAGATTTCGCAGTCCTACACTTGGTTACATTAATGCGGGCTGTACTGGCAATCGACCTCGCCCTCCAGCATTAACAAAGGAGGCAGTGGAGGCAGAGACAGATTGTAGAATGTGGCAAGAGGGAGGAGGGCCAACAGAGCTCTCAACAGAAGGACATAACCTCCCAGGATATTCCGGGAGCATTTCTCCTAAATACATTTATCTGAGGAGCAGTGTCTTAGAAGGCTCCGCTTCAGCAAGGAGCTGGTCACAGAGCTCTGCCACCTCGTGCAGCCGGAACTCGAGCCTCTGATCAGGACCACCACGGATCTCTCAGTGGCTGTCAAGATGACCGTCGCCCTCAATTTCTAAGCCAGCTGTTCCTTGAAGTCTGCAGCAGAAGGTATATCTAACATCTGGCAGTTCACCGTCAACTGCTGCATCCGGGAGGTCACAGAGGCTCTCTACAGAAGGAGAATGCACTACATTTTCTTCCCCATCACAAAACAGAAGCAGCATGAGCGTGCATCTGGGGCTTAGCCAGGATGGCGGGCTTCTCCGTCCTGCAGGGCGCCATTGATTGCACCAAGGTCGCTTTGCGGGCATCCCATAACAATCCTGAGGGCTTCTGTAACCGCAAAGGCTATAAGTCACTTAATGCCTAGTTGTGTCTGCTGTGGCTGACTCTCGCCTCTGAGTGAGATGGCTTTGGGTTTAAGTCCCACTCCAGGGTCTTGAGCACATAAATCTAGGCCTACACTCTAGTGGAGTGCTGAGGGAGTGCTGTACTGTCGGATGTGCCATCTTTCGGATGAGACGTTAAACCAAGCTCTCTCAGATCGGCCTAAAAGTTCCCATGGTACGTTTTCGAAGAAGAGCAGTGGAGTTATCCTCGGTGTACTTGGCCATATTTATCCCTCATAAACATAAGAAAAACAGATTATGTGGTCATTATTATATTGCTGTTTGGGAAATTGCTATGCGCAAATTGGCTGCCGCATTTCCCACATTACAAGAGTGACTTCACTCCAAAAGTACTTAATTGACGGTAAAGCGCTTTGAGGCGTCCGGTGCTCTTGAAAGGCGCTATATAAATGCAAGTCTTTTTGGTGTGTGACCACAGACAGCGAATCCTCACCGTCAGTGCCCGCTCACCGGGCTGCAGCCACGATGTCTTCATCCTGCGCCATCACACGAAGCTCGCGGCTGGCTGGTCAGAGACAAGGGTTATCCGATCTCCACCTGGCTCATGGCTTCCGCTTCCGTCCGCAACCCCAAACCTCCTGCCCAGCAATCTTACAATGCGAGCCACGCCGCCAGAAGGAACATCATGGAGCAGATCACCGGAGTTCTCAAACAATGGTTCCACTGCCTTGACTGCTCGGGAGGAGCCCTCCAGTACACACGGTGGTGGGTGTCCCATTTCGTGGTAGTCTGCTGCATGCGGCACAATTTAACAACCATGAGGGCCCAGCCATTGCCACCAGGCGTAGCGGGACCACCTCAGGAGGAGGAAGAGGGAGAAGGAGGAGAACGAGGAGGAGGACCAGCAGCCTCGGAGGAGGCAGCCAGTCATCGGCCTTCTGGAAACTCCACTCCATGTCCGCGTGATCAGACTGCGGTTCCAACAATTTCTACACTGCCTCCCTGTAGCTCAACACATCTTCATCATTCCATCCATTTTTCATTCCATATCACAGAGCAAAGCTGAAATAGGAGAAAGCACAAATTGTGCAAAGTTAATCAACATTCAGTAAACACATGAATGATCTAGTAAGGGAACTAAATGTAATATCTACAAGTTTGCAGATGACACAAAGCTGGGTGGGCGTGTGTGCTGCGAGGAGGATACCAAGAAACTCCAGGATGATTTGGACAGGAATTTGGGTGAGTAGGCAGAAGCGTGGCAGATGCAACATAACGTGTATAAATGCGAGGTTATCAACTTTGGTGTCGAAAACAGAAAGGCAGATTATTATCTGAATGGCAATAGATTGGGAGAAGGGGAAGTGCAACGAGACATGGGTGTCCTTGTGCACCAGTCGCTGAAAGTAAGCATGCAGGTGCAGCAGGCGGTGAAGAAGGCAAATGGTATGTTGGCCTTCATGGCGAAAGGGTTTGAGTATAGGAACAGGGATGTCCTGCTACAGTTGTACAGGGCCTTGGTGAGACCACACCTTGAGTACTGTGTGCAGTTTTGGTCGGCTTATTTGAGGAAGGATGTTCTTGCCATGGAAGGAGTTCAGCGAAGATTCACAAGACTGATACCTGGGATGGCAGGAATGACATATGAGGAGAGATTGGGTCGATTGGGATTATAGTCGCTGGAGTATAGAAGAATAAGAGGGGATCTGATCGAAACACATGCAATTCTGACAGGTCTGGACAAACTAGAAGCAGGAAGAATGTTCCCGATGGTCGGAGAGTCCAGAATCAGGGGTCATAATCTAAGGATAATGGGTAAGCCATTTAGGACAGAAATGAGCAAGAATTTTTTCACCATGAGAGTGGTGAACCTGTGGAATTCTCTACCACAGAAGGTAGTTGAGGCCAAGTCATTAAATATATTCAAGAATGAGTTAGATATATTTCTTAAAGCTATAGGTATCAAGGGATATGGGGAGAAGGCAGGTACAGGGTACTGAGTTTGGATGATCAGCCATGATCTCATCGAATGGCGGAGCAGGCTCGAGGGGCCGAATGGCCTACTCCTGCTCCTTTCTTCTATGTTTCTATGTAACACAGATATACAACAACAATGTTAACTGATCACCCGAGTGCAGATCTTATTTACCCTCTTTACAGTGCCGTTTCCTAATCTACTGCTCCTAGTTGGTCTGTCCCCAGTGGCTGCAGCACGGCTGGTGGAAGGCTGCTGTGTGTCTGTGCCAGAGACTCCAGATGACCTTGCAGGACGCCCTCGAGCGGCTCTGAGCCAAGAAGGCCCGGATGCACTCTGCAGCACCTCAGGCTGGGCGGAGGCTGTCTGGCCGATCTGGATGACAAGCAATGACGGAGTGGCAGTGCTGGGAGTGGGAATGCTGTGATCATGAGAGAGGACAGCAGGTTCCTGCTCCACTAACAGACTGCCACTTCCCCGGGGAAGCACATCAACATTCCTCGCAATCGTCTGGAGCACAGATTTCTGGCCTGCTGCGACACTGAGAGATCCCCGGTGGACTGCGGTGGGGACAGCAACGATGGCATGCAGGAGAGTAGTCTCAGGCTCGATGGCAGCAACCACAAACTGCATTACAGCACTAAGAGGTTGCGTGGCTTCCGCCTGTGTTGCAATGGATGCTGTCACATCAGTCATGATATGCCACATGAGGTATGGGTTCCCTCGGTCTCTCAGGGAGTCCAGCACCCTCGGCAGATCACCAAGGGTGCGCAGAGCTCTGTACAATGTTGGAGGTGGACTCGTCCACGCTCCTTACCATTGCCGACAGGCTCTCGGGCTGCCTTGTTTTGCACCTATCATCTTAGTGTGCATGCGCATCACCTTTCTTGTGAACGTTACCCATCGACGTCCGCATCTGATTCCTGTGCAGCAGGACTTTGCGTGAATTCACCTTCCGAGAACTGTCCCTTTCCCACTGGCATTGCTGCCGCCCGATCGTTCCCGTTGCATCTCCCAGTGCAGACCCCTCTACTAAACTTCCTCCAAATATCACGTCGTCCCAGTATCTGAGGTGGTGCCTGCGGGTGAGACATGCAGTAACGCGGTGATTTCTTCCTCCTCCTCTTCTACCGCCTCACTCTCACTGGGATTATCAGGGACAGGTTTGTCAGCTGGTTGCTGATTACCGGAAAGCATAAAGGTACAAGACTCGCGTTATGGTGACGGCAGGAAAGCAGGAAGGGAACAAGGAATGCAGACAGTATAATGAGCTGGAATGTGGGAAAGACTTGTGGTGTGAGGGGGAATTGGGATGAGGGAAGAGAGGGGATGATCACACATTTATTGCCCCCCAGGGATTCGACATCACCGACGGCCATGGCGACCACCACATGGCGCTGAATGACTCTCAGCACTCGCTCCTCCAGGTCTGTAAACTACTGGATGAGCGCTTCGCCACTCCTGCCTGGTCGTTCCTGCTCGCTCCTATGGTGGCCCAACTTGGCCTGCAAGATAAAGGAAACTGTGAGTGTGTGTGCAGCTATGGGTTTGGGAGATGTGCCAGCCATTTTTGGATAGCTCTGATTGTAGGCAAGGCGTGAGATGTGGATGTGAGTTTGAGTAGATGGAGATGATTGTTGGGTGAATGGTGGTTTATTCAGTGTGTACAGATTGAGCTTCAGATGCTGGTATGTTGGACTTGTTGAAGCATGTACTCACCCTTACCACCCGAGTGAGCTCGTTAATTTTTTTACGACACTGTGTGAGGGTCCTGATAACCACACTGCTGTCCGAGACGTCCTGGACCACTTCCCTGCACATTGCCCTGAAGACCTGTGGCAATGGCCTCGTGCCAGTGGCCGGGAGAAGCACGGCCCTCCTTCTAACGACTGCCTTGCTCAGAGCCTCCAATGCCTGGTCGCTGAATCGATGAGCTCTCTCCCTGGGACAGGGATCAGCCTTGAGGATATGAGCTGAAGCTATTGAGTTGCTTGAGATCGCCTTCAGAGCAAGCAATGTAGAGAATGAGTTTGTGCAGAATGATTGAACCTCCCTTTTAAGAACTGGAAGGAGCCCATGTGAATGATGAGTCCCGATTGGAGATAGCAGAAATTGTTTATCGCTCTGTGGATAGCGCCCTCTTCTGTGTTTAGCGCCACAAGAGAGGTGATTAGAGCTTGATTTAGTGCTCCAGTTCATTCTTGGAGCAATCAATGTATCTGGAGGCCAGAACGATCAGCGCATGTTGCTAATTCTACATTCCGGGGGGGAAATTTGGTTTGATATGTGCCTCTCCTGGCGCTAACCGAGCGCAAATCCCCTAGAGCCCGGGCGCGGCGCCACTAACGGCTCTGGTGTAATTCAGCGGGAGTTTAGCGGCGGCGTCAGCCGGTTGCGACCCTTTTTCGCCCCGGCCGCAAACTTGCCTTGCACCTCATGAACTTTCACTGGATAATGTGTCCGAAAGGATCAGGGGACGATTCTTGCAGTGGGGGCGGTGCTATTAAAGGGTAGGTGCTGGGCGGCCATTTTATTTTGGCCTACAGCCAGCAACTGCCCCCTTCCCCTTTTGTATTCGTGTTGCCGGCCGCGAACACGCAGCCCGGCACTCCTCTCGAGTGCGGGCTTTTTGCATGGCAACCCGCTCCCCGGTGGTCCAGCAGGACCCAGGTACGCGCAGCCGTAGGCCCCTCCCCTTTACTCAGGGGCGTTGGCCTGAAAGGACGCAGTACTTCATGCCACCACACGTTGCGCCGTTGCACATAGCGCCGTGAGCTGAGGGAGTAGCGTCCCAAGAAGGAGGTGGAGCTCTTCCAGTATTGGCCCAGATCCTGCTTTCTGCGCTAATAATGAATTTCCGGTGGAGGGGCGCAAAATCTTTCCCTGGTGCTGACATTCCGGGGCGATGTTAGCTCACCAAAAGAGGCTCCACCCTTTTTCAAATTTAGTGCCACACCAGAAGCCATACCGCCTTTCTAGCCCATAGTACTTCCTCTGGTGGGGGTAGTCCTGAAAGAAACGGGTCATAAACTTAAAATTAGACCTAGGCCGTTTGGGAGGGAAATCAGGAAGCACTAGACACAAAGAGTAGTGGGAATCTGCAACTCTCTCCCCGAAAATCTGTTGTGGCTGGGATCCATTGAATAGTTCCATACTGTGATTGGTAGGTTTATGTTGGGCAAGGGCACTGAGTGTTATGTAACCAAGGTGGAGAGATGGAGTTAAGCTACGGATCAGCCATGACCTCATTCAATGGCGGAACAGATTCAACGTTGCTGAATGGCCTGCTGAATGGCCTACTGAAGTTCTTTTATCTCTGTTCCTCTTAACGTGGATTGTATTCCCGTGATTGTAGGAGATGGAGGGATGATCTTATCGATTTATTAAACATCGGTAATAGGATTCTTTAGGTTAGATAGGGAGTATCGACTTCCTCCAGTGCCGAAATAAAGGACAAGGGAACATAACCTTTACCATGGAGCTGATCCATTCGGGGATGACATCACGAAGAACAGCGTCACACAAACGGTGGTCGAAATGTAACTCTCTCGGCCAAAAGGCATTGGATACTGACGTTGAATTATAGCTTTAGAGGCTGAGGTAGATATAATGCGAGAGAACTGCAGCGGGTCTTCTCTAACCCTGGGTATCTGTCTTTATGTTTTTGCAGTGACGTTGTTGCTGGACCGATACACGGCCGACCCGCGGTTCACGATCTCCAACGATGCGTCCAGCGTTTGCTGGGAACAATCCCCGGAGAGCGGGCCCTTTTCTCCTGGAAGCAGCACTCCGACACCTGGTCGATATTGGGGTCGGAGGGATTCACGGGGGGCCGCAAGTACTGGGAGGTCTGGGTGAGCGCCGGCACGGTGTGGAGCGTGGGCCTGGCCAGGCAAATCGTCAGCTTGGGCCGCTGGAACAGGCCCTCGCTCCAGGACGACTACTGGACGCTGATGCTGTGGAACGTCATGACGCCGAATAATGGGCTCCGCAAACTGGGCACCTCTATTGTCATCGTCGAACTGAGCAAGGTGGGCATCTACCTGGACTACGAGGAAGGGACAGTCTCCTTCTACAACCCAGATAACTCGTCCCGCCTGCACACCTTCAATGACAAGTTCACCACCCGACTCTACCCCGTCTTCAAGCTCTGGGTCGGTTCAGTTAAGGATGCTACATTGACCATCCTGTAGACAGGATATTGACATTCCTACCTTCTCCAAAGTGACCATCCTGTAGACCCCACATTGCCCATCATTTGGAACTCAATTGTCCATCTTGAAGACCCCATATTGCCCACCATATATACCCCATATTGACCATCCTCTAGTCGTGATATTAACCAATCATTAGACATGACATTAAACATCGTTTAGACCCCGCATTGTCCATGCTGTACATCCCACAAAATGACAATGTTGCAGGCCTGTCGACCCCAAAGTGACCATCGTGTAGCTCCCACATTGACAATGCTGCAGACTTGAAGGCGCCAAATTGTCCATCCCGTAGATCGCACATTGACCGAAGGTCTGCTTCTGAATAATGTATACATCTCTGTCTCTTTTTCTCATTCCGTCTCCGTCGCTCTCTCCTTCTCTCCCGTCCTCCACATGCTCTTTCTCTATCACTTACTCTTTCTCAATCTGGCTCTTTCGCCCTCACTCTCGCTCTCTCTCTCTCACATTCTGTCTCTGTTTAGCTCTCTGTCTTCCTCATTCTCTCTCACGCTCGTTCTATCACCTCCTCTTGATGTCTGTCTTGCTTTTTCCTATATTCTCTCTCTTTCTTCATCTCCCTTACCTCTTCTCCCTCTCCTGCTCTCCCTCTATAGTTATTTCTCACTCTCCCGGTCTCTGTCTCTTTCTCCCGCACTATCTCTCTCTCTCTCCTCTCTCTCTTTTGCAGTCTGCTTCTCTGTCGTTATCTCTGTCTCTCTTTCTGACATTCTGTCGGGCTCCTTCTCAGTCTATATCGCTTTCTATCTCTCTCTCTCTCTCTCTCTCTCTCTCTCTCTCTCTCTTTCTCTCTTTCTCTCTCTCTCTCACAAACAGATATTTTCTCTCTTCCACTTACTCCCTCCCTTTTTCTATGCCTCTCTATTTATATTTTCCTTCTTCGTCTCTCTCTTTCTCTCGTTTCCTCATTTCCTTCTCCATCTCTCTTTGTCTCTCGCTTTCTCTCTGCCTCCCAGTCTCTCAATCAGTGCGACCTATTATCAACATACTAATTGATGGAATCTGCCCCCTTCTGATGTTACCTCCTTTTCTCGTTTAAACTCACCGAGTTTCACGAAGAGAGAAAAGGGACAAATGGAGGTGTCGAATATGTCTGTAATTTTTCGGCGTGGATTAAAAAATCTCACAAAATTTCAAAGAGTTTGTCTGTCCTTTGTTGTTTGCGTTGAGCGTCAGTGATTTAAAGAGGAAGTCCACCCAAACCCGGAAAGGCTGTAGTTTGATCTCAGCCAGAAAATTTGGCAGGGTGTCTTTGACTTTATTAGACGATGCATGGAGTACAAAAGCAACGAAGATATGCCAAACTTTCGTAAAACACTGGTTAGGCCATATCTGCAGCATTGTTTACAACTGATTACTGGGATGGCAGGACTGTCGTATGAGGAGAGATTGGGTCGACTAGGCCTGTATTCACTAGAGCTTAGAAGAATGAGTGGGGATCTCGTGGAAACGTATACAATTCTGACAGGGCGAGATAGACTGGATGCAGGGAGGATGTTTCCCCTGGCTGGGGGGTCTAGAACGAGGGGTCACAGTCTTAGGAGACGGGGTAGGATATTTAGGACTGAGCTGAGGAGAAATGAGGTGAACCTGTGGAATTCTGTACCACAGAAGGCTGTGTAGGCCAAGTCACTAAATATATTTAAGAAGGTGATAGATAGATATCTAGGCATAAAAGGCATCAAGTGGTATGGGGAAGGAGCGGGAATATGCTATTGAGCTAGAGGATTGGCCATGATCAGATTGAATGACGGAGCAGGCTCGAAGGGCCGAATGGCCTACTCCTGCTCCTACTTTTCTATGTTTCTATGTTTCTAATTCTGAGCGCAACACTTGAGAGAAATGATGTCAAGGCCTTGGAGAGGGCGCAGAAGAGAGTTACTGGACTGGTCCCATGGATGAGCGACTTACGTTATGTTGGGAGACAGAAGAATCGTTGAATGTTCCCGTTTGAGCGGTGAAGATTAAGAGGAGATTTGATAGAGGCGTTCAAAATTGTTCTAATAGAAAAAAGAAGAAGGATCTGTTTCCATTTGGTGCAATTTTCGATACCTCACTGTAAGTACACAGGTTAGATACCCAACTGCACCATGGCTCTGAATAGATACCCCACTATACCATGGCAAAGTGTAGATAACCACTGCACTCTGGCTCATGTTAGATAATCTACACTAGCATGACAGCGTGTAGGTACCCCACGGCACCACAGCTCTGATAGATACCACACTTTGTCATGCATCAGGTTAATTATATTATTACCAATTGGGACAAGTTAGATACCCCACTGTACCATGACACGGGACAGATACCCCACTGCACCCTGGCTCAGGATAGATACCCACTGTAGCTCAGGATATATACTTCACTGCTCCCAGCATATACATCCCACTGCACATAGCATAGATAGCCCGTTAGACACGGGATAGATACAAAGCTGGAAACAGAATCGATACCCCATTGTACACAGCTCAGAATAGATATCCCACAGCATGCAGATCAGAATAGATATCCCATTGTACACAGAAGAGATATCTATCTGTACCATGAGACAAAATAGTGAGCCCAATGTTCAACAAGTCAGATTAGATACCTCACTCTTCAATTATCTGGATAGATATACCACTGTACATTGGGATCAGGTAGTTAACGCACTATACCATGGTGCAGGAGAGTTAACTCAGTGCTACCTTCCTCAGGATAGACACCAAATTATACCATAAAGCAGGTAGATAGCCTATTGCTCCAATACTTGTAATAGATACCCCACTGTACAATGGGCAAGGTTGCAGGTCACACTGCAGTTTGGCACAAGATAGATACCCCACAGCACCATGGCACTGGATAGGTACCCCAATGTACCATGGCACAGTGTAGATTACCACTGCACTCCGGCTCATGATAGATATTCCATGAGTGTGTGCAGTGAACCTACCGTACGAGAGCTCTAACATATACCTCATTCGGCATGCATCACGATAAGTAAGCCACTGCTTATTGGGACAAGTTTGATACACCACTGTAGCATGACTCGGGACAGATA
Organism: Squalus acanthias; assembly: GCA_030390025.1. Lineage (NCBI taxonomy): Eukaryota > Metazoa > Chordata > Chondrichthyes > Squaliformes > Squalidae > Squalus > Squalus acanthias. The sequence continues at coordinate 9,745,535 of CM059453.1, forward strand.
CCACACAGTACCATCGCTGGGGTTAGTTAACCCACTGCACCCTGGCTTTGGATGCAAACGCCATCATACCATTGCTCAGGATGGTTACCTCACTACATGCTGGGCAGGGTAGAGATGCCTGCAATGAAAATCAATATCAGGTGCTACGTATAACGCGCGGCCGATCCAATAACTCCTGGATTGCGCCACCGCCCGAGATATTTCTAGGCCCAGGAATCATAGCATCGTAGAAACTGACAGCACATAAGGAGACCATTCGGACCGACGTTTCTGTGCTGGATCTTTGAAAGAGCAGTTGTGCATAGCCCCATCTGCCCGTTTTATTTTCCTGGAAGTTCCTTATGCTCAAGGAACGGTCCAACTCCCTATTAAAATTATTTGTGGGATAAGCTTCCAAGGCCTTTTCAGGTACAGCATTCCAGATCCCGAGAAATCTGCGTGAAAATAATATTCTACTCACTTCCCCTCTGCAACTTTTGCAAATGATTTTAAATATATGACCTCCGGTTATTGGCCCACTCGCCAGAAGGAATAATTTTTCTCTATCTACTCTACCAAAACGTCTCATCACGTTGAAAACCTCTATTAGGTCACCTCTTTCCCTTGGCACGTATTTTCCGATCCCTCCGGAGTGTAGGCGCTGTGTACACACCCGTAGGGACATCGGAAATGCCGGTTTGAGGCATGCAAAGCTCTTTCACTGAAACCGGCATTTCCGATCTGTCAAGAATTCTCCAGACAGATCGCAAACCTGCCCTGGAGAGGGGCCTCTTCGGGTGGAGAGTTCCGCTTTCTGCAGATACTCAGCCCACTGAAACCCCTTAGAAATCTTATGCCTGGTTACACATAAGAGTTTAAAAAAGTACAAAACAACATTTTTTTTCACTCATATACACTTTAAAAATACTTTTAAAAAAGGTAGTTTTATTTTTAACCCTGTAAAAAACTTTAATTATTTTTTCAAAAAATTAAATGTTTGTTTAAAATATTAAGTTTAATATAATTCTAACTGATTTTAAAAAAGTGATTTTATTTTTAAATGTATTTAATATTTTTGTGTCTTTTTGTTGTGATCTCCAGTCAAACTTTTGACAGATCCATCTGTCAGAAGTACGAAGCGTGATTCCCTTCTTTCATTTGCTCGACTGGCACACGTGATTCCAGGGACGCTTGCGAACGGCATGCGCCCCTGGGATACTTGGGCCCTGCGCATTTCGACTGTGAAGAAGTCCAGGAGCAGAAGTTTCCGGACCTCGGGAGCCCTCAGATAAGTGTGTAGATTGGTTTTCCGATAGGAGGCATCTGCACGCGGGAAGCCTCCTATCGGAAATTACAGGACCTTATCTATTCCAAGGAGACAAGTCCTAGCTTTTCCAACCTCTCCTCATAACTGAAGTCCCTCATCGCTGCTTACAACCTGATAAACCTCCTCTGTACCCTTTCTAAGGCCTTTACATCTTTCCTGAAGTGTGGTGATCAGAATTGTCTACAATACTCCTGCAGAGGCCAGCAAGTGATTAGTAAATTTCTAGCATGTCCTCTGTGGTTTCAGATTATATTCCTCTATATGTAACCCCTAGTAAGCCATATGCTTTTTAATCACGTTATTAACTTGTTTCTATAGACATCAAGGATTCTGCTCATCTACACTAATCTACAGTGTCAGCAGTGGCTCAGTGGGTAGCACTCTCCACACTCGCCTTCGAGTCAGAATGCATTGTGCGTTCAAGTCCCACGCCTGGGACATGTAGCACCGAAATCTAGGCTGACAGTCTAGTGCAGTGCTGAGGCAGTCCTGCACGGTCAGAGGTGCCGTCGTTCGAAGAGAAGTTAAACCGAGGTCCTGTCTGCTCTCTCATGTGGATATGAAAGATCCCATGGCACTATTTCGGTAGAAGAATTCTCCCCGGTATTCGGTCCAATATTTATCCCTGAATCAAAATAAACGAAACAGATTATCTGGTCATTATCACATTGCTGTTTGTGGGAGCTTGCTGTGCGCAAATTGGCCGCTGCGTTTCCCACATTACACTCCAAAAGTGCTTCATTGGCTGTAAAGCGCTTTGAGACGTCCGGTGGTCGTAATAGGCGCTATATAAACGCAATACTTCCTTTCTTTTCAGAATCGTGCCATTTAAAGCTGACTTTCCATAATAGTCCTCCGAAAATGCAACACTTCATACTTCACTGCATTGAACTCCATCTGATATGCCTCTACGTTGTCCACCATCCTATCTATGTCATCCTGATTTATCATCATGATGAACTACTTTGCCAAGTGTCGTTTCATCGGAAAACATTCTAATGCTGGCACCCAACATCCGAGCATAGTTCAGTGATAAAAGTTGAAAAGTGCAATGGAAACAAACTTGAGCCTTGTGGAGCACCACTGCAAACCAGCTCCCAGTCTAAAATCCATCCAACCACCAGTAAACTTGGCTTTCTGTCACTGAGTCAATTCCGTCTCCATACCGATAATTTCCCCTTAATTTCACGGACTTCCATTGTTTCAATAATCCTCATGTGTGGCACTTTGTCGAATGCCTTCCGGAAGTTCATATACACAACATCAACTACACTACCTTGATTAACATTCCCTGTCACCTCATCGAAGAATTCAATCAAGTTATTCAGACATGATTTGCCTTTATGCACTCCAAGCTGACCCTTCTTGTTTAACCTTTGCCTTTCCAAATATAATTTTATTTTGTTCCTGGTAATGGTATTAAATAACTTCCCCCACCACTGATGTTAGGCTGACTGACCAGTAGATCCCTGCCTCATCCCTCTCCGCTTTCTTGAAAAGTTGTAAAATATTAGCCACCCTCCGCCCTCTGACACTACTGTATCCAATGAGGATTGAAATATTGTGATAAATGGCTCGGCTCTTTCTACTTTTGTGGTTTTGAAAAACTAGGAGAACTTCGATCTGCAACATTCAGTATTGCTATACTTTTAAGCATGTCTTCTCTATCTATTACTATCCTGTCCATAATTCTCCTCTCCGCTTTTAGTTCAGCCTACACATCATTCGTTTCCTTTGTGAACATAGATGCAAAGTACTCATTTTATACTTTTGCCATGTCCTCTGCCTCTACATAACGATTTCTCTTTTAGAAACATAGAAACATAGAAGATAGGAGCAGGAGTATGACATTCGGCCCCACGAGCCTGCTCTGCCATTCGATGAGATCATGGCTGATCAGCCAAACTCAGTACCCTGTACCTGCCATCTCCCCATATTCCTTGATACCTTTAGCTTTAAGAAAAACATCTAACGCATTATTGAATATATTTAATGCCTTGGCCTCAACTACCTTCTGTGGTAGAGAATTCCACAGGTTCACCACTCTCTGGGTGAAGAAATTCTTCCTTATTTCTGTCCTAAATGGCTTACCCCTTATCCTTAGATAATGACCCCTGGTTCTGGACTCTCCGAACATCGGTAACATTCTTCCTGCATCTAGTTTGTCCAGACCTGTCAGAATTGTATATGTTTCGATGAGATCCGCTCTCATTCTTCTGTACTCCAGCGAGTATAAGCCCAATCGACACAATCTCTCCTCATATATCATTCCTGCCATCCCAGATATCAGCCTTGTGAATCTTCGCTTAACTCCTTCCATGGCAAGAACATTCTCTCTCAGATAAGGCGACCAAAATTGCACACAGTACTCAAGGTGTGGTTTCACCAAGGCCCTGTACAACTGCAGCAGGACATCCCTGTTCCTATACTCCAACCCTTTCGCTATGAAGGTCAACATATAATTTGCCTTCTTCACCGCCTGCTGCACCTGCATGCTTACCTTCAGCGACTGGTGCACAAGGACACCCAGGTATCGTTGCACTTCCCCTTCTCCCAATCTATTGTCATTCAGATAATAGCCTGCCTTTCTGTTTTTGACACCAAAGTGAATAACCCCGCATTTATCCACGTTATATTGCATCTGCCACGCTTCGGCCCACTCATCCAACCGGTCCAAATCATCCTGAAGTTTCTCAGTATCGTCCTCGCAGCACACACGCCCACCCAGCTTTGTGTCATCTGCAAACTTGGAGATATTGCATTTAGTTCCCTTATCTAGATCATTAATGTATATTCTGAATAGCTGGCGTCCAAGGACCGATCCCTGCGGTACCCCACTAGTCACTGCTTGCCACTCGGAAAAAGACCCATTATTTCCTACTCTCTGCTTTCTGTCCGCCAACCAGTTCTCTATCCAAGGGAATAACTTGCACCCAATCCCATGTGCCTTAACTTTACACGCTAATCTCTTATGCGGGACCTTATCGAAACGCTCTTGAAAGTCCGAATACACCACATCTACTGGTCATCCCTTATCTATTTTCCCAGTTGCATCCTCAAAAAATTCCAGGAGATTAGTCAAGCACGATTTACCTTTTGTAAATCCATGTTGACTTTGTCCGATCCTGTCACTGTTTTTCAAGTGCTCAGCTATTACATCCTTTAAAATGGACTGTAGCATTTTCCCCACTACCGATGTCAGGCTTCCCGGTCTGTAATTCCCCGCTTGCTCTCTACCACCCTTTTTGAATAGTGGGGTAATATTTGCTACCCTGCAATGCATGGGTACAGCTCCAGATTCCATCGAATGTTGGAAGATGATCAGCAATGCATCTACTATTTCTAGGGCCACTTCCTTAAGTACCCTAGGATGTAGATTATCAGGCCCTGCGGATTTATCGCCCTTCAATCCCATCAATTTCCCTAACACCATTTCCCTGCAAATGCTGATTTCTTTCAGTTCCTCCCTTTCATCAGACCCTATGTTCTCCAACATCTCTGGGAGGTTATTTGTGTCCTCCTTTGTGAAGACAGAACCAAATTAAGCATATAATTGGTCTGCCATTTCTTTGTTCCCCGTTATAACTTCCCCTGCTTCTGACTGCAAGGGACCTACACTTGATTTCACTAATCTTTTTCGCTTCACATATCTATAAATGCTCTTACAGTGAGTTTTTATGTTCCCTTTAAGCTTACTTTCATATTCTATTTTCCCCTTCTTAATTAATCCCTTTGTCCTCCTTTGTTGAATCCTAAACTGCTCTCAATCCTCAGGGTTACCGCTTTTTCTGTCCAATTTATATACCCTCTCCTTGGATCTTATGCTATCCCTAATATCGCTTGTTAGCCACGGTTGAGTCACCCTTTTGTTATGTTCTTATGCCACACTTGGATGAAAAAATTATGTAGTTCATCCATGCAGTCTTTGAATGTTTGCCATTGCCTATCCACCGTCAACCCTTTGAGTGACATTCCCCAAACAATCCTACCCAATTCGCGCCTCATACCATCGTAGTTTCCTTTAGTTAAATTCAGGACCCTAGTCTCTGATTCAACTAATTCACTCTCCATGCTAATGAAGAATTCTATCATACTATGATCATTCTGACCCAAGTGGCCTCGTACAACAAGATTGCTAATTAATCTTTCTCGTTACATAATACCCAGTTTAAGATGGCCTGATCTCTGGTTGGTTCCTCGACATATTGTTCCAGAAAACCATTCCGTAAACATTCTTAGAATTCCTCCTCCACAGTATTTTTACTAATTTGGTTAGCCCAATCTATATTTAAATTAAAGTCACCCATGATGACTGCTGTGCCCTTACTGCATGCTTCTCTAATTTCCCTTTTAATGCCGTCCTCAAGCTCCGTATTACTGTTTGGAGGTCTATATACCACTCCCACTAACGTTTTCTGCCCCTTCTTATTTCTCAGTTCAACCCATGCAGATTCCGCATCATCAGAGATACTTTCCTTCCTTTCAATTGTGTTAATCCCCTCTTTAACCAGCAATGCTACCTCACCTCCCTTTCTGTTTTGCTTATCTTTCATAAATATTGAATACCACTGGATGTTGAGTTCCCAGCCTTGGCCACCCTGGAGCCATGTTTCTGTAATGCAATCAAATCGTGTTAATTTACCTCTATTTGCGCAGCTAATTCATCCACCTTGTTCCGAATGCTCCTTGCATTAAGACACAAAGCCTTCAGGCTTGTTTTTTTAATGCTCTCAGACCTATATGAATTATGACTTACTGTGACCATGTTTGATTTAAACCGTTGAGTTCTTTGCCTTCTACTTTTGTTTTTCTCCTTCCTGTCTTTTGCTTTTATCCTTCTTTCCCTTTCCTATGACTCCCTGATCAGGTTCCCAACCCCCTGCCACTTTAGTTTAAATCCTCCCCAACAGCAATAGCAAACACTCCCCCTAGGGCATCGGTCCCGGCCCTGCCAAGGTGCAGACCTACCCGTTTGTACTGGTCCCACCTCCCCCAGAACCGGCTCCAATGTCCAAGGAATTTGAATCCCTCCCCCTTGCACCATTCCTCTAGCAACGTATTCATTTGAATATATTCCTATTTCTACTCTGACTAGCACGTGGCACTGGTAGCAATCCTGAGATTACTACCTTTGAGGACCTATTTTTTAATTTACCTCCTAACTCCCTATATTCTTCTTTTAGGTCCTCATCCCGTTTTTTACCTATATCGTTGGTGCCTATGTGCACCAGGACAACTGGCTGTTCGCCCTCCCCCTCCAAATTTTCTGCAGCCGCTCGGAGACGTCCTTGACCCTTGCACCAGGGAGGCAACACACCATCCTGGAGTCTCGTTAGCGGCCGCAGAAACGCCTATCTATTCCCCTTAGAATTGAGTCAGGAATAAGCCCAATTTTCCCCCCCCCAGGCAAACCGCTTACACTGTATATGTTTAGAATTTATCGTAGTTTTCAATTAAATGATACCAGCTAATCTTTACTCGTAAAATCTCTTTGCCTCCCTTATTATTATTTTTTTAATTCCCTCATGTACTTTCCATAATTTTCCTAGGTATTGACAGCATTTTTCTCCTGGCATTTTTCATAAGCATCCTTTTTCTGTTACTTTATAACTTATATTTCCCCTGTCATCCAGGGAGCATTAGATTTAGATGCTCTAACCTTTCCCACAAAGGGGATATTCCTAGTTTGTACCTGATCTAATCTGTCCTGAAAGACCTCCCTTGCTCCGTTACTGCTTCACCGTGCAATCACCCTTTTCCAGTCTACCTGTGCCAGTTCCCCTCTTCAGTCAATGATATTAGCTCTTCCCCAGTTGAGCTTTTTTACCTTCGATATTTTCTGTTTTCTCTCCATAAACACTTTAACCGCATTATGTTGTTTTTGATCTTAGCTACACCACCTCATACTGTGCCACTCCAATTGATCTAGTCAAGCAGATCTTCCTTGGTGGAGAGGAGTTATATTGATCAAGAAATGTCTTCTGTGCTCATATCAAACACTCGTCTGCTTGCCTTCGCTTAGTACTATGCTTTTCCTTTCTATATTAAGGTAATTCAAATATCGTATTGTTACTAAAATATTTTTGTTACATGCATTTGAAATTTGCCGCTAGATTTGCACATCTTTCTCCTTTTCACTGTTCGGAGCTCCATTAAAAAGATATCCTAAAAATATAACAGCTCATAATCTGTTCCTCACTCAAATCACACAAATTCAGTCCTAGAACTATGTAGCAACTTATTGCAGTTTAGAACTGTAACAGCATCCTTAATCAATACTCCCACGCCCTCCTCTTCTTCCTTCTCAATCATTCCTAAATAATGGGTAGGTAGGACTATTAAAAACCCATTCCAGGATTTTCTTGAGCCATGTCTCTGGGCAAGAAACACAGAAAGCTAGCATGCAGGTACAGCAAGCAATAAGGACGGCAAATGGCATACTTGCATTTATTGCAAGGGTGTCGGAGTATAAGAGTAAGAATGTCTTGCTACAATTGTACAGGGCATTGGTGAGGCCACACCTGGAGTGCTGTGCAGTGTTTTGGTATCCTTATTTCAGGAAGGATATACTTTCCTTGGAGGCGGTGCAACGAAGTTTCACTAGATTGATTCCTGGAATGAGAGGGCTGTCCTATGATTAGAGTTTGTGTCGACTGGTTCTATTCTCTCTGCAGTTGAAAAGAATGAGATGTGATCTCATTGAAACATACAGGATTATGAAGAAGATTGATAGTGTAGATGCTGAGAGGTTGTTTCTCCTGGATGGAGTGTCTAGAACTAGGGTTGATAGTCTCAAGATAAGGGATAGACCATTTATAACTGAGATGAGGAGGAATTTCTTCTCTCCGAGGGTTGTGAATTTTTGGAATTCGCTGCCCCAGAGGGCTGTCATTGCTGAGTCTTTGAGTATATTCAAATCTGAGATAGATAGATTTTTGGACTCTAGGGGAATCAAGGGATATGGAGATCGGGCGGGAAAGTGAATTGAGGCCGAGGATCAGCCATGATCTTATTGAATGGCGGAGCAGGATCGAGGGGCCTAATGCCGACTCCAGCTTTAATTTCTGATCTTCTTATGTTCTTGTGTTAATGTAACCAATCACATGTAGCAATCTGTGCCTGCAGCTCACTAAGCTGATCAGTTACATTACGACTTACAAGTTCAAACAATTTCGTTACTTTTGCTGTTTTACTTGTGGGATCGCAAAATAGGCCTGTAAAACCAAACCTGAATTCACTAGTCTTTAAATATATACTAACCAAGGCTGAAGGAATGGTAACATTAGAAATCATGTTTAAAGGATGGATAGTTCACTTGTAGAGATATATCAAATGGATACATATTGTCTTTAGATAGTTGCAAAGCACGATGGACTACTTGTCCATAATATTCATTAACCCTTTTATTTAATTAGTACTATAAGAATAGCTGCTTACAACCAGACTATTGGTGCCATTATACTGATATCCAAGCATTCCAGAATGTCCGTATCAGTACTACTGAAGCAGTGTTGAAGCAGCTGGCCTTCTGAAGAGATAAGGGAAACTGAAATTCACAGGGAGTCGGCCATTCCTCTCTAGGCCTCAGACCCCTTATCTCCCATTGGAGCTGACATTGTGTACCGTAATAAGCTTTTCTCGAGAATTAATGAAGTGTTGGTCAGGTACAAACGCATGGGAAAGGAAAGATAAGCGTGGTATGACCTCGCTTGAGGGATAAGATGGAGTCTGGTAGACCTTGCGCCCAAAGACTAGATGAAGGCCCCAACAGTAACAAGTATGTGTTATGTTTAATGTCACAGAACAATTCAGGGCGGCTCCCAACATTGAGCGACTGATCATTAACCAATAAGGGAGCAATGGTAGCGACACTGTTTGTATGTGTACGCCCACATTTGCAGCCGGTGTGTGTTGCCTATTGAAAGGATTATCAATGCTTGTATGTAGGTTTTCCTTTGAGAGTTAGGTGCGAGTCTGAGGAGACCAACCTCTCTCCCTTTGTGCACTAGGACTTCTGGCTGGTTTCTAAGAAACTTTTACTTTGTCTTCAGTTCCGTCTCCGTTTGGTGTTGCTCCAGAAATTGGAATCTAACATGCTCAACCTGGTCTCTGCATTTTTGGGGATATTTGTAACTTCACTGCTACTGACGACTTTCTGAACTGTGATGTCATTTCCGCTCCTCTGCTATTGTTTGGTCACCCCTCCTTCCGCCTGATTGGTTTAAACCCTCCCCAGCAGTACTAGTTAATCTCTCAGCAAGAACATTTATTCAGGTGCAACCTGTGCATCGTGCACAGGGGGCCCTTCCCAGAGAACCGGTCCCAGTGCTCCAAGAATCTAAAACCCTGCCTCCTGCATCACTTCTCCAGCCACACATTTATCAGCACTCTCATCCTGTTGCTAGACTCATTAGCACGTGCCACTGGGAGTAATGCTGAGATTACTGAGCTTTGAGGTCCTTTTTGCAAATCATGTTCCTATCTGCTTGAACTCTGCCTGTAGGACTTCAACACTTTTTCAACACATATCATAGTTTACAACATGGACAAAGATTTCTGCCGGTTTTCCTTCCCTTCACATAATGTCCTGCACCCGCTCGTTGATATTCTTTACACTGGCACCAGTCAGGCCACCTATCCTTTGGGACTCATTTTTGATTTTACAGAGAAGCACCCACTATGCATCTAAATATCGAAACCGCTATGAATACTGCATTTCGACACCCCCTGCGTGCTGTCAAATCTCCTTGGTGCCGGGGTTTTGATTCTTACTAGAATCATGGGATGGCTGCAGCACCGAAGGTGGCCATTCGGCCAGTTCAGCCCTTGCCGGCTCTCTGCATGAGCACTTCAGTTTATCGCACTCCTCCAATCTCTCCCCGTAGCCCTGCATTCATTCTCCTTCAGGGACTTATGTAGTCACACCAATTAGATTAACTAATTCAGATGTAGCCCATGATCAGGGACAGGAGTGTGTGACTACGAGTGAGGCAGGTACGGGGATCCAGGAGATAGTGTTGGAGGAGCCGCAGCCCTTGCTCTTGTCCAACAGGTTCGAGGCTCTTACTCCCTGTGAGGACGGGAGCAGGGACTGCAGGAAGGATGAGCAACCTGGCCACAGCACTGTGGTACGGGGAGCCATTCAAGTGGGGGGAGTAAAAAGAAATGTTGTAGTGGTAGGGGATAGTATCATTAAGGGGATAGATAGGGTTCTTTGCAGCCGAGAGCGAGAGTCCCGAAGGCTATGTTGCCTGCCCGGTGCCAGGGTTAAGGACATCTCCTCTGGGCTGGAGAGAAACTTGTCGTGGTCCATGTTGGTACCAATGACATAGATAGGACAAGGAATGAGGTTCGGCTGAGGGAGTATGAGCAGCTAGGGGCCAAATTAAAAAACAGAACCTCTGGGGTAGTAATCTCTGGATTACTACCTGAGCCACGAGCAAATTTGGCTAGGGTAAATAAAATCAGAGGGTGAAATGCGTGGCTCAAAGACTGGTGTGGGAGAAATGGGTTTTGCTACCTGGGACACTGGCACCAGTACTGGGACAGGAGAAAGCTGTTCCATTGGGACGGACTTCACTTGGCCAGTGCTGGGACTAGAGTCCTGGCGAATCGAATAACTAGGGCTGTAGAGAGGGCTTTAAACTAATTAGTGGGGGAGAGGTTTCAAGAGAGCAAAAAATAAAAATGTCAGCGGAGAAGGCAATAGAGCAAAGTAGCAGTGGGGTAATTAAAAACCAGAGCGTGTCAGGAAGGGACAGAATATATAAAGATAAAGGTAAAGTAGTAAAGGGGGTAAAAGCAGGAATAAATTGTCACAAAATATATTTAAAAGTTCTTTATCTGAATGCACGCAGCATTCGTAACAAAATAGACGAATTGATGGTACAAATAACTACGTATGGGTATGATCTTGTGGCCATTACAGAAACATGGCTGCAGGGTGACAACGACTGGGAATTAAATATGCCAGGTTATTTAACAATCAGGAAGGACAGACAGGAAGGAAGAAGAGGTGGGGTAGCTATGTTAATAAAGGAAGGAATCATTGTATTACAGAGAAATGATATTGGGTCAAAGGATCAGGATAATTAAACAGTTTGGGTGGAGATAAGGAATAATAAAGGGAACAAAACACTAGTGGGAGTAGTATATAGGCCTCCTAATAGTTGCAACTCTGCTGGAAGAAGTATTAATCAGGAAATAGTTGGGGCATGTAATAAGGGAACAGCTATAATTATGGGGGATTTTAACTATCATATTAACTGGACAAATCAAATTGGGCAGGGCAGCCTTGAGGAAGAGTTTATTGAGTGTATTATGGTTGGATTTCTTGAGCAGTATGTAACTGGTCCTACAAGGGGGCAAGCAACCTTGGACCTGGTCCTGTGTAATGAGTCAGGATTAATTAATAATGTCCTAGTTAAGGATCCCCTAGGAATGAGTGACCATAACATGGTTGAATTCCATACCCAATTAGAGGGTGAGAAGGTTGGTTCTCAGACAAGCGTACTGAGCTTGAGTAAAGGAGACTATGATGGTATGAGAGCGGAATTGATTAAAGTGGACTGGGAAAATAGATTAAAGGGTAAGACGGTACATGAGCAGTGGTGTTCATTTAAGGAGTTATTTTACAACTTTCAAAAAATATATATTCCACTGAGGAAAAAAGGGTGTAAAAGAAATGACAGCCATCCGTGGCTAAGTAAAGAAATTAAGGATAGTATCCAACTAAAAACAAGGACATATAAGGTAGCCAAACTTAGTGGGAGGATAGAAGATTGGGAAGTCTTCAAAAGACAGCAAAAAGTAACTAAAGGATTGATTAAGAAAGGGAAGATAGATTATGAAAATAAATTAGCAAAAAATAAAAAAACAGATAGCAAGAGTTTCTATAGTTATATAAAAAGAAAAAGGGTGGCTAAGGCAAACGTAGGTCCCTTAGAGGATGAGACCGGGAAATTAAAGGTGGGAAACATGGAGATGGCAAAAATGCTGAACAAATATTTTGTTTCAGTCTTTACGGTAGAGGACACTCAGAATATCCCAACACTGGACAAACAGGGGGCTCTAGTGGGGGAGGAGCTAAATACGATTAAAATCACTAAGGAATTGGTACTCAGTAAAATAATGGGACTCAAGGCTGATAAATCCCCTGGACCTGATGGCTTACATCCTAGGGTCTTGAGGGAAGTGGCAATAGGGATTTTGGATGCTTTGGTAATAATTTTCCAAAATTCCCTGGAATCAGCAAAGGTCCCGGCAGATTGGAAAACTGCTAATGTAACACCCTTATTTAAAAAGGGTAGTAGGCAGAAAGCTGGAAATTATAGACCAGTTAGTCTAACATCTGTGGTGGGTAAAATTTTGGAGTCTATTATTAAGGAGACAGTAACGGAACATTTAGATAAACATAATTTGATAGGACAAATTCAGCATGGCTTTATGAAGGGGAAATAATGTCTGACAAATTTGCTTGAGTTCTTTGAGGACATAACGTACAGGGTGGATAAAGGGGAACCAATGGACCTAGTGTATTTAGACTTCCAGAAGGCATTCGACAAGGTGCCACATAAAAGATTATTGCTCAAGATAAAAAATCACTGGATTGGGGGGAATATTCTGGCATGGGTGGAGGATTGGTTATCTAACAGGAAGCAGAGAGTTGGGATAAATGGTTCATTCTCGGACTGGCAACCAGTAGCCAGTGGTGTTCCGCAGGGGTCGGTGCTGGGTCCCCAACTCTTTACAATCTATATTAACGATTTGGAGGAGGGGACCGAGTGTAACATATCAAAGTTTGCAGATGATACAAAGATGGGAAGGAAAGTAGAAAGTGAGGAGGACATAAAAAACATACAAGGGGATATAGACAAGCTGGGTGAGTGGGCAGAGATTTGGCAGATGCAATACAATATTGGAAAATGTGAGGTTATGCACTTTGGCAGAAAAATCGGAGAGCAAGTTATTATCTTAATGGCGAGAAACTGGAAAGTACTGCAGTACAAAGGGATCTGGGCGTCCTAGTGCAAGAAAATCAAAAAGTTAGTATGCAGGTGCAGCAGGTGATCAAGAAGGCCAACGGAATGTTGGCTTTTATTGCTAGGGGGATAGATTATAAAAACAGGGAGGTATTGCTGCAGTTATATAAGGTATTGGTGAGACCGCATCTGGAATACTGCATACAATTTTGGTGTCCATACTTAAGAAAAGACATACTTGCTCTCGAGGCAGTACAAAGAAGGTTCACTCGGTTAATCCCCGGGATGAGGGGGTGGACATACGAGGAGAGGTTGAGTAGATTGGGACTCTACTCATTGGAGTTCAGAAGAATGAGAGGCGATCTTATTGAAAAATATAAGATTGTGAAGGGGCTTGATCGGGTGGATGCGGTAAGGATGTTCCCAAGGATGGGTGAAAATTGAACTAGGGGGGCATAATCTTAGAATAAGGGGCTGCTCTTTCAAAACTGAGAGGAGGAGAAACTTCTTCACTCAGAGGGTAGTAGGTCTGTGGAATTTGCTGCCCCAGGAAGCTGTGGAAGCTACATCATTAAATAAATTTAAAACAGAAATAGACAGTTTCCTAGAAGTAAAGGGAATTAGGGGTTACGGGGAGCGGGCAGGAAATTGGACATGAGGCTGAGTTCGGATCGGTCGAGGCCCTGTGGGTGGCGTAGCGGGCACTACCTCTTTCTTCCACATAACCTGTCCGTTGGCCACCCATTCACTCACCTCGTACACCTTCAGTAACGGTGCGGTGACCACAATCTGGTACCTTCGAAGGAGCTCTCAGAATTTCGGACGCACGGCAGTGAAGCCGTTCATCAAGCTCCGAAACTAGGACCTCGAGGTCCAGCAACTGGCAGCAGTTCCTGCACTCTTGGTCACCCAGGACGCATAACGTGTCCTGGAGTTCACACATAGAACAGGATGCATATGCACCATGTCCTATCTGGCCTGTCTTGGTAGACAATCCACTGACCTCTAAAATCTCTGAGACACACGTCACTAAAACACTTAAATCAGAACTCAAAAATCTCAGAAACTGATGTCCAAGACATGGAGAAACTAACCTATGAAATTCTAATAAACTGACAAATGACAGACTTTTTTTTTTCGTATATGAGATGTGGGTGTCGCTGGCAAGGCCAGCGTTTATTGTCCATCCCTAATTAACCTTCAGAAGGTGGTGGTGATCCGCCTTCTTTAACCGCTGCAGTCCGGGTGGTTAAGGTACTCCCACAGTGATGTTAGTAAGGGATTTTCAGGATTTTGACCCAGCGACGATGAAGGATCGGCGATATACTTCTAAGTCATGATGGCTTGTGACTTGGAGAGCAACTTGGATGTGGTGTTGTTCCCATGCGCCTGCCGCCCTTGTCCTTCTACGTGGAAGAGGTAGCGGGTTTGGGAGGTGCTGCCGAAAAAACCTTGGCGAGTTGCTGCATTGCATCTTGTAGATGGTACACACTGCAGCCACGGTGCGCCGGTGGTTGAGGAATGAATGTTTAAGGTGGTAGATGGGGTGCCGATCAAGCGGGCTGCTTTGTCCTGTATTGTGTCGAGCTTCTTGAGTGTTGTTGGAGTTACACTCATCCAGGCAAGTGGAGAGTATTCCATCACACTCCTTACTTGTGCCTTGTGGATCTTGGAAAGGCTATGGGGAGTTAGGAGGTCAGACACTCGCTGCAGAATACCCAGCCTCTGACATATATTTTTGCCACTATATTTATGTGGCCTGTTCAGTTAAGTTTCTGTTCAATGCTGACCCCCAGGATGTTGATGGTGGAGGTTCCGGAGATGGTAATGACATTGAATGTCAAGGGCTGGTGGTTGGACTCTCGCTTGTTGGAGATAGCCATTGCCCGGCACTTCTGTGGCGCGAATGCTACCTGCCACTTATTAGCCCAAGGACTGCTTCGTGATCTGAGGAGTTGTGAATACCACTGAACACTGTGCAGTCATCAGGGAATATCCCCATTTCAGACCTTATGTTGGAGGGTAGGTCATTGTTGAAGCAGCTGAAGGTGGTTGGGCGGAGGGCACTGCTCTAAATAACTCGTGCAGCGATGTATTGTTGCTGTGATGATTGAGCTTCAATCACCATTACCATCATGTTTTGTGCTCGTTATGACTCCAGCCAGTGGAGAGTTTCCCCCGCGATTCACATTGACTGATACTAATGTAGTAAAAGTTAACTAACGGCATTAGAAGTTACATCTATCAATCCACAACACAACGGGAACGGCTATCAAGTGAATTTCAACAGTGCAAAGGGAACAATTTAATAAAACTAACTATCAAACGTGCCTGTTACCCAACAAATATTTTTAGTGTTTGATTGTTTTCATGTCCTGGATTAATTTGAGATGAAGTATTTGTTTGAGAGCCTTCATCAGTTTGAAGTGCTGTGCTAGTTTGAGGTGAGGTATTCTTTTGAGATGCTGTATTGGTTTGGGGTGTTGTATTAGTTTGAGGTGCTGCATTAGTGTGAGAAACTGCATTACTTTGAAGTACGGTATCAGTTTGAGGTATTAATTCGAAGGTTTTGTACATGTATGCTTTGAATCAACAACAATGCTCTACTTGCGATTAACTATTTCAATAAAGACTTTAAAACGATTTATTAAAAACCCTGATTTATACACGAATAATGTGAGATAACAAATACCTCACTTGAACAGCCCAATTGTCTAATTATGAGATTCATAGACACAAACTCCACACATTAATTGTGTCACTGAACGGCTTCAGTTAAAGAGGGCAGGCACATCCCAGAGTGCAGTAAAGCAGACCCGAGACGATAATCTGACATTTGCGATTGTATTACAGAATGGCTACATTTACCTCCAGCAGCCACATCCCAGAGTGAAGTAGAGCAGCCCTGAGAGGTTCCTCTAAGGCTTGAACTTTAATTACTGAATGGCGTCGGTAAAGATGGCCGCCACATCCCAGAGTGCAATAGTGCAGCACAGAGATAGCACTCCAATGTATGGAATTTAATCACTGAATGGACACAGTTAAAAGGGGGCAACCACATCCTAGACTGTAGCAGAGCAGCCCTGAGAGGACACTCTTACATTTGGAATTCAATCACTGAACGGTCACAGTTAAAGAGTGCAGCCTGGTCACAGCGTGCAGCTTAGCAGCCCAGAGAGATCTCTCTAACATTTGGAATTTAATACTGAATGGCCACAGTAAAAGAGGGCAGCCCCATCCTAGAGTGCAGAAGAGCTGTCCTAAGCGGGCAATCTAACATTTGGCATTTAATTACTGAAGGGCCATGGTTAAGGAGGGCAGCCCCATCCCAGAGTGCAGCTGAGCAGCCCAGAGAGGGCACTCTAACATTTGGAATTGAATCACTGTGTGGCTTCTGTTAAAGCGGGCAGACACATTTCAGAGTGCAGTTGAGCAGCCCTGAGAGGGACACTCTAACATTTGGAATTGAATTACTGAAAAAACAAAGCAGAGTGAACAACATCACCGAAACAATATGGGATATATAAATGGGCCTGATAGTGTTGGAAGGAATGACATAATACTGGGAGAATACAGCTTCCAATTTTCATTTGTTAATTAATGTGAGCAGAATTCCCCAGTCTTAAAATTTAATTCGCTGCACTAGATATATTATATCACAACAGGGACTTAACTCGGCTGTCGTCATATCTATTTTGAACGATGATGCAACCGCAATTTCCCCGTGGAGATACCACGGGGTATAAATTGAAGGTTCAGGGAATGTATCGCCTCAGAGTTTAATTCAGAGAGATTGCCTGCAGCACGAAGGGACACATCGCTTCACACAGAAGATGATGGAAACATATTACAAGATCGAGCAAGTTTACTACCCGATCCTTGCCGTCATTGGTGTTACTGGTAAGTGACTTTAACCATTGAAGTTGTGTAAATCTGTGTGTGAGCTGGTCTCTGGTTTTGCTCTTCCACGGATAATATTGTATGCTGATCTAGTGGCGTACGTCATACAGGCACTCGATCAGTGATAAAATTCGCACAAAAATGGGTGTCATAAATGTTCACGTTCCTTTATATCATTGTCTTATCTAAATATACGTTAAAGCTTAAGTCTCGTAGCCAAGTTAAATAATGAAATGATTACCTTTTATGGAAGTAAGTGGAATAACCCCCTGCTTTCAGTGCTGAAAACAACTCGGTACTCTTTATTAATGGAGGTGCCTTTTCACTTTACAATTATACTGATCTTGGGTCACTGAAAGAAGTGGAGCACCTGACCCCAACGGCCATGTATTACTGGGAGTATCTGTCACTATAGTACTGTACTGAGGATGGGTCACTAACCGGAGTGGAACACATGAGCCTAGTGACCACGTATTAGTGGGAGTATCTTTCACTGTAGAATTCTACTGAGTTTGGATCACTAACCAGATTGTAACACCTGACCCCAGTGGCTATATATTACTGGGAGTAACAGTCACTGTAGAATTCTACTGAGTTTGGGTCACTAACCAGAGTGGAAAACCTGTCCCCAGTAGCCATGTATTACTGGGACTAAAAGTCACTGTAGAATTCTACTGAGTGTGGGTCACAGACCGGAGTGCAACACCTGACCCCAGCGGCCATGTATTACTGGGAGTAACAGTCACTGTAGAATTATACTGTGTGTGGGTCAGTTACTGGAGTGGACGCAATGGTTTCTACTTTGAAATCCTTGGCCCTGAATTCGCTGTCTGCGGCATAACTAAGGAGTACGCTGCCGAACTCCTAACCAAATCTGCACTTACATCACGCGAACCCCATTTGAAAAGTTGCTTTCTAACGCTGCGGAGTTGTGTGCAGCATACTAGCCCACAGATCCCAGCGTCACACCATTGTGCGTGAGCGTACCTATGATCATGTGGGTTGGTGCTCCTTTCACTTCCTGAAACTTAGCCAATCAGGAAACAGAGGAAATTGCTACATGGCAATAGAAGACAGAACTCTTCCACTGGCATATATTTACAATCGACATAGCGTTTACTATCCTCTCTTAATTGAAAATGTTGAATGAAGTGATTTTAAAAAATAGCAATATATATTTTAGTTAAGGCAGATAGTCATTTTATCAAACATCATTGGTAATACGTGTAAATAATCATGTTGCATTTGTTAAATATACGGTTCTTATCTACTCAGCATTAGATAAGATGCTTCAATATTTAAATTGTACCCATAAAATAGCAAAGCTAAGTAACAAATCCTTCGATAAACAAGTAGGTTATTTTATTTTAAAACCAGGCACAAATGTTATTCCCAACTAACCCCTGTTACTGGTAGACATACCCCTACGGATTTTTCAAGAGAGCGACCTTATCCAAACATTTGTGGTTTTAATTTCCTGCCTAGCCACCTTTCACATTTGCCGTTACGCCCCACAAGAGTTATTTTATTATACTGAAGTACAGTTGTAAAATCCACGAATGTGAAGCCCAAAAGAATATTTTTAATTATAAAATGTTAGAAACAGTCAACCTCTCAGTCAGCAGCCGCCAACTTAAACAATTTTCTCATCCCCTCACCTTACATTCTGCAACAGACTCCTTCTCTTGTTTGCAACCGGCGCAAACAAATTCATGGTAATGAATGCGCAGTCGGTGGAAAATTAGCCCAACTTTTCGCCAGCGCGTTCTGTTGAATGAGGAGGTGCAATTTGCAGCGAAGCGAAAGTGCGGTCGGAACTTGAGAGATCACAAGTTCGGGATTTTGGACATGTGGACATTCCGAACTTTCAGTCAATGTCCAAGCCAGTAAGATGACGTACACGTGCGTCATCATACGGACGGCGAATTCAGGGCTACTATTTCAGTTGACTGATCTCTCAAGTCCATGCAGCTGGCTTTGTGTTTTAGGAAAGTTATCGATTGCGATGTGGCGAATTTTCGCTGTCGTTTGAATATGTTTTGTATGAAGATCATAACGTGAAAAGCATTGATATTGCGCTGTTTCCTTTGGAGCTGCACCAATCAAAATAGATGCTTAACCGGAAGTAAAATACCGCGAGATGCTGGAAATTTGAAATAACAACAGAAACTACTGTAAATACTCGCCAATCAGGCAGCATTTGTGGAGAGAGAGAGACAGCGTTAACTTTACAGGTCGAGGAGTCGTAATTGCTCTGCACCACGTTCAACACCAGGCCTTCTGAGGAACCTTCCTTTTTCCTCTATGGAGGATTTACCTCCAGCGTGCTTGACCGTGTCCGTAAATTTCCCCCTCATGCTACACTCGCCCTTCCATTTCCTTCCCAGATATCCCAACCCCCAATTCCCATCCTCAACTTCCACCCTACCGGCTTTCACATCACCGGATCATCTTCCACCATTGCCGCCCCCTTCCTGCCACCACCAATTAATTCTTCCACTCCGCTCCCCTTTCAGCATTCCGAGGGGAACCTTCCCTCTGAAACAGCTTTGCACACTCTTCCTTCAACACTACCCGCTCCCCTTCACATGACGCCTCCCTTTTCAAGGGCAGGGGATGCAACACCTGCCCTTTCAACTCCTCCTTTCCCTCCATCCAGGCCGCCTACCACTCCTTCCAGGTGAGATAGCGATTTATTTGTACTTAGTTTAGTTCTGTATACTGCCTTCGCTGATCACGATGCGGTCTGCTCAACATCAACGAGAACAAACCTGGATTGGGTGAGGGCTTTGCTGAAAACTTCCACTCAGTAAAGTCCACAAGCCTGACCCAGAGCTACAGGTCGCTTGCCATTTTAGTTCACTGTCCCGCTTCCATTTTGACCTCACTGCCCTCCACCTCCTACACTATTCCAACAAAGGTCACCGGAAGCACAAGTCAAAGCAGGCCATCTTTCGAATAGGCTTTTTGAAAATATACGGATCCATTCATCAAAATCAGCACAGCCTTCTGTTCCTTTCTGCTCATGTACCCATCGAGCTTCACCTGAAATGTGTCTATGCTACTCCCCTCAACTACTCCAAGTTCAACATTCTAATTTTTCTCTTATTAATGAATTTACTCCTGAAATCCTTTTTGGATTTATTAATGACTGCATTTTATTCATGCCCCCTAGATTTGAATGCCCCACAAGGCATAGAATCATAGAATCAAATACATAGCCCTGGATATTAACGTAAGCGGGGTGGGCGGAGTTTCGTACAGTTAACCAGAAGTCCTGGTTTCCCCCCAGGCAGGTCAGACTGATTGACAGGCTTGGCTTCCAGTCGGGCGGGGAGGACTCCGGAACAGGATGCAGGAGCAGATAGGGCCGATCCCTGATATCCAGCGGTTGTTGATCCGGGTCCTGAGGGGTTACAATCTTGTACCTGCGGGCGCGGGGGACTTCCGTTAAACCCGGAAGTGCGCGGTTTGTGATCATTGCTGAGATTTTACAGGTTTTAAACTCTGTCCCAAACCCAATCCACGCGTTTTTGTCTGCTGAAATTTAACCCTTACTGTCAT
The DNA here is from genome assembly GCA_030390025.1 of Squalus acanthias. Taxonomy (NCBI): domain Eukaryota; kingdom Metazoa; phylum Chordata; class Chondrichthyes; order Squaliformes; family Squalidae; genus Squalus; species Squalus acanthias. The sequence continues at coordinate 9,766,286 of CM059453.1, forward strand.
GGCTCAGAAACGGAGAATGCTTGATCAGTAATTTGCAGCCTCTTTTCCCTTCTCTTTTTTACAGTTAATTTAGTGGCGATTGTAATCCTGTCCCGGGGGAAATGCGGGCTCACCACCTGCATCACTCGCTACCTGGTGGCCATGGCAGCGGCGGATCTACTGGTCATTATCACTGAGGTCATATTGTATCGTATCAATTATTATTATTTCCCAGTGTGTTTCCTGGACATCACCCCTGTGTGTAATGTCACCAAGGTCCTGACTTGCGCAGCCACCGACTGTTCTGTCTGGTTCACCGTCACTTTCACCTTTGATCGATTTGTGGCCATTTGTTGCCAGAAGCTGAAAACAAAATATTGCACCGAGAAAACTGCGGCTGTGGTTCTAGCAACAACCTGCATCCTGCTCTGTTTAAAAAACGCTCCCTTCTACTTTACACGTGAACCTCGAGAGATAATCGACAATGTCCCCTGGTTCTGCCAAACAATCTCCAGCTATTATACTGAGCCCGGATGGGTGGGATTTGGCTGGTTTGATATGATTTTAACTCCATTGCTCCCATTCGCTTTAATTCTGTTGCTCAACGCTCTGACAGTTAGACACATTTTAGTGGCCAGTCGAGTCCGTAAGGGACTGAGGGGTCAGAGCAAGAGCGAGAATCGCAGCGACCCAGAGATGGAGAGCAGAAGAAAGTCTGTGATTTTACTCTTCGCCATATCCGGCAGCTTCATACTTCTGTGGTTAATAGCTGTTGTCGATTTCTTATATCATACCATTTCAGGAACAGATCCCATAGATTACAATGAGTCTTTACAAATCTTTCAACAAGTTGGAAATATGCTGATCAATTTAAGCTGCTGCACAAACACATTTATTTATGGGGTGACCCAGTCCATGTTCAGAGGGCAGTTGAAGAGCGCGGTGAAATATCCGGTTACCTCTATTATTCAGTTCATTAAGAATCAGAACAACTGAGCACAGCCCAGAGGCCGGTCCCAAAGTTTCCAGTCCATGAATGTAATATTTATCCCCAGACTTCCATCAACACAATTACACCAGGAGTCGCTGGCGATCTGAAAATACAACCAGCACAGTGTTTAGGACACTGCACTATTTCTGACTGACAGTTCTGACACTCTCTTTCGGGACAGGACCACAATTTGCTGCAGTCAGTACGCGCGTTTTGTAAAGAGTCACTTCAGCTATTTTAGTGCAGCAATTCATTTGAAGCTTCCAGAGTAAGAACCCCGTCAATAGTTAGGCAGACAGAGCTGTGCTGCCGTTCAGAGGATTACATTACCTAGAAAATAATGCCCGCAATATACCCTTCGGAACAAGCAGTCTGTGCTGGTGTTTATGCTCCACATGAGTCTCCTCCCAATGCATCTATCTCACCTCAGCCTATCGGTCTACATTTCTATTCCCTTTCTCTCATGTACTCGACTGGGTTCCCTTTGAAACCTTCTAAGCTCTTTGCCTCCACCATTTCCTGTGGCAGCGAGTTCCAGATTCTATATTTTCTGATTTAATGAATACCTCTTTATTTCCCTAATGGATTTATGTTGGTGAAAAATGAATGCACTCGAGTCTGTCTCAAATCAGAAGATCGCAGTTTATTTAACAGAGCATTCTGGGAGAAGAGCCATAGACTCCGCGGTCTAGTGATCCACTTCTCGTCATTAAAGTGGTGTCGGAACTTCTTTTATACATTATAGGGCCGGCTACGCAATTTATTACATACAAATGTCTTCACCAATCACATTCCCCCAATAACAAGCTCCTAATTATAATCTGTACTTTAAGCTAAAAGTTTCTGGTTACTTCCCTTCCAAAACTATAAACATAGAGTGTTGCGTCACATCTGTCCGGCTGGACTGGCTGGTCATGTGGTGATTTGTTCTCAAGTGTAACCGTTGTACTATTATTGTCTTATTGGGCCTCCTTGGTGGGCCTCGTTCTTACGCATGTTGACCACAGACATTACTCGTCGCTCTGTGTCAGCGAAACCATTCTGTATTTACGAATTTACCTTTTACAGCACATTCTTTAACATTTAATTTGCTGTTTTAAGCCCAGTAATTTTTACCCTTACAATTTATTATTAACTATTTTGTTTTTATGGCCCCTAGTTTTTGGATACTCCCACAAGTAGAAACATTTTCTCCACATCGACCCTGTCCAAAACATTCATAATTTTTAAAGCTCCCGGTCAGGTGACCTCTAAGTCTTCTTTGTTCGAAGTAAAGAAATCGCAAACTTGTTGAATCTTTCTCGATAACTGCAATCTCTCAGTTCTGCTCCCACCAGTGTACATCTTTTTTTCAACTTTCTCCAATGCCTCTTTTATAGTATGGAGACTAGGACTATGCACAGTACTCGAAGTGCGAAATGACTAGGGTCATGTACAATTTGTACTCAACTTCACTACTTTTGAAATCTATACCATTTGAAATAAGCCCCTTTGCTTTCTTATGCATGTTTAATTGTGTTGCCGACCTGCGATTGTGCTTTTAATGATTTGTTTATCTGTATCCCTATATCCCTTTGCTCGTCTCCACCATTTATTTTCTTATTTTCTGACGTTTAAGTCATGTTTCTGTTTTTCTTACCAAAGGGAATCTCCTCACATTTATCTATGTTGAAGCATTATTGGGCTATGCTCTCATGGCTTAAACAGCTCACTATTTAAAGATCACCCAGGAACGCAAAGATAACCCCAGCTTCTCTTCTGCAACGCAAACTGTCTTCTTGACCCTCCCTCGCCGGCCTCCTCCAGCCTCACCGGCAACATTAAGTGCGAGGAGCTCAGGAAGATCGAGACCATCCATTCTGCTGCCTCTGCCAATTCCCTCCCTTCCCCTAGCTCATCAGGAGAAACATGTATATATGTTCCCCTCTCTGAACTCACGTCTTTCTCCAGATTCCAGGCAATCTTCTGCACTGCTCTCTCCGATCTCATCTTGTTCATGAGACCCACCTCCTTCTCCCTCGATCCTATTCGGACCAAAATGTAGACCACTCAATTTCCCTTCCTGTGCCCTATCTCAGCTGATATTGTTAACAGATCCCTCTGCTCAGATTTTGCCCCCTTCAAATCTGCTGCCATCGCCCGTCCCCTAAGTCAAACACAGTTGACCGCACCGTCCTTGAAACTAATGCCCCATCTCCAACCTCACTTTCCTCTCCAATGTCCTTGGGCGTGTTGTCGCCTCCCAAATCCGCGCCCATCTTTCCCGCTATTCCATGTTTGCATCCCTCCAATCAGATTCCTGGCCCGGCCATTCTCAAATTCACAATGACATTAATTGTAACTGACCTTGGTAAACTATCCCTTCTTATCATTCTCGACCTATCTGCAGCCTTTGAAACAGTTGACCACAATATCCTCCTCCAACGCTTCTTCTCCGTCATCCAACTGGGTTGTACTGCACTCGCCTGGTTCCATTCTTATCTATCTCTCCACTGCCGCATCGAGGACACTGGAGTCCCGCACGTATCTATCCTTGGCCTTCAACTAATTCTCGTCCATATGCTGCCCCTCGGGCAGATCATTCGAAAGTTCAACGTCAGCTACAATAGGTAGGACACTTAGGTCTACCACACCAACAACTCTTTACAGCCCTCCTCTGTTTTTGAATTGTCACACTGCTTGTCCGATATCCAGTATTGGGTAATCAGAAATGTCCTGAACTAAATATCGAGAAAGACTTAGGGCCATTGTATTTGGACCTCTCAAGAAATTCCTTTCCCTGACCACCGGTTACATCCCTGGCAACTGTATTAAACTGAGCAAGACCGTTGGCAAAATTGGTGTCGTGTTTGACCCCGAGATGTGTTTCCGACCACATATCGGCACCAGCACCGAGACTGCCGACTTCAACCTCCATAACATCGTTCGACTCTGAACCTGCCTCAACTTATCTGCTGCTGAAAACCTCATCCTTGTCTATGTTTCCTCTAGACTTCTCTATTGCAATGCTCTCCTGTCCGTCCTCCGATCTTCCATACAACATAAACTTGTGCTACATCAAAACTCTAATGCCCGTTTCTTAACTCGCTGGAAATCTCGTTCGCCCATCACTGTGCTTGATGACCTTTACTGTCTCCTGGCACGGAAAAGCCTCAATTTTCAAATCCTCATCCTTATTTTCAAATCCTTCCATGGGGTCGTGCCTCCCTATATCTGCAGCCTCCACAGCCTAGAAGCTTTTGAGATCTCTGCACTCTTCCAATTCTGGCCTAATGCGCATCCATGATTTGAATCGCTCCATCATTGGCGACCGTGCCTTCAGTTGCCTTTGATCTAAGCTCTGGCATTCCCTCCCTGAAACTCTCCGCCTCTCTCTCTTCTTCTAAGATGTGCCATATAACCTACCTCTTTGATCAAGCTTTTCTTCATCCTTCCTGATATCCACTTCTGTGATTCGGTGTGAAAAATGTATCTTATTGATATCGCTCTTGTTATGCACCTTGCGGCGTTCCACTGCACTAAATGCGCTACATCAATTTAAGTTGCGGTTGTAATGTTCACCTGCACCTAACTGCCCAGTCTGCAAGTTGTCTGATGTATATTGTGGGTTGTTTTTTAGGGAAATATTTCTTCATTTCTTGAAACAACACACCACTTAAAAAAAACTACAAACAATTAATAAAGGCATTCATCTCCAACTGTAGTTTTTATTGGAATATACTAGAAAAGATGCAGGTTTATAGCAGAGTAAAAATCCTTGCTTGTCACATTGTGCGGCTGCTTTTCGAAAAAGTTACTTAATTTATTTAAAGCAGCCGTTGTCCTCTTTGCTTCAGCCTCTTTCTGGGTCTTTCAGGATCTATTTCCGTGTTTAACATTCTCGACACCTCATCACCCCACCTAACATACCCTGCTCCTTCCCAACTTATCTAATATCCTCAGCTCCTCCCACATCACCTAATAACCACAGCTCCTCCCCACCCCACCTAATATCCTCAGCTCCGCCCCACCACACCTAATATCCTCAGCTCCTCCCTACACCACCTAACAACCTCAGCTTCTCCCCACCCCATCTAACTTCCGCAGCTCCTCCCACCCCATCTAACTTCCAGAGAACCTCCCCACCAGACCTAACATCCTGAGCTCCTCCTCGACCAACCTAATATCCTCAGCTCCGTCCCAATCCACCTAATATCCTCAGCTCCTCCCCAACCCACCTAACATCCTCAGCTCCTCCCACCCCATCTAACTTCCTCAGCTCCTCCCCAGCCCACCTTATACCCTCATCAACTCTCCTCCCCACTAATATTCTCAGCTCCTCCCCACCCCACCTAATATCCTCAGCTCCTCCCATCCCACCTAATATCCTAAGCTCCTCCGCACCCCACCTAACATCCTCAGCTCCTCCACACCCCACCTAATATCGTCAGCTCCTCCCCACCCCACCTAATATCTTCAGCTCCTCCCCGCCCCACCTGATATCCTCAGCTGCTCCGCATCCCACCTAACATCCTCAGCTCCTCCTCAACCAGCCAAGCATCCTCAGCTCCTCCCCACCCCACCTAATATCCTCAGCTCCTCCCCACCCCACCTAACTTCCTCAGCCCCTCCCCACCCCACCTAACTTCCTGAGCTTCTGCCCGTCCTCACCTATTATCCTCAGCTCCTCCCTACTTAAGCAAGCTTTCTGCAAACAATCTGCAGCTGTCAATCACAAACTCTCCTACTGGGAACTGTCCGTGAACTACCCGCGCTGACATGGCCTCACAAGGAGTTGACAGCTAAAAGTTGCTGTTCCCTCTGATGGGGAATCTGTGACAGTACATTGCACAAACATTACAACAGAGCCTTCAGCTGAATCCAACTTTTTGTTATTATTTAATATTCAAAGAATTTATTTTTTAATATTGATCTTATTCAATACTTTCTTCTCCTTTCTCTATTTTATGCTGTATTTCTCTTTTTTCTTTTCACTATTCCTCTGAGCTTTCTGTCATTGCTTCTTCTTATCAGTTTCTTTTTATATTTTTTTCTCTTTTCTTTGTTCAGTTTCATAACATGGTTAAGGTAATGAACGGAGAGAAATGCAAATGGATCTCTTTAAACCAATCAGGATTTAGCGTTCCTTCAATCATATTAAACACCTCAAGAGAATTATTTTAAGACCGGAAGTGACGGTTTTCAGCGCATGCGCTTCGCATGCCTGAAACCGGCACTTCCGATTGCCCTGCGGGTGTGAACACAGCTCGTGCACACCCATAGTGATCGATAAATGCGTGTCAATCTTTTTTTCACATTGCGAGTATCTGAGTCTACGACCATTTGGGTGAATTATATTCTCGGTGCTTTTGGTGCTAGCAGATAGCTCCATTTCCGATTGCCAGCCAGCACCGTGTGCGAATGTAACTCTATTAGTCTTCACCCATCCCAGATTCTGTTCCACTGAATAGCTACTCACTGAGTTCCCTTGTGTTATAAACACTGACGATTTTTGCCAAGTCTCCCACTTTAACAAATGAGATCGATAAAAGTACATCGCAATTTGTTGCATTGCAAGAGAAGTTAACAACGATTTCAACGTCACTATATAACCACATTATGCATTCCTTCAATCTGTAGATTAAATGATTGACTGAAAAAAATATTCGTTTTCCATCTGCATTGAATTATTTCTGTTCAAGGAATGGAATGGCTACACAACTGTTTTCCTAGAGCTTAATCCGCTAACTAATAATCGTAGCGGTGTGAGAAAGGTTGAGCAGGTTGGGCCTATATTCATTGGAGTCTCGAACATTGAGAGGGGAACTTATTGAAACTTATAAGATACTGAAGGGGCTGGACAGGGCAGATGCAGAGAGGGTGTTTCCCCTCGTGGGGCACACTTTTAAATCGGAAATGAGGAGTAATTTCTTCTCTCAGACGGTCGTGAGTCTTCTCCTCCCAAGAGAGCTGTTGAAGATGCGACATTGTATATATTTAATATAGAGATCGACAGATTTTTGAAAGGTAACCGACTCAAGAGTTATGGTAAGCGTGCAGGAAGTGGAGTTGAGGCCAAGATCAGATCAGCCATGATCTTATTGAACGGTGGAGCAGGTTTGAGGGGCCAATTGACCTACTCCTGCTCCTACGTTTTATTTACTTATGAAAGCACCTCACCGAACATATTGGGTAAGGCTTCCCCGCGATATCTCACTGCGCGCCTGCCTTTTCATTCCGAGCTCGCACAAACTTGATTTTCTAGACAGCAGCTGTGCAGTGCTTCCATTTCCCACAGGCGCAGTTAATTCGTGCGAGCTGTGGGATCACGTGATTCAGTTAGAGCCAATGGCAGCACACCATCTTTCATTCATAGTTTTCACAGCAAGTGCTGTGAAAGCTATGAATCTATACCCCCTCAAAAGAACAGCTAAACCTCAATTAAATTTAAAAAAACCATCACATTAATAAAATAAGTATAGTTAAATAAATTAACCACTTTAAACAAAAAATTAAATTTTAAATTTTTTTTTAAATCTTTTAAAAAGTTATAAAAATAAACTTACCTTTCTTTAAAGTCTCTAAAAAAGATATACCTGCTAAACAAATTCAAAATAATACTTAATTAACTACTTAACTTGTTAAAAGAGGGTCTTACGCCTCCTTTCTTTATCTGCAAAATCTTCCATGCTTACCTGCGCGTTCAAAGCACTAAGTGCACTGCGTGCGCGCAGCCTGTAGCACGCACGCGGTTCACTTAGGAACCGCCCCCTTTTGAAATCACCAAGTGCCGGTTTTCAGCGCATGCGCAGTGCATGCAGAAAACCGGCAATTGGAGACAGAATACGCGAGAGTACACAGTGCGTACTCTCGCGTAGAGACACTATTTTTTGTGGCATTATATTAACAAGTGTGCGCACATGCCCACTTAATCATACTTCTGTACTACAGACCTATTAGCATGCACAGTGTGAATTCAAACACCAGAGTGCACGCACTCGCCCTTACTGACTCGACTGATCTGTACATTAAAACACCAGCGGGCTCCCACTCGCTCTTACTTATCATACAGATCTGGTAAAATGCACCGAATGCATTAAATCACCAGGGGGCGCACAGGAGGCCTTACTTTACCTGCAGTCCTGTTAACATGAACTGTGTACGTTTCACCACCAGAGGGCGGACAATCGCCCTTACTTATACTACTGAATTGGTAACATGTGACGTGTATTTTAAAACACCAAGGGAGCACACGAGCCCTTTTGTATGCTGCAGACTGGTTATCATACAGCGCGCACATTAAACCACCGGGAGGGCGGGGACACTCGTCATTATTAATAAGGCAGACCTACTAATATGCACCGTGCACATTCTGCATTGTCTTTCATTTAGCCCTGCGCTTCTTTCTCAGTCCTGTCGTCTATCCGTGATTTCCTGCTACTGAATGTGGATATTTAGAAGCTCGCGGTGCCGCTCCTCCCGCTGCATTCTTCAAACACTCTCAGTTTTGGCGATGAAAAGTCCATTGCAGACTTTGTTACTCTGAGTGGAATCCTGATTTCCTGCATTCCTACCGACCGTTTTTCCGAATGAAACAGTTGCTTCCTGATTACTCGATTCAAAACCCCTCATAATTTTGAACACCTCTATAAAATCTACCGTTAATCATCTCTGCTCAGGTCGCTCCATCTAATTGAACACCCTCATACCTTGTAACATTCGAGTCAATCTATACTCCACCCTTTCTGATCCCGCGACATTCTTCATAATGTCTGTTGTCCAGAATTGGTCACAATCCCCCAGCTGAAGCACAACCTCTGATTCATAAAGGTTTCCTTCCAGTTTATTGAGATTGCCCTTTGTGCATCTGTTGATTAATTGTAGGATCCCGTATATCTTGGCAGCTTCTTCTGCCAACTTCAAGGAATGCAGTATGTGAACCCCTAGTGTCTCTCAGTTCCTGCACCCGCTTTGTTCCAAGTCATTGACATATATATCAAAAAGTGTAATGCTCCCAAATCCAACTCTTGGGGAACACCAATGCATACTTCCATCCTGTCTGAAAAACAACTGTTCACAGCTACTGACGAGCACTTCTGATGAAAGGTCATCGACCTGAAACCTTAACTCTGTTTCTCTCTCCACAGATGCTGACTGACCTGCTAAGTATTTCCAGCATTTTGTATTCTTGTTCAAATCGACTTCCTCCTTTCTGTCCCTCAACTAATTCCGTATCCACCCAGCAGATGCCTGCTAAATCCCATGGGCTTCAATATTGCTGATAAACCTATAATGTGGATACTGTATCAAACATATTTAGAAAGTTCATATATACAACATCAACCGCACTATTCTTAATTTAATCTCTCCATTACTTCATCAAACAACACAATACATTTTGTCAAACACGATTTGGCTTAAAAAAATCGATGTTGCCTTCTGAAGCATTCATTTCGTTTGAGTTTTTCTTCCTCATCAAGATATCCTCCTGACATTTATTAGCCCATGTTTTGCCGAGCCACAATTAATTTTATCGCGGATTTGATCTCAAAAACATTTCGCCACCACTGACTTTCGTCTAATTAGCCAGCGGTTAACGGGTTTTACTGAGGATTACTTAGGATTGCAAAGGAAATGCAGCACAGAATCAGAACATTAGGCCCGTCCAATCTATGCCATCGTTTATGCACCACTCGAGCCTCCTTCCGTCTTTCCTCATCTAACTCAATCAGCGTAGCTCTGTCCCCTTCTCCCGCATAAACTTATCCAGCCTCCCCTTAAAATCATCTATACTATTCGCGTCAACCACTCCCTGTGGTAAAGAGTTCCACATTCTCAGCATTCTCTGGGTAAAGAAGTTTATTCTGAATTCCCTATTTGATTTCTTGGTGCCTCTCTGATATTGATGGACACTAGCTTTGTTCTTCCCTACAATTGGAAACACTCTCTCTGCTCTATCAAACTCAATCAAAACTTTCGCAATTTTAAAGATCTCTATTTGAATTTATATAGCGCCTAAAAGTGGTAAACCGTCACAAAGTGCTTCACAGGAGTATTATAAGACAAAACATTAGACACCGAACCTCATGAGGAGAAATTAGGGCAGATAGCGAAAAGCCTGGTGAAACAACTAGATTTTAAGGAGCGTTTTAAAGGAGGAAAGAGGGGCAGTGAGGCGGGCAGGTTTAGGCAGGGAATTCCAGGACTGACGTCCTAGGCAACAGAAGGCAGGGCCACCAATGGTTGAGCGATTAATATTGTGGATGTGCAAGAGGGCAGAATTGATGCTCTTAAAACACGCCAGTAATATTCTCAGCTCTTCCCCACCAAACGTAACATGCTCAAGTCCTCCGCCGCCCACATAGTACCCTCACTCCTCCCTACCCCACCTAACATCCTCTGTTCCTTCTCGACCCTGCCTAATATCCTGTACTCCGTCCAATCCACCGAATATCCTAAGCTCCTCCCCCCCTTATACCCTCAGCAACTCTCCTCCCCACTAATAAACTCAGGCCCTCCCCACCCTACCCCACCTAACATCCTCAGCTCCTCCCCACCCCACCTAACATCCTCAGCTCCTCCCACACCATCTAACATGCTCAGCTCCTCACACCCCATACAACATTTCTTTGCTCCTCTCCACCCAAGCTAATATCCTCAGCTCCTCCCCAACCAACCTAATATCCTCAACTCCTCCCCATCCCACCTAATATCCTCAGCTCCTCCCCAACCCACCTAACATCCTCAGCTCCTCCCACTCCATCTAACTTCCTCAGCTCCTCCCACACCCCATAACAACCTCAGCTCCTCCCCACCCCACTAAACATCCTCAGCTCCTCCCCACCCCACCTACTATCCTCAGCTCCTCCCCAACCCACCTAATATCATCAGCTCCTCACCATCTCACCTAACAACCTCAGCTCCTCCCCCACCCCACCTCACATCCCGAGCTGCTCCCCACCCCACCTAACATCCTCATCTCCTCCCCACCCCACCTAATATCCTCAGCTACTCCACACACCACCCAATATCATCAGCTCCTCCCCGCCCCGACCTAATATCGCAGCTCCTCCACACCCCTCCTCATATCCTCAGCTCCTCCACACCCGACCTAACATCCTCAGCTCCTCCCCACCCCACCTAATATCCGCAGCTCCTCCCCCACACCACCTAAAATCCTGAGCTCCTCCCCACCCCACCTAAAATCCTCAGTTCCTCCCCACTCCACCTAACATCCTCAGCTCCTCCCCACCCCAACTAATATCCTCAGCTCCTCCCCACCACACCTAACATCCTGAGCTCCTCCCCACCCCACCTAATATCCTCAGCTCCTCCCACACCACCTAATATCCTCAGCCCCCACCCCACCTAATATCCTGAGCTCCTCCCACCCCACCTAACATCCTCAGCTCCTCCCACCTCATTAAACATCCTCAGCTCCTCCCCACCCCATCTAACATCCTCAGCTCCTCCCACCTCACCTAACATCCTCAGCTCCTCCCACCCCATCTAACATCCTCAGCTCCTCCCACTCCACCTAACATCCTCAGCTCCTCCCACCCCATCTGACCTCCTGAGCTCCTCCCCACCCCCACCTATTATCTTCAGCTACTCCCCAATTAAGCAAGCTTTCTGCAAACTATCTTTGTTGTCAATAACGATCTCTCCTACTGGGAACTGTCCGTGAACTTCCCGCGTTGACATGGACTCACAAGCAGTTGACAGCTAGTCGTTGTTGTTCTCTCTGATGGGGAATCTGTGACAGTACATTGCACAAACATTACAACAGAGCCTTCAGCTGAATTTTACATTTTGATATTATTTAATCTTCAAAGAATTTATTTTTTAATATAGATCATATTCAATACTTTGTTCTCCTGTCTCTATTTTACTCTGTATTTCTCTTTTTTCTTTTCACTTTTCCGCTGAGCTTTCTGTCATTGCTTCTTCTTATCACTTTTTTTTAATTTATTTTTCTCTTTTCTTTGTTCAGTTTCATAACAGAGTTAAGATAATGAACGGAGAGTATTGCAAATGGATCTCATTAACCCAATCAGGAGTGAGCGTTCCTTCAATCATATTAAACACCTCAAAACGATTCTTGACAGATCGGAAGTGCCGGTTGTCAGCGCATGCGCTTCGCATGCCTGAAACCGGCATTTCCGATTGCCCTGCGGGTGTTTACACAGCTCATGCACACCCATAGTGATCGATAAATGCGGACCAATCGTTTTTTTCCCGCAACGAGTATTTGAGTCTACGATCATTTGGGTGAATTATATTCTCGGTGCTTTTGGTGCAAGCAGGCAGCTTCATTTCCCATTCCCAGCCAGCACCGTGTGCGAATGTATCTCTTTTTGCCTTCACCCATCACAGATTCTGTTGCACTGAATAGCTACTCTCTGAGTTCACTTGTGTTATAAACACTGACGATTTTTACCAAGTCTCAGATTTTCACAAATGAGATAGATAAAAGTATATCGCAATTTCGTGCATTGCAAGAGAAGTTAACAACGTTTTTAACGTCACTGTATAACATTATGCATTCCTTCAATCTGTAGATTAAATGATTGACTGAAAAAAACAATTCGTTTATCATCTGAATTGAATTATTTCGATTTAAGGAATGGAATGTCTACACAACTGTTTTCCTAGAGTTTAATCCGCTAACTAATAATCGTAACGGAGTGAGAAAGGTGGAGCAGGTTGGGCCTATATTCATTGGAGTTTAGAAGAATGACAGGCGATCTTATTGAAACATATAAGATACTGAAGGGGCTTGACAGGGAAGATGCAGAGAGGGTGTTTCCCCTCGTGGGGGTATCTTGAACTAGGGGGCAGAATTTCAGAATAAAGGGGCACCCTTTTAAATCGGAAATGAGGAGGAATTACTTCTCTCAGAGGGTCGTGAATCTTTGAAATTCTCCTCCCAAGAGAGCTGTGGAAGATGGGTCATTGTATATATTTAAGGTGGAGATAGACAGATTTTTGAATGGTAAGCGACTCAAGGGTTATGTTAAGAGTGCAGGGTAGTGGAGTTGACGCCAAGATCAGATCAGCCATGATCTTATTGAACGGCGGAGCACGTTTGAGGGGTCAATTGACCTACTCCTGCTCCTTCGTCTTATCTACTTATGAAAGCACCTCACCGAACGTATTAAATTACCAAGTGTGCGCACACGCCCAATTAATCATACTTCTGTACTGCAGACCTATTAGCATGCACAGTGTGAATTCAAACACCAGAGGGCACGCACTCGCCCTTACTGACTCGACTGTGCTGTACATTAAACCACCAGGGGGCTCCCACTCGCTCTTAATTATCATACAGATCTGGTAAAAAGCACCGAATGCATTAAATCACCAGAGGGCGCACAGGAGCCCTTACTTTTCCTGCAGTCCTGCTAACATGAACTGTGCAGGTTTAGCCACCAGAGGGCGCACAATCCCCCTTACTTATACTAATGAATTGTTAACATGTGCCGTGTATTTTAAATCACCAAGGGAGCACACGAGCCCTTTTGTATGCTGCAGACTGGTTATCATACAGCGCGCACATTAAACCACCGGGAGTGCGGGGACACTCGTCCTTATTAATATGACAGAACTACTAACATGCACCGTACATATTCTACATTGCCTTTCATTTAGCCCTGCGCTTCTTTCACAGTCCGCTCGACTATCCGTGGTTTCCTGCTTCTGAATGTGGATATTTAGAAGCTGGCTGTGCCGCTCCTCCCGCTGCGTTCTTCAAACACTCTCAGTTTTGGCGATGAAAAGTCCATTGCAGACTTTGTTACTCTGAGTGGAATCCTGATTTCCTGCATTCCTACCGACCATTTTTCCAATGGAAACAGTTACTTCCTAATTACTCGATTCAAAACCCCTCATAATTTTGAACACCTCTGTAAAATATACTCTTAATCTTCTCTGCTCAGGTCGCTCCATCTAATTGAACACCCTCATACCTTGCAACATTCTAGTCAATCTAGACTCCACCCTTTCTGATCCCACGACATCCTTCATAATGTCTGGTGTCCAGAATTGGTCACAATCCCCCAGCTGAAGCACAACCTCTGGTTCATAAAGGTTTCCTTCCGGTTCATTGAGTTTGCCCTTTGTGCATCTGCTGATTAATTGTAGGATCCCGTATATCTAAGCAGCTTGTTCTGCCAACTTCAAGGATTTGGGTATGTGAACCCCTAGTGTCTCACAGTTCCTGCAACCGCTTTGTTCCAGTTCATTGAAATAGATATCAAAAAGGGTTGTGGTCCCAAAACCAACACTTGTGGAACAACAGTGCATACTTCCATCCTGTCTGGAAAACAACTGTTCACAGCCGCTGACGAGAACTTCTGATGAAACGTTATCGACCTAAAACCTTAACTCTGTTTCCCTCTCCACAGATGCTGACTGACCTGCTAAGTATTTACAGCATTTAGTTTTCTTGTTCAAATCTACTTCCTCCTTTCTATCCCTCAGCTAATTTCGGATCCACCCTGCAGATGCCTGCTCAATAACATGGGCTTCAATATTGCTGATTAACCTATAATGTGGATACTGTATCAAACAACTTCAGAAAGTTCATAAATACAACATCAACCGCACTGTCCTCAATCGTATCTCTCCATTCCTTCATGAAACAACACAATACATTTTGCCGGACACGATTTGGCTTTAATAAATCGATGTTGCCTTCTGAAGCATTCTTCACTTTTGAGTTTTTCTTCCTCTTCAAGATATCCTCCTGACATTTATTAGCCCATGTTTTGCGGAGCCACAATTAATTTTATCGCGGATTAAATTCACGAAAACTTTCGGCACCACTGACTTTCGTCTGATTAGCCAGTGGTTAACGGGTTTTACATAGGATTACATAGGATTACAAAGGAAATGCAGCACAGAATCAGAACATTAGGCCCGTCCAGTCTATGCCATCGTTTATGCTCCACTCGAGCCTCCTCACGTCTTTCCTCATCTAAGTCTATCAGCGTAGCTCTATCCCCTTCTCCTGCATAAACGTATGCAGGCTCCCCTTAAAAACATCTATACTATTCGCGTCAACTACTCCCTGTGGTAGAGAGTTCCACATTCTCAGCATTCTCTGGGTAAAGAAGTTCATTCTGAATTCCCTGTTTGATTTATTGGTGCCTCTCTGATATTGATGGCCACTAGCTTTGCTCTTCCCAACAATTGGAAACACTCTCTCGACTCTATCAAACTCAATCAAAACGTTCGTAATTTTAAAGACCTCTATTGAATTTATATAGCGCCTTAAAGTAGTAAAACGTCCCAAAGCGCATCACAGGAGTGTATAAGACAAAACATTATACACAGAACCACATGAGGAGAAATGAGGGCAGTTGGCGAAAAGCTTGGTCAAACAGCTTGGATTTTGAAGGAGCCTTTTAAAGGAGGAAAGAGGGGTAGAGAGGCGGGCAGGTTTAGGCAGGGAATTCCAGGACTTACGTCCTAGGCAACAGAAGGCACGGCAACCAATGGTTGAGCGATTAATATTGTGGATGTGCAAGAGGGCAGAATTGGAGGAGCGCAGTGACCTCGGGTGTTTGTGAGGCTGGTGGAGGTTACAGAGATAGGGAGGAGCGAGGCCATGGAGGGAGTTGAAAACAAGGATGTTAATTTTGATATCGAGGCGTTGTTTAAATGGGAGCAAATATCACTAACACAATAAAATAAAACTGCCGAATAATTTTAAAGTAACACTAGTTGATCAAGAGATTGGGGAAGAATTGATTACAATTGACTAGATTTTAATCTTGTCCCCAGCTTGAAACTGGCGTTGAAGATTGCCTCCGGTTAATAGAATTAACCCGGTTTTAATCTGCATTTATTTTTATCCAGGGAAGATACGCAATGTGGGTTTTCACCCCAAGTACTAAATTTGAAATCTACATTATCGTTTGAGTTAAACAGCCACAGTTCAATTGCTGAGGATATGAGGTGAGATCGAGTTCCAGTCTTTGAAATCTAATGATCATTTTATTAGCTTGTCAATTACAATGAAGGGATATTTCACCGCATTCTTCAGTTGCTGACGGAACTTAGTCTGGGTCAGGGCATAAATACAAGTGTTAGTGCAGCAACTCAGGAGTTGGAGCATGAAACCCAATTCTAGTACAAATTCGTGTATCCGAAGAGACCGATACCCCAAATACCACATCCGATTCCATAGCGAATATATCAGAAGCACCGCCCAAAGCACGATGAAATTCCCCGATATAACAAGAAGTAAAGTGATGGATTTCTTTCGGCTCTCCATCTCCGGGTCTCTGGGACTCTCCCTAGTGCTTTGACCCCGGAGTCTCCTGCGGGCTCGGCTGGCCACTAAAATGTGTCTGACTGTTAAAGCATTGAGCAGAAGAATCAGAGCGAATGGGACTCCCGGGGTTAGAATATAATTAAGGGTTTCTGTTATTACCCACATCTGTGAGAACAGAGCATTACTTGTAACTAAACAAAACCAGGGATAATTCATGAGAAGATATTCACTCGTATACAGAAAGTACCAGAAAATGTTCTTTAAACAAAACAAAACAGTCACTGTTGCAAGAACCAGAGACGCCGTTTTAGCGGTGCAATATTTCGTTTTCAGCTTCTCGCAACAAATAGCCACGCATCGATCAATGGTGAAAGTGACGGTGAACCAGACAGAGCAGTCGGTGGATGCATAAAGAAGGACGGCGTGAATGTTACACAGGGGGACCTGCCATAGGAACATAAACCGGAGCCAATACACAATGGGAATGTGCCTCAGTATCAGATCGAAGATGACGACCAGTAGATCTGCCGCTGCCATGGACACCAGGTAGCGAGTGACACATTTGGAGAGACCGCACTTTCCCCGAGACAGGATCACAATCGTCACTAAGTTCGCTGCAAGGAAGAAAAATGAAAAGTGTAATTATGCATCTCATTGGGAGCAAGAGCAGCATTTTGATTGATTTCAATCGTCCAAGATTCTTGATGTTCCATTCCCTAAATCGTGTCTATGGATCATACATTAGGAACAACTGTGATTCATTGAGAAGTCGAGTATGACGATTCATTGAAATAAAATCACTGAATGAGTAACTGGAGAAACAGTCACGGAGTGGATGGACAGAGCGTCAGCAGAGGTACGAGCGATAGGAAAGAGAACATTAATCGTCCGTCATCAGGACTCAAATAATAACGATATCAGCATTGAAAATGTCTGTTAAATTGTCGGTTGGATATAAAATTCATATATTCACGGTAAGAGTCTGTTATTGTATAGAATGGCTCACCGGGAACACCGATAGCAGCGAGGATCGGATAGTAAATCTTCTGTACAGACTTAAGTCCAGAGAGTATTGTGTCTCCGTTTGATTGACATCTTTCCATTAGTTCGGTTTCACTGAGATACGGTGATAGCAGTGTACGCGGGAGTCAGTGCTTCAACCGAGACTGAGGTAATACAGCGAAGCACCCTCTGATTTAAACCAGAGAGAAAACTCCCGCGAGAACGTCCGTGTCACTGGAGGCTGATATTAATCACAGTCAGTGAACAAACATGCTCACTTGAACACTTTCAGCACAATAATCTTACATAATGGAACCTAGTTAAACAAAGATTGTGCAGACAGAAAGAAAGAACATAAGAAACAGGAGCAGGAATAGGAGTACACCAACCGGCCCCTCCAGCCTGCTCCGCCATTCAATAAGATCATGGCTGATCCAATCTTGGCCTCAACACAACTTTCCCTGCTGTCTCACCAGACCCCTTGACTCACTTGTAGTTCAAATATGTCTCAATCTCAGCCTTGATTATATTCAGTGACTGGGCCTCCACAGTTCTTTGGGGCAGAGAATTCTAAAGATTCACGCCCCTCTGAGAGAAGAAATTCCTCCTCATCTCCGTCTTAAATGGGCGACCCCTTATTCTGATAATATGCGCCCTAGTTCTAGATACCCCCACTAAGGGAAACATCCTCTCAGCGCCCACCCTGTCAATCCCCTTCAGAAGCTTATATGTTTCAATAAGAGCACCTCTCATTCATCTAAACTCCAATGATATAGGCCCAATCCGATCAACCTTTCTTCATACGTCAACCTCTTAATCCCAGGAATTAAGCGAGTTAATCTTCTCTGTACTGCCTCCAATGCAATATACCCTTCCTTAAATATGGAGAGCACAACTGTACGCTGTACTCCAGGTGCAGTCTCACCAGTGCCCTGTGAAGTTACATCAAAACTTCACTACTTTTATACTCCATACCCGTTGCAATAAAGAACAACATTCCATTAGCCTTCCTAATTTCTTGCTGTGCCAACATGCTAAGTTATTGAGTTTCATGTAGTTGGACCCCCAGATCCCTTTGTAGTGCAGCATTTTGTAGTTTCACTCCATTTAAATAATAATTCGCTTTTTCATTCTTCCTTCCAAAGTGGATAACCTCACTGTTTCCCACATTGTACTATATCTGCCAATTTTTTGCCCACTCACTTATACCTATCTATATCCCTTTTTTAGACTCTTTGTGTCCTTCTCACAACTTGCTAACCCACCTGTCTTTGTATCATCAGCACATTTGCCTACAGTACACTCGGTCCCTTCATTCAACTCATTAATATAGATTGTAAATAATTGAGGCCCCAGCAGTGGTCCCTGTGGAACCCCAGTAGTTACTGGTTGCAAACCGGAAAATGACCCATTTACCCCGACTCTTTGTTTTCTATTAGTTTGCCAATCACCTATCCATGCCAAAATATTACTCCTAATCCCGTGCGCTCTTATCTTATGGAGTAACCTTTTGTGTGGCAGCTTATTGAATGCCTTCTGGAATTCCAAATAAAACACATCCACTGGTACCCCTTTCTCCAAAATGTGTGTTACATTCTCAAAGAACTCTAGCAAATTTGTCAAACACGATTTCCCTTTCATAAAACCATGTTGACTCTGCTAGATTGTCTTATGATTTTCTAAATTTCCTGCTGTTACCTCCTTAATATTGGATTCCAGCATTTCTCAATGACAGATGTTAGTCTAACTGTTCTATATTTTCCTGCTTTCTGTCTCACTCCTTTCTTGCATAGTGGCTTTACATTTGCGGTTTTCCAATCCGCTGGGTCCTCTCCAAAATCCAGGGAACATTGGTAGATTACAACCAAAGCATCCACTATCTCTGTAGCCACTTCGTTTAAGACCCTAGGATGCAGGCCATCGGGTCCAGGAGACTTGTCGGCCTTTAGCCCCATTAGTTTGCATGTACTTTTTCTCTAGTGGTAGAGATTGTTTTACGTTTCTCCCTCCCGATAGCACCTTGATTATCTATTATTATTGGGATGATTTTAGTGTCTGTACCGTGAAGAGCGATCCAAAGTAATTGTTCAGAATATCTGCCATTTCTCTATTTCACATTATTAATTCCCCAGTCTCATCCTCTAAGGGACCAACGTTTACTTCAGCTACTCTCTTCTTTTTTATATACCTTTAGATGCTCTTACTGTATGTATTTATATTATTTGCTACTTTACTCTCATACTCTATCTTCTCCCACTTTATAATTTTATTCGTCATCCTTTGCTAGTTTCTAAAAATGTCCCAATCCTCTGGTCTACCAATAATCTTCGCAACATTGTTTGCCATGGATAGAGCATCCTTCTCGTTGAGCCTTTCTTTCTCATTGGAATACACCTTTGCTGAGATTTATGAAATATCTCCTTAAATGTCTGCCACTGCTGATATACCGTTTTACACTTTAATCTATTTTTTCCAGCCTGCTTTAGCCAACTCTGTCCTCATACCCTTGTAATTGCCTTAATTTAAGTTTAGGACACTAGTGTCAGACTCAAGTTTCTCACGCTCAAACTGAATTTGAAATTCTACCATGCTATGATCAGTCTTTCCAAGGGCATCCTTTACTATGAGATCATTAATCAATCATGTCTCATTACACATTACCAGATCTAAAATAGCTTGCTCCCTGGTTGGTTCCTCAACGTATTGCTTTAAGAAGATATCCCGAATACACTCTATGAACACGTCCTCAGGGATACGCTTACCATTTTGAATTGTCCAATTTTATGATGATTAAAATCGCCCGTGATTATTGCAGTAACTTTCTTCCAAGCCCAAATTATTTCTTGATTTATACTCTGTCCTACAGTATAGCTACTTTTAAGGGCCTATATACTACTCCCACCAGTTCCTCCTTACCCTTAGTATTTCTTATCTCCAACCAAACTGATTCTACATTTTGAGCTTCTAAGCCAATATCTTTCCCCACCACTGCAGTGATCGCATCCTTTATTAATAAAGCTACCCCACCTCCTTTTCCTTTCTGCCTATCCTTACAAATTTAAAATAAACCTGAATATTCAGTTCCCAGCCTTGGTCACCATGCAATCACGTCTCTGTAATGATTAGCAGATCATACACATTTATTTCTATTAGTGCCGTCAACACATCTATCTTGTTGCGATATGCATTCGAGATGGTTGCCTGAATCGGTATGTGGAGCAACCATACAGGGATCAGGCAATTCTGGATCGGGTACTGTGTAATGAGAAAGATCGAATCAATAATCTTGTGGTAAAGGTGCCTTTAGGGACAAGTGGCCATAATATGATTGAATTGTATATTAATTTTGAGAGTGAAGTAGTCCAATCTGAAACTAATGTCTTCAATCGAAACATAGGAAACGACAAAGGTATGAGGACAAGTTGGCCATGGTAGATTGGGAGACTACACTAAATGGTATGAAGGTAGACATACAATGGCAAACATTCAATGAAATAATACATAATTTGCAACAAACATATTCCTCTGGGGCATAAGAACCCAAAAGGAAAAGTGATCCAACCATGGCTATCAACATAAATTAAAGCTAGTATTAAGTCAAAGGAGGAAGATTAAGAAGTTGCCAGAAAAAGCGTTCAGCCTGAGGATTGGAATCTTTTTAGAAATCAGCAAAGGTTACAAGAAATTAATAAAGAAAGGGAAAATTGGATATGAGCACACATTAGCGAAAAATATAAAAACGGATTGTAAAAGTTGCTATAGGTATGTGAAAATGAAAAGACTGGCGAAGCTGAATGTAGGTCCTTTACAGTCAGAGACGGGAGAATTTATAATGGGGAATGAGGAGATGGCCGAGAAATTAAATACATACTTTGTTTCATGTCTTAACGGTGGAAGACACAAAAAATCTTGCAGAAAAACGAGAAAACCAAGGGTTTAGCGAGAATAAGGAACTTAAAGAAATTATTAGTATAAAAAAAAAGTAGTAGCAAATTAATGGGACAAAAAGTCGATAAATCTCAAGGACCAGTTGACCTACATCCTAGGATTTTGAAAGAGGTGGCCATTGGGATAGTGGAGGCATTGGTTGTCATCTTCCAAAATTCTATAGATTCTGGAACGGTTCCGGCAGATTGAAGGATTGCAAAAGTAACGCCGCTATTTAAGAAACGAGTGAGAAAACGGGGAACTACAAACATGTTAGCCTCACATCAGTAGTTGGGAAAAATGCTGGAATCTGTTATAAAGGATGCAATAACTGGGCACTTAGAAACTAATAGTAAGATTGGGCAGAGTCAACATGGATTTATGAAAGATACATCCTTTTTTACACACCTATTGGAGTTCTTTGAGGATGTAACTAGAGGAGAAGACAAAGGCGAACCGGTAGATGTGTTATATCTGGATTTCCAGAAATACTTCGATATGGTCCCACACATGAGGATAGTGAACAAAATTAGTGCACATGGAATTGGGGGTATTGAGGATGGCAGGCTGTGACTAGTGAGGTACCGCAAGGATCGGTGTTTGGGCCCCAGCTATTCACAATCTATATCAATGATTTGGATGAGGGAACTTAAATGTAATATTTCCAAATTTTCTGATAATACAAAGCTCGGTGGCAGTGTCAGTTGCGAAGAGGATGTGAAGAGGCTTCAAGGGGATTTCAACATGCTCAGTGAGTGGGCGAGAACATGTCAGATTTAATATAATGTGAATAAATGTAAAGTACTCCACTTTGGGAGAAAAAACAGGAAGGTAGAGTATTTCCTAAATGGTGAAGGATTGGGGAATGCAGATACTCAAAGGGTGCTGGGTGTTCTTGTACATGAGTCACTGAAAGTGAATTTGCAGGTGCAGTAAGCCATTAGGAAGGCAAATAGAATGCTGGCCTTCATTACAAGAGGATTTGTGTACAGGAGTAAAGAAGTCTTACTCCAATTATATAAGGCCTTGGTGAGACCACAACTGGAGTACTGTGTACAAGATGAGTAAGGATATACTTGCCATAGAGGGAGTGCAACGAAGGTATACGAGTTTGATTCCTGGGATGGCGGGACTTTCGTATGAGAAGAGATTGAGTAAACTAGGTCTGTATTCTCTTGAATTCAGAAGAATGAGAAGGGATCTCATTGAACCATACAAAATTATTACAGGGCTAGAGAGGGTGGATGCTGGGCGAATATTTCCCTTGGCTGGGGAGTGTAGAAACAGGGGCCAGAGCCTCAGGATGAAGGGTAGGACATCCTGGACTGAGATTAGAAGAAATGTATTCACACAGAGTGTGGTGAATCTTTGGAATTCAGTACCCCAGAGGGCTGTGGAGGCTCAGTTATTGGGTATATTCAAAACAGAAGTCGATAGATTTCTGACTAATAAGGTCATCAAGGGATCTGGCAAAAATGCCGGTGAATTGTGTTGAGGCAGAAGATCAGCCATGAACTCATTGAATGGTGGAGCGGACTAGAAGGGCCGAATGGCCTACTCCTGCTCCTATTTCGTATGTTATTATATTCTTACAGAGACTCCACAGCGGGAGTCACAGAGTGGTTCAGTAATACAGAGACCAAACAGGTGGAGTCACAGAGTGTGTCTATACTTAAAGAGACTCCACAGGGGGAGTCAAAGAGTTGGTCTGTAATTACACACTCCTCAATGATGGAATCACAGAGTGTGTCTGTACTTACGGTGAATCCACAGGTCAGTCAGAGAGTGGGCCTACACTTACAGAGACCCCACAGTAGAGTCACTGAGTGGGACTGTACTTACAGAAAATCCACAGGGGGAGTCAGAGAGAGGGTCTGTAATTATGCAATCCAAAGGTGGAGTCACAGAGAGAGTCTGTACTTACAGATACTCCACAGTTGGAGTCACAGAGTGGGTCTGTACTTACAGAAACTCCACAGGTGGAGTCATAGAATCATAGAATCATAGAAAGCTACAGCAAGGAAGGGAGCCATTTCGACCCATCGTGTGCGCGCCGGCCAACCTAGAGCTGTCCAGCCTAATCCCACTTCCCAGATCTTGGTCCGTAACCCTGCAGGTTACAGCATCCCAAGTGCATATCCAAGTACTTTTTAAATGTGCTTAGGGCTTCTACCTATACCACCGTTTCAGGCAGTGAGTTCCAGAACCCCACAAGCAACTGGGTGCTGAAATTTCCCCTCACATCCCCTCTAAACCTTCCCCCAATTGCTTTAAATCTGTGCCCCCTGGTTTTGGAACCCTCTGCTGAGGGAACTAGTTCATTTATATCCAATTTATCTAGGCCTCTCATAATGTTATACATCTTAATAAGAATCTACTCTCAGCCTCCTCTGTTCTATGGAAAACAAACCCCAACCTATCCAGTCTTTCCTCTCAGCTAAGATTCTCTACTCCCGGCAACATCCTTGTAAAACTCCTCAGTACCCTCTCCAGTGTAATCACATCTTTCCTGTAATGTGGTGACCAGAACTTCACGCAGTACTCTAGCTGAGGCCGAACTAGTGTTTTATACAGTTGAAGCATAAACCCCCTGCTCTTTTATTCTATGCCACGGCTAACAAAGGCAAGCATTCCGTATGCCTTCTTAAGCATCTTATCTACCTGGCCTGCTACATTCAGTGATCTGTGGATATGCACTCCAAGTTCCCTATGTTCCTCTGCACTACTCAGTGTCCTACCATTTAATGTGTATTCCCTTTCCTTGTAAGCCCTCCCCAAATTCATTACCTCACACTTCTCCGGATTGAATTCCAATTGCCCACCTGACCAATTTATTGTTATCTTCCTGCAGTCTACAGCTTCCTTCTTCAGTATCAACTGCACAGACAATTTTAGTCACAGAGACGCTCTGTACATAACAGGGACTCCACAGGTGTAGTCACAGAGTGGATCTTTACTTATAGAGACGCAACAAGAGAGTCACAGTGTCAGCTGTACTTAGAGCGACTGCACAGGGAGTGTCACAGAGTGACTCCGCACTTATAGTGAATCCACAGGGGACTCACAGAGTGGCTCCGTACTTACGGAGAAACCCCAGAGAGTGTCAAAGAGCTCCTCTGTATTTGAAACTCAACTGGGGAAGTTTCAGAGTGGGTCTGCACTTATGAGACTCCACACGGGGAGTCACAGAGAGGGTTGGTACTTACATAGATCATGCAGCGTTGTCACAGAGTGGGTTTTCTGTTTATAAACGCCCCGTATGTGTTAGAGAATGTGTATGTACCTACAGGCTCCACAGGAGAGTCACAGTTTGATCTTCAATTAGGGAGACATCACAGGAGTGTGTCTGCAACTGGAGACTGCACAATGGGAGTCAATGAGTATCTCAATAAGTACAAACTCACAATGGCAGTCACAGAGACGGTCTGTACTGACAGTGATCCTCAGGATGATTCACACAGTGAATCTACACTTACAGTGATAGCAAAGTGGGTGTGGCAGAGTGGGTCTGCACTTGCAGACACCACAGGAAGTGTCACAGAGTGAGTCTGTACTAACAGACTTCACAGGGGGAGTCACAGAGAGGGTCTGTACTTACAGAGGCACCACAGTGGGTGTCACTGTGTATGTCTGCACTTTGACTCCACAGGGGAAGTCACAGAGTGGGTCTGTACTAACAGACTCCACACGGAAAGTCACGGAGTTGGTCTGTACTTACAGAGACCACACAGGGGGAATCACAGAGTGGGCCTGTACTTACAGAGACTCGACAGTGGAGTCACTGATTGAGTCTGCACATACAGAGACTCCACAGTAGCAGACACAGAGTGGATCTGTATTTAATGGTACTCCACAGGAGGGAGTCACAGAGTTGTGTCTGTATTTACAGAGACACCACAGGAGAGAGTCTCAGAGTTGGGTCTGTAATATAGAGACTCTACAGGAGGATTCACTGAGTGTGTCTGTAATTACAGAGACTCTACAGGAGGATTCACAGAGTGTGTCTGTGCGTCAAGTGACTCCACAGTGGGTGTCATAGAAATGGTCCGTGACCTGAATCTTGTCATTCATGTGGAAATGACTTATGAAATAATACTGGCTGGCCTGCTGGTGGCGCTGTCCAGGAAGAGTATAAATACTCGGGCAAGGGCCCAGCTTGGGCGGGACATTCTTAACAGGAACTAGTGAAGGACACAACTCGACCTCCATGTTGTAAAACAGTTGATTAAAGCTTTGTTTAACGCTTAGACCAAGTGCCTAGTAGTTTTCTTATGTCAGTCTGTACTTACAGATACTCCACCGGGGCAGTCACAGAGGGGGTCTGTATATACAGAGACTCTCAAGGAGGAGTCAGTGAATAGGTCTGTACTTACATAGACTCCACAGCGGGAGTCACAGAGTGCGTCTGTACTTACATAGACTCCACAGCGGGAGGATCACAGTGGGTCTGTACTTACAGAGATTCCACAGGGGGAGTCACACAGCGGGTCTGTACTTACAGAGGATTCACATGAGTAGTCACAAAGTGGGTCTACACTCACAGAGTCTCCAGTGGTGGAGTCACAGAGTAGGTCTGTACTTACAGGGACTCCACAGTGGGAGAAACAGAGTGGGTCTGTACTGACAAAGAGTCCACAGCTGGAGTCACAGACTGGGTCTGTACTAAGAGAGATTCCAAAGGGGGAACATCATCTATATCCTGTGTTGAATATCCTCCATATCCCCCTGTAGAATATCCTCTATATCCCTAGTATAATATCCTGAATATTCCCTGTACAACATCCTCTATATCACGGTGTAGAATATCCTCTAAATCCCCCTGTATAATATCCTCTATATCCCCTGTAGAATATCCTCTATTTCCACTGTAAAATATCCTGTATATCCCCTGTAGAATATAATCTATATCCCACTGTGGTATATCCTCTATATCGACTGTATAATATCCTCTATATCCCCCTGTAGAATATCGTTTATATCCCCCTGTAGAATATCCTCTATAACCCCCTGTAGAGTAAACAAATAGAGGACATCAAAGTAATAGAGAACCACAAACTAATAGAGAACCTCTAACTAATATTAATCTACACTGTATCCCCCTGTAGAATATCCTCTATTTCGCCATGTAGTATATGCTTTATATCGCCCTGTAGAATATCCTCTATATCCCCTGTAGAATAGCTTCTATATCCCCTGTAGAATATCCTCTATATCCCCCTGTAGAATGTCCTCTATATCCCCTGTAGAATATCCACTATATCCCCCTGTAGCATATCCTCTATATCGACTGTAGAATATCCACTATATCCCCTGTAAAATATCCTCTGTATCCCCTGTAGTATATCCACTATATTCCACGGTGGAATATCCTCTATATCCCCCTGTAGAATATCCACTTTATCCCCTGTAGAATATCCACTACATCCCTGTAAAATATCCTGTGTATCCCCTGTAGAATATCCTCTATATTCCCCAGTAGAATAGCCTCTGTATCACCTGTAAAATATACTCTATATCCCCTGCAGAATATCGTTTATATCCCCCAGTAGAATGTCCTCTATAACCCCCTGTAGAATAAACAAATAGAGGACATCAAACTAATAGAGAACCACAAACTAATAGAGAACCTCTAACTAATATTTATCTACTCTGTATCCCCCTGTAGAATATCCTCTATTTCGCTATGAAGAATATTCTAAATATCGCCCTGTAGATATCTTCTATATCCCCTGTAGAATATCTCCTATATCCCCTGTAGAAGATCCACTATATCCCCCTGTAGAATATCCACTATATCCCCCTGCAAAATATCCACTATATCCCCTGTAGAATATCCACTATATCCCCCTGTAGAATATCCTCTATATCGACTGTAGAACATCCACTATATCCCCTATAAAATATCCTCTATATCCCCTGTAGAATACCCACTATATTCCACGGTGGAATATCCTCTATATCCCCCTGTGGAATATCCACTTTATCCCCTGTAGAATATCCACTATATTCCCCAGTAGAATATCCTTTGTATCCCCTGTAAAATATACTATATATCCCCTGCAGAATATACACTATATCCCCCTGTAGAATTTCCTGCATATCCCCTGTGGGATATCCTCTATATCCCCCTGTAGAATATCCACTATATCCCCTGTGGAATAGTCATTATATCCGCTGTAAAATATCCTTTATATCACTTTTAGAATATCCTTTATATTCCCCAGTAGAATATCCTCTGTATCCCCTGTAGAATATACTCCATATCCCCAGCAGAATATCCACTATATCCCCCTATATAATTTCCTGCATATCCACCTGTAGGATTTCCTCTATATCCCCTGTGGAATATCCACTATATCCCCTGCAGAATATCCTCTATATACCCTGTAGAATATCCACTATATCCACTGTAGAATATCCTTTATATCCCCCTGTAGAATATCCTCTATATCCACCTGTAGAATATCCCATATATCACCTGTAGAATATCTTCTATATCCCCTGTAGAATATCATCTATATCCCCCTGTAGAATATCCTCTATATCGCTCTGTAAAATATCCTCTATATCCCCTGTAGAATATCTTCTACATCCCCTGTACTATATCCTCTACATCACCTGCAGAATATCCACTATATCCCCTGTAGACTATCCACTATATCCCCCTGTGGAAAATTCACTATATCCCCTGTAAAATATCCTCTATATACCCTGTAGAATATCCCCTATATTCCCCATAGAAGATCCTCTGTATCCCCTGTAAAATATACTCTATATCCCCTGCAGAATATTCACTGTAATCCCCCTGTAGAATTTCCTGTATATCCCCCTGTAGGATATCCTCTATATCCCCCTGTAGCTTATCCTCTATATCCCCTTTAGCAAATCATCTATATACCCTCTAGAATATCCACTATATCCCCTGTGGAATATGCAGTATACCCCCTGTAGAATAACCACTATCTCCCCTGCAGAATATCCTCTATATCCCCTGTAGAATATCCACTATATCCACTGTTGTATATCCTCTCTAGCCCCCTTTCGTATATCCTCTGTATCCGCTGTTGAATATCCACTATATCCCCTGTAGAATATCCACTATATCGCACTGTAGAATACCCTCTTTATAACCCCTGTAGAATATTCTCTATGTCTCCTGTACAATATCCATTATATCTCCCTGTAGAATATCCTCTATCTCCCCTGTGGAATATCCTCTATATAGCCCTGTAGAATATCCTCGATATCACCTGTATAATATCCTCTATATCCACCTGTAGAATATCCTCTATATCACCCTGTAGAACATCCTCTTTATCCCCTGCAGAATATCCACTATATCCCCCTGTAGAAATCCTCTATATCCACTGCAGAATATCCACTATATTCCCCTGTAGAATATCCTCTATATCCCCTGTAGAATATCCTCTATATCGCCTTGTAGAATATCCTCTATGTCACCTGTAGAATATCCTCTATATCCCCCTGTAGAATATCCTCTCTATCATCCTGTAGAATATCCTTTATATCCCCCTGTAGAATATCCTCTATGTCACCCTGTAGAATATCTTCTGTATCCGCTGTTGAATGTCCACTATATCCATTGTAGAATATCCTCTATATCCCCCTGTAGTATATCATCTGTATCGGCT
Organism: Squalus acanthias; assembly: GCA_030390025.1. Taxonomy (NCBI): domain Eukaryota; kingdom Metazoa; phylum Chordata; class Chondrichthyes; order Squaliformes; family Squalidae; genus Squalus; species Squalus acanthias. The sequence goes on from CM059453.1 coordinate 9,795,096, forward strand.
GTTGAATATCCACTATATACCCTCTAGAATATCCACTATATCCCACTGTAGAATATCCTCTATATACCCCCTGTAGAATATTCTCTATATCTCGTGTGCAATACCCATTATATCTCCCTGTACAATATCCTCTATATCCACTGTAGAATATCCTCTATATAGCCGTCTAGAATATCCTCTATATCCCCTGCAGAAGATCCACTATATCCCCCTGTAGAATATCCTCTATATCACCCTGTAGAATATCCTCTATATCCCCTGCAGAATATCCACTATATCCCCATGTAGAATATCCTCTATATCCCCTGTAGTATATCCTCTATATTGCCCTGTAGAATATCCTCTATGTCACCTGTAGAATATTCTCTATATCCCCCTGTAGAATATACTCCATATCCCCCTATTGAATATCCTCTATGTCATCCTGTAGAATATCCTCTATATCCACTGTAGAATAAAGGAATAGAGAACCACAAACTAATACAGAACCTCAATCTAATAGATACCCTCAAACTAATAGAGGTCCTCAACTATGAGAGGAACTCAAACTAATCGAGAACCTACAACTAAAAGTGCCCCTCAAACTTATAGAGAACCTCAAACTAATAGAGAACCTCAAACTAATAGAGAATCTGAAACTAATAGAGAACCTCAAACTAATAGAGAACCTCAAACTTACAGAGAATCTGAAACTAATAGAGCACCTCAAACTAATAGAGCACCTCAAACTAATAGACAACCTCAAACTAATAGAGACCCTCAAACTGATAGACAACCACAAACTAATAGAGAACCTCAAACAAATAGAAAATATCAAACTAAGAGAGAATCTGAAACTAATAGAGGTCCTCAACTATTAGAGGAACTCAAACTAATAGAGAATCTCAAAGTAATAGAGAACTTCAAACTAATAGACACCCCCAAACTAATAGAGAACCTCAAACTAATAGAGAATCTGAAACTAATACAGACCCTCAAACGAATAGAGAACCTCAAACTAATAGAGAACCTCAAACTAATAAAGAACCTCAAACTAATAGAGAACCTCAAACTAAATGACAACCACAAACGAGGAATTCAAACTGATAGAGAATCTGAAACAATAGAGAACCTCAAACTAAAAGAGAACCTCAAAATAATATAGAACCTCAAACTAATAGAGAACCTCAAACTAATAGAGTCCCTCAAACAAATATAGAACCTCAAACTAATACAGAATCTCAAACTAATAGAGGATCACAAACTGATAGAGAATCTGAAACTAATAGAGAACCTCAAACTAAAAGAGAACCTCAAACTACTAGAGGATCTCAAACAAAAAGAGAACCTCAAACTAATAGAGAATCTCAAACGAATAGAGACCCTCAAACTAATAGAGAATCTGAAACTAATAGAGAACCTCAAACTAAAAGAGAACCTCAAACTAATAGAGAATCTCAAACAAATAGAGACCCTCTAACGAATAGAGAATCTGAAACTAATAGAGAACCTCAAACTAATAGAGAACCTAAAACTATAGAGATCCTCAAACTAATAGAGAATCTGAAACTAATAGAGAACCTCAAACTAATAGAGAATCTCAAGCTAATAGAGACCCTCAAACTAATAAAGAATCTGAAACTAATAGAGAACATCAAACTAATAGAGAACCTCAAACTAATAGAGAATCTCAAACTACTATAGAATCTGAAACTAATAGTAATATCCTCTTTATCCCCCTGTAGAATATCCTCTATATCCCATGTGGAATATCCTCTATATCCATCTGTACAATAGCCGTCTAGAATATCCTCTATATCCCCTGCAGAAGATCCACTATATCCCCCTGTAGAATATCCTCTATATCACCCTGTAGAATATCCTCTATATCCCCTGCAGAATATCCACTATATCCCCATGTAGAATATCCTCTATATCCCCTGTAGTATATCCTCTATATTGCCCTGTAGAATATCCTCTATGTCACCTGTAGAATATTCTCTATATCCCCCTGTAGAATATACTCCATATCCCCCTATTGAATATCCTCTATGTCATCCTGTAGAATATCCTCTATATCCACTGTAGAATAAAGGAATAGAGAACCACAAACTAATACAGAACCTCAATCTAATAGATACCCTCAAACTAATAGAGGTCCTCAACTATGAGAGGAACTCAAACTAATCGAGAACCTACAACTAAAAGTGCCCCTCAAACTTATAGAGAACCTCAAACTAATAGAGAACCTCAAACTAATAGAGAATCTCAAACTAATAGAGAACCTCAAACTAAAAGACAACCACAAACTAATAGAGAACCTCAAACAAATAGAAAATATCAAACTAAGAGAGAATCTGAAACTAATAGAGGTCCTCAACTATTAGAGGAACTCAAACTAATAGAGAATCTCAAAGTAATAGAGAACTTCAAACTAATAGACACCCCCAAACTAATAGAGAACCTCAAACTAATAGAGAATCTGAAACTAATACAGACCCTCAAACGAATAGAGAACCTCAAACTAATAGAGAACCTCAAACTAATAAAGAACCTCAAACTAATAGAGAACCTCAAACTAATAGACAACCACAAACTAATAGAGAACCTCAAATTAATAGAGTCCCTCAAACAAATATAGAACCTCAAACTAATACAGAATCTCAAACTAATAGAGGAATTCAAACTGATAGAGAATCTGAAACTAATAGAGAACCTCAAACTAAAAGAGAACCTCAAACTACTAGAGGATCTCAAACAAAAAGAGAACCTCAAACTAATAGAGAATCTGAAACGAATAGAGAACCTCAAACTAAAAGAGAACCTCAAACTAATAGAGAATCTCAAACTAATAGAGACCCTCTAATGAATAGAGAATCTAAAACTATAGAGATCCTCAAACTAATAGAGAACCTCAAATTAATAGAGTCCCTCAAACAAATATAGAACCTCAAACTAATACAGAATCTCAAACTAATAGAGGAATTCAAACTGATAGAGAATCTGAAACAATAGAGAACCTCCAACTAAAAGAGAACCTCAAAATAATATAGAACCTCAAACTAATAGAGAACCTCAAACTAATACAGAATCTCAAACTAACAGAGGATCACAAACTGATAGAGAATCTGAAACTAATAGAGAACCTCAAACTAATAGAGAACCTCAAACTAATAGAGAACCTCAAACTAAAAGAGAACCTCAAACTACTAGAGGATCTCAAACAAAAAGAGAACCTCAAACGAATAGCGAATCTGAAACTAATAGAGAACCTAAAACTATAGAGATCCTCAAACTAATAGAGAATCTGAAACTAATAGAGAACCTCAAACTAATAGAGAATCTCAAGCTAATAGAGACCCTCAAACTAATAAAGAATCTGAAACTAATAGAGAACATCAAACTAATAGAGAACCTCAAACTAATAGAGAATCTCAAACTACTATAGAATCTGAAACTAATAGTAATATCCTCTTTATCCCCCTGTAGAATATCCTCTATATCCCATGTGGAATATCCTCTATATCCACCTGTACAATATCCTCTATATGCCCTGTGGAATATCCTCTATATCCCCTGTAGAATATCCTCTAATTCCCCCTGTAGAATATCCTCTATATCCCCTGTATAATATCATCTATTTCCCCCTGTAGAATATCCTCTATATACCCTGTAGAAAATCCTCTTTATTCCCTGTAGAATATCCTTTGTAACCCCCTGTAGAATATCCTCTATATCCCCCTGTAGAATATCCTCTATATCCCACTGTAAAATACCCTCTATATCCCCTGACGAATATCCTCTATATACCTCTGTAGAATATCCTCTATATCGCCCTGTAGAATATCCTCTATATCCCCCTGTAGAGATTAAAATCGGGAATTGTCAAGATGCCAGATTTGGAGGAGCGCAGAGATCTTCTGGGTCTTATACCTTGTCGATGTGACAGAGATAGGGAAGCCATGTAGAGATTTGAAAACAAGGATGATAACTTTAAAATTGAGGCGTTGCCAGACCGGGTGCCAATATAGCTCAGCGAGCACAGGGCTGATGGGGTATTGGGATTTAGTGCGAGCAAGCATACGGGCAGCAGAGTTTTGGATGAGCTGAAGTTTATGGAGTGTGGGAGATGGGAAATCGGCCAGGAGAGCATTACAGTAGTCAAGTCTAGAGCTATCAATGGCACGAATGTAGGTTTGAGCTGCAGATGAGCTGAGGCAGGGCGAACTCAGGCAATGCTACAGAGGTGGAACTAGGCAATCCTGGTGATGGAGTGGATATTGGGAAAATCATCCCATGATGAAATAGCACACCAAAGTTGCGAATGTCTGGTTCAGCCTTAGACAGGTGTCAGAGAGAGAGATGGATTCGATGGCTGGCAACGGAGTTTGTGGCGGGGGCCAACGGTTTCTGTCTTAAAAATATTTAGCCGGACGGCACCAGAACTGAGAGTTTACAGATATCGGGAAGGATTGAACAGACCTTCCCTTTTTGCTTTAGAAGAGAGTGGACTTAGTGAAGGCCTTAGATAAGTCTTGGAATTTATGAATGGATGTGGAGAGAACATTTCCACGTGTGGGAGAATCTAAAGCTAGGGGGACAACCATACAACTTAGTTACTAATAAATCCAACGCTGCACGCGAAATTCACCTAGGAATTTTGCGCTGGCGATAACAGTTAGCGCCTAGGCTTTTAGCGCATGGCATATCGTGACATCAATGATTTTGGCATGCACCGTTCGCGGCCCAGATGCAAAATTGACCGTCGCCCACTGCTTTAGCGCCTGGCCTGAACAACGGTATGATGGGGAGATGCTGGTGTTGGACTGGGGTGGACAAGCGTTCAGAGAGCTGCTCCATCATCAGGCGAATAAACTTCACCGGACGAAGGAGCAGCGCTCCGAAAGCTTGTGATTTCAAATAAAACAGTTGGACTATAACCTGGTATTGTGCGACTTCTCACATTTGAACAACGGTAGGAAGAGGAGGCGCTATAGATTGGGATGGCCGCTGCAGGAGCGGTATTTAAAGGGATCAACATCGGCTTTGATTTTACTGGCCAATGAATGCCGACTTCTCAGTTTCAAATTGCGAAACAGGCGTTTTCAGTGAGTTTAACATTTCTTAATTTCAGGAGTGTTCTGTCTGCAAAAAAAAATTGTCACTTTCATTCTGATAAGATTTCGCAGTCCGACACTTGGTTACATTAATGCGGGCTGTACTGGCAATCGACCTCGCCCTCCAGCATTAACAAAGGAGGCAGTGGAGGCAGAGACAGATTGTAGAATGTGGCAAGAGGGAGGAGGGCCAACAGAGCTCTCAACTGAAGGACATACACTCCCAGGATATTCCGGGAGCATTTCTCCTAAATACATTTATCTGAGGAGCAGTGTCTTAGAAGGCTCCGCTTCAGCAAGGAGCTGGTCACAGAGCTCTGCCACCTCGTGCAGCCAGAACTCGAGCCTCTGATCAGGACCACCACGGATCTCTCAGTGGCTGTCAAGGTGACCGTCGCCCTCAATTTCTAAGCCAGCTGTTCCTTGAAGTCTGCAGCAGAAGGCATATCTAACATCTGGCAGTTCACCGTCAACTGCTGCATCCGGGAGGTCACAGAGGCTCTCTACAGAAGGAGAATGCACTACATTTTCTTCCCCATCACAAAACAGAAGCAGCATGAGTGTGCATCTGGGGCTCAGCCAGGATGGCGGGCTTCTCCGTCCTGCAGGGCGCCATTGATTGCACCCAGGTCGCTTTGCGGGCATCCCATAACAATCCTGAGGGCTTCTGTAACCGCAAAGGCTATAAGTCACTTAATGCCTAGTTGTGTCTGCTGTGGCTGACTCTCGCCTCTGAGTGAGATGGCTTTGGGTTTAAGTCCCACTCCAGGGTCTTGAGCACATAAATCTAGGCCTACACTCTAGTGGAGTGCTGAGGGAGTCCTGTACTGTCGGATGCGCCATCTTTCGGATGAGACGTGAAACCAAGCGCTCTCAGATCGGCCTAAAAGTTCCCATGGTACGTTTTCGAAGAAGAGCAGTGGAGTTATCCTCGGTGTACTTGGCCATATTTATCCCTCATAAACATAAGAAAAACAGATTATGTGGTCATTATTATATTGCTGTTTGGGAAATTGCTACGCGCAAATTGGCTGCCGCATTTCCCACATTACAAGAGTGACTTCACTCCAAAAGTACTTAATTGACGGTAAAGCGCTTTGAGGCGTCCGGTGCTCTTGAAAGGCGCTATATAAATGCAAGTCTTTTTGGTGTGTGACCACAGACAGCGAATCCTCACCGTCAATGCCCGCTCACCGGGCTGCAGCCACCATGTCTTCATCCTGCGCCATCACACGAAGCGCGCGGCTGGCTGGTCAGATACAAGGGTTATCCGATCTCCACCTGGCTCATGGCTTCCGCTTCCGTCCGCAACCCCAAACCTCCTGCCCAGCAATCTTACAATGCGAGCCACGCCGCCAGAAGGAACATCATGGAGCAGATCACCGGTGTTCTCAAACAATGGTTCCACTGCCTTGACTGCTCGGGAGGAGCCCTCCAGTACACACGGTGGTGGGTGTCCCATTTCGTGGTAGTCTGCTGCATGCGGCACAATTTAACAACCATGAGGGCCCAGCCATTGCCACCAGGCGTAGCGGGATCACCTCAGGAGGAGGAAGAGGGAGAAGGAGGAGAACGAGGAGGAAGACCAGCAGCCTCGGAGGAGGCAGCCAGTCATCGGCCTTCTGGAAACTCCACTCCATGTCCGCGTGATCAGACTGCGGTTCCAATAATTTCTACACTGCCTCCCTGTAGCTCAACACATCTTCGTCATTCCATCCATTTTTCATACCATATCACAGAGCTAAGCTGAAATAGGAGAAAGCACAAATTGTGCAAAGTTAATCAACATTCAGTATACACATGAATGATCTAGTAAGGGAACTAAATGTAATATCTACAAGTTTGCAGATGACACAAAGCTGGGTGGGCGTGTGTGCTGCGAGGAGGATACCAAGAAACTCCAGGATGATTTGGACAGGTTGGGTGAGTGGGCAGAAGCGTGGCAGATGCAATATAACGTGTATAAATGCGAGGTTATCAACTTTGGTGTCGAAAACAGAAAGGCAGATTATTATCTGAATGGCAATAGATTGGGAGAAGGGGAAGTGCAACGAGACATGGGTGTCCTTGTGCACCAGTCGCTGAAAGTAAGCATGCAGGTGCAGCAGGCGGTGAAGAAGGCAAATGGTATGTTGGCCTTCATAGCGAAAGGGTTTGAGAATAGGAACAGGGATGTCCTGCTACAGTTGTACAGGGCCTTGGTGAGACCACACCTTAAGTACTGTGTGCAGTTTTGGTCGGCTTATTTGAGGAAGGATGTTCTTGCCATGGAAGGAGTTCAGCGAAGATTCACAAGACTGATACCTGGGATGGCAGGAATGACATATGAGGAGAGATTGGGTCGATTGGGATTATAGTCGCTGGAGTATAGAAGAATAAGAGGGGATCTGATCGAAACACATGCAATTCTGACAGGTCTGGACAAACTAGATGCAGGAAGAATGTTCCCGATGGTCGGAGAGTCCAGAACCAGGGGTCATAATCTAAGGATAACTGGTAAGCCATTTAGGACAGAAATGAGCAAGAATTTTTTCACCATGAGAGTGGTGAACCTGTGGAATTCTCTACCACAGAAGGTAGTTGAGGCCAAGTCATTAAATATATTCAAGAATGAGTTCGATATATTTCTTAAAGCTATAGGTATCAAGGGATATGGGGAGAAGGCAGGTACAGGGTACTGAGTTTGGATGATCAGCCATGATCTCATCGAATGGCGGAGCAGGCTCGAGGGGCCGAATGGCCTACTCCTGCTCCTTTCTTCTATGTTTCTATGTAACACAGATATACAACAACAATGTTAACTGATCACCCGAGTGCAGATTCTTATTTACCCTCTTTACAGTGCCGTTTCCTAATCTACTGCTCCTAGTTGGTCTTTCCCCAGTGGCTGCAGCACGGCTGGTGGAAGGCTGCTGTGTGTCTGTGCCAGAGACTCCAGATGACCTTGCAGGACGCCCTCGAGCGGCTCTGAGCCTAGAAGGCCCGGATGCACTCTGCAGCACCTCAGGCTGGGCGGAGGCTGTCTGGCCGATCTGGATGACAAGCAATGACGGAGTGGCAGTGCTGGGAGTGGAAATGCTGTGATCATGAGAGTGGACAGCAGGTTCCTGCTCCACTAACAGACTGCCACTTCCCCGGGGAAGCACATCAACATTCCTCGCAATCGTCTGGAGCACAGATTTCTGGCCTGCTGCGACACTGAGAGATCCCCGGTGGACTGCGGTGGGGACAGCAACGATGGCATGCAGGAGAGTAGTCTCAGGCTCGATGGCAGCAACCACAAACTGCATTACAGCACTAAGAGGTTGCGTGGCTTCCGCCTGTGTTGCAATGGATGCTGTCACATCAGTCATGATATGCCACATGAGGTATGGGTTCCCTCGGTCTCTCAGGGAGTCCAGCACCCTCGGCAGATCACCAAGGGTGCGCAGAGCTCTGTACAATGTTGGAGGTGGACTCGTCCACGCTCCTTACCATTGCCGACAGGCTCTCGGGCAGCCTTGTTTTGCACCTATCATCTTAGTGTGCATGCGCATCACCTTTCTTGTGAACGTTACCCATCGACGTCCGCATCTGATTCCTGTGCAGCAGGACTTTGCGTGAATTCACCTTCCGAGAACTGTCCCTTTCCCACTGGCATTGCTGCCGCCCGATCGTCCCCGTTGCATCTCCCAGTGTAGACCCCTCTACTAAACTTCCTCCAAATATCACGTCGTCCCAGTATCTGAGGTGGTGCCTGCGGGTGAGACATGCAGTAACGCGGTGCTTTCTTCCTCCTCCTCTTCTACCGCCTCACTCTCACTGGGATTATCAGGGACAGGTTTGTCAGCTGGTTGCTGATTACCGGAAAGCATAAAGGTACAAGACTCGCGTTATGGTGACGGCAGGAAAGCAGGAAGGGAACAAGGAATGCAGACAGTATAATGAGCTGGAATGTGGGAAAGACTTGTGGTGTGAGGGGGAATTGGGATGAGGGAAGAGAGGGGATGATCACACATTTATTGCCCCCCAGGGATTCGACATCACCGACGGCCATGGCGACCACCACATGGCGCTGAATGACTCTCAGCACTCGCTCCTCCAGGTCTGTAAACTACTGGATGAGCGCTTCGCCACTCCTGCCTGGTCGTTCCTGCTCGCTCCTATGGTGGCCCAACTTGGCCTGCAAGATACAGGAAACTGTGAGTGTGTGTGCAGCTATGGGTTTGGGAGATGTGCCAGCCATTGTTGGATAGCTCTGATTGTAGGCAAGGCGTGAGATGTGGATGTGAGTTTGAGTAGATGGAGATGATTGTTGGGTGAATGGTGGTTTATTCAGTGTGTACAGATTGAGCTTCAGATGCTGGTATGTTGGACTTGTTGAAGCATGTACTCACCCTTACCACCCGAGTGAGCTATTTAATTTTTTTATGACACTGTGTGAGGGTCCTGAGGACCACACTGCTGGCCGAGACGTCCTGGACCACTTCCCTACACATTGCCCTGAAGACCTGTGACAATGGCCTCGTGCCAGTGGCCGGGAGAAGCACGGCCCTCCTTCTAACGACTGCCTTGCCCAGTGCCTCCAATGCCTGGTCGCTGAATCGATGAGCTCTCTCCCTGGGACAGGGATCAGCCTTGAGGATATGAGCTGAAGCTATTGAGTTGCTTGAGATCGCCTTCAGAGCAAGCAATGTAGAGAATGAGTTTGTGCAGAATGATTGAACCTCCCTTTTAAGAACTGGAAGGAGCCCATGTGAATGATGAGTCCCGATCGGAGATAGCAGAAATTGTTTATCGCTCTGTTGATAGCGCCCTCTTCTGTGTTTAGCGCCACAAGAGAGGTGATTAGAGCTTGAGTTAGTGCTCCAGTTCATTCTTGGAGCAATCAATTTATCTGGAGGCCAGAACGATCAGCGCATGTTGCTAATTCTACATTCCGGGGGGGAAATTTGGTTTGATATGTGCCTCTCCTGGCGCTAACCGAGCGCAAAACCCCTAGCGCCCGGGCGCGGCGCCACTAACGGCTCTGGTGAAAGTCAGCGGGAGTTTAGCGGCGGCGTAAGCCGGTTGCGACCCTTTTTCGCCCCGGCCGCAAACTTGCCTTGCACCTCATGAGCTATCACTGGATAATGTGTCCGAAAGGATCAGGGGACGATTCTTGCAGTGGGGGCAGGGCTATTAAAGGGTAGGTGCTGGGCGGCCATTTTATTTTGGCCTACAGCCAGCAACTGCCCCCTTCCCCTTTTGTATTCGTGTTGCCGGCCGCGAACACGCAGCCCGGCACGCCTCTCGAGTGCGGGCTGTTTACATGGCAACCCGCTCCCCGGTGGTCCAGCAGGACCCAGGTACGCGCAGCCGTAGGCCCCTCCCCTTTACTCAGGGGCGTTGGCCTGAAAGGACGCAGTACTTCATGCCACCACACGTTGCGCCGTTGCACATAGCGCCGTGAGCTGCGGGAGTAGCGCCCCAAGAAGGAGGTGAAGCTCTTCCAGTATTGCCCCAGATCCTGCTTTCTGCGCTAATAATGAATTTCCGGTGGAGGGACGCAAAATCTTTCCCTGGTGCTGACATTCCGGGGCGATGTTAGCTCACCAAACGAGGCTCCACCCTTTTTCAAATTTATTGCCACACCAGAAGCCATACCGCCTTTCTAGCCCATAGTACTTCCTCTGATGGGGGTAGTCCTGAAAAAAAACGGGTCATAACCTTAAAATTAGATCTAGGCCGTTTGGGAGGGAAATCAGGAAGCACTAGACACAAAGAGTAGTGGGAATCTGCAACTCTCTCCCCGAAAATCTGTTGTGGCTGGGATCCATTGAATAGTTCCATACTGTGATTGGTAGGTTTATGTTGGGCAAGGGCACTGAGTGTTATGTAACCAAGGTGGAGAGATGGAGTTAAGCTACGGATCAGCCATGACCTCATTCAATGGCGGAACAGATTCAACGTTGCTGAATGGCCTGCTCAATGGCCTACTGAAGTTCCCTATCTCTGTTCCTATTAACGTGGATTGTATTCCCGTGATTGTAGGAGATGGAGGGATGATCTTACCGATTTATTAAACAACGGTAATAGGATTCTTTAGGTTAGATAGGGAGTATCGACTTCCTCCAGTGCCGAAATAAAGGACAAGGGAACATAACCTTTACCATAGAGCTGATCCATTCGGGGATGACATCACGAAGAACAGCGTCACACAAACGGTGGTAGAAATCTGTAACTCTCTCGGCCAAAAGGCATTGGATACTGACGGGTGAATTATATCTTTAGAGGCTGAGGTAAATATAATGCGAGAGAACTGCCGCGGGTCTTCTCTAACCCTGGGTATCTGTCTTTATGTTTTTGCAGTGACGTTGTTGCTGGACCGATACACGGCCGACCCGCGGTTCACGATCTCCAAGGATGCGTCCAGCGTTTGCTGGGAACAATCCCCGGAGAGCGGGCCCCTCTCCTGGAAGCAGCACTCCGATACCTGGTCGGTATTGGGGTCGGAGGGATTCACGAGGGGCCGCAAGTACTGGGAGTTCTGGGTGAGCGCCGGCACGGTGTGGAGCGTGAGCCTGGCCAGGCAAATCGTCAGCTTGGGCCGCTGGAACAGGCCCTCGCTCCAGGACGGCTACTGGACGCTGATGCTGTGGAACGTCATGACGCCGAATAATGGGCTCCGCAAACTGGGCACCTCTATCGTCATCGTCGAACTGAGCAAGGTGGGCATCTACCTGGACTACGAGGAAGGGACAGTCTCCTTCTACAACCCGGAGAACTCGTCCCGCCTGCACACCTTCAATGACAAGTTCACCACCCGACTCTACCCCGTCTTCAAGCTCTGGGTCGGTTCAGTTAAGGATGCTACATTGACCATCCTGTAGACAGGATATTGACATTCCTACCTTCTCCAAAGTGACCATCCTGTAGTCCCCACATTGCCCATCCTTTGGAACTCAATTGACCATCTTGAAGACCCCATATTGCCCACCCTATAGACCCCATATTGACCATCCTCTAGTCGTGATATTAACCAATCATTAGACATGACATTAAACATCGTTTAGACCCCGCATTGTCCATGCTGTACATCCCACAAAATGACAATGTTGCAGGCCTGTCGACCCCAAAGTGACCATCGTGTAGCTCCCACATTGACAATGCTGCAGACTTGAAGGCGCCAAATTGTCCATCCCGTAGATCGCACATTGACCGAAGGTCTGCTTCTGAATAATGTATACATCTCTGTCTCTTTTTCTCATTCCGTCTCCGTCGCTCTCTCCTTCTCTCCCGTCCTCCACATGCTCTTTCTCTATCACTTACTCTTTCTCAATCTGGCTCTTTCGCCCTCACTCTCGCTCTCTCTCTCTCACGTTCTGTCTCTGTTTAGCTCTCTGTCTTCCTCATTCTCTCTCACGCTCGTTCTATCACCTCCTCTTGATGTCTGTCTTGCTTTTTCCTATATTCTCTCTCTTTCTTCATCTCCCTTACCTCTTCTCCCTCTCCTGCTCTCCCTCTATAGTTCTTTCTCACTCTCCCGGTCTCTGTCTCTTTCTCCCTCACTATCCTCTCTCTCTCTCTCTCTCTCTTTTGCAGTCTGCTTCTCTGTCGTTATCTCTGTCTCTCTTTCTGACATTCTGTCGTGCTCCTTCTCAGTCTATATCGCTCTCTCTCTCTCTCTCTCTCTCTCTCTCTCTATTTCTCTCTTTCTCTCTCTCTCTCACAAACATATATTTTCTCTCTTCCACTTACTCCCTCCCTTTTTCTATGCCTCTCTATTTATCTTTTCCTTCTTTGTCTCTCGCTTTCTCTCTGCCTCCCAGTCTCTCAATCAGTGCGACCTATTATCCACATACTAATTGATGGAATCTGCCCCCTTCTGATGTTACCTCCTTTTCTCGTTTAAACTCACCGAGTTTCACGAAGAGAGAAAAGGGACAAATGGAGGTGTCGAATATGTCTGTAATTTTTCGGCGTGGATTAAAAAATCTCACAAAATTTCAAAGAGTTTGTCTGTCCTTTGTTGTTTGCGTTGAGCGTCAGTGATTTAAAGAGGAAGTCCACCCAAACCCGGAAAGGCTGTAGTTTGATCTCAGCCAGAAAATTTGGCAGGGTGTCTTTGGCTTTATTAGACGATGCATGGAGTACAAAAGCAACGAAGATATGCCAAACTTTCGTAAAACACTGGTTAGGCCATATCTGCAGCATTGTTTACAACTGATTACTGGGATGGCAGGACTGTCGTATGAGGAGAGATTGGGTCGACTAGGCCTGTATTCACTAGAGCTTAGAAGAATGAGTGGGGATCTCGTGGAAACGTATACAATTCTGACAGGGCGAGATAGACTGGATGCAGGGAGGATGTTTCCCCTGGCTGGGGGGTCTAGAACGAGGGGTCACAGTCTTAGGAGACGGGGTAGGATATTTAGGACTGAGCTGAGGAGAAATGAGGTGAACCTGTGGAATTCTGTACCACAGAAGGCTGTGTAGGCCAAGTCACTAAATATATTTAAGAAGGTGATAGATAGATATCTAGGCATAAAAGGCATCAAGTGGTATGGGGAAGGAGCGGGAATATGCTATTGAGCTAGAGGATTGGCCATGATCAGATTGAATGACGGAGCAGGCTCGAAGGGCCGAATGGCCTACTCCTGCTCCTACTTTTCTATGTTTCTATGTTTCTAATTCTGAGCGCAACACTTGAGAGAAATGATGTCAAGGCCTTGGAGAGGGCGCAGAAGAGAGTTACTGGACTGGTCCCATGGATGAGCGACTTACGTTATGTTGGGAGACAGAAGAATCGTTGAATGTTCCCGTTTGAGCGGTGAAGATTAAGAGGAGATTTGATAGAGGCGTTCAAAATTGTTCTAATAGAAAAAGAAGAAGGATCTGTTTCCATTTGGTGCAATTTTCGATACCTCACTGTAAGTACACAGGTTAGATACCCAACTGCACCATGGCTCTGAATAGATACCCCACTATACCATGGCAAAGTGTAGATAACCACTGCACTCTGGCTCATGTTAGATAATCTACACTAGCATGACAGCGTGTAGGTACCCCACGGCACCACAGCTCTGATAGATACCACACTTTGTCATGCATCAGGTTAATTATATTATTACCAATTGGGACAAGTTAGATACCCCACTGTACCATGACACGGGACAGATACCCCACTGCACCCTGGCTCAGGATAGATACCCACTGTAGCTCAGGATATATACTTCACTGCTCCCAGCATATACATCCCACTGCACATAGCATAGATAGCCCGTTAGACACGGGATAGATACAAAGCTGGAAACAGAATCGATACCCCATTGTACACAGCTCAGAATAGATATCCCACAGCATGCAGATCAGAATAGATATCCCATTGTACACAGAAGAGATATCTATCTGTACCATGAGACAAAATAGTGAGCCCAATGTTCAACAAGTCAGATTAGATACCTCACTCTTCAATTATCTGGATAGATATACCACTGTACATTGGGATCAGGTAGTTAACGCACTATACCATGGTGCAGGAGAGTTAACTCAGTGCTACCTTCCTCAGGATAGACACCAAACTATACCATAAAGCAGGTAGATAGCCTATTGCTCCAATACTTGTAATAGATACCCCACTGTACAATGGGCAAGGTTGCAGGTCACACTGCAGTTTGGCACAAGATAGATACCCCACAGCACCATGGCACTGGATAGGTACCCCAATGTACCATGGCACAGTGTAGATTACCACTGCACTCCGGCTCATGATAGATATTCCATGAGTGTGTGCAGTGAACCTACCGTACGAGAGCTCTAACATATACCTCATTCGGCATGCATCACGATAAGTAAGCCACTGCTTATTGGGACAAGTTTGATACACCACTGTAGCATGACTCGGGACAGATACCACACAGTACCATCGCTGGGGTTAGTTAACCCACTGCACCCTGGCTTTGGATGCAAACGCCATCATACCATTGCTCAGGATGGTTACCTCACTACATGCTGGGCAGGGTAGAGATGCCTGCAATGAAAATCAATATCAGGTGCTACGTATAACGCGCGGCCGATCCAATAACTCCTGGATTGCGCCACCGCCCGAGATATTTCTAGGCCCAGGAATCATAGCATCGTAGAAACTGACAGCACATAAGGAGACCATTCGGACCGACGTTTCTGTGCTGGATCTTTGAAAGAGCAGTTGTGCATAGCCCCATCTGCCCGTTTTATTTTCCTGGAAGTTCCTTATGCTCAAGGAACGGTCCAACTCCCTATTAAAATTATTTGTGGGATAAGCTTCCAAGGCCTTTTCAGGTACAGCATTCCAGATCCCGAGAAATCTGCGTGAAAATAATATTCTACTCACTTCCCCTCTGCAACTTTTGCAAATGATTTTAAATATATGACCTCCGGTTATTGGCCCACTCGCCAGAAGGAATAATTTTTCTCTATCTACTCTACCAAAACGTCTCATCACGTTGAAAACCTCTATTAGGTCACCTCTTTCCCTTGGCACGTATTTTCCGATCCCTCCGGAGTGTAGGCGCTGTGTACACACCCGTAGGGACATCGGAAATGCCGGTTTGAGGCATGCAAAGCTCTTTCACTGAAACCGGCATTTCCGATCTGTCAAGAATTCTCCAGACAGATCGCAAACCTGCCCTGGAGAGGGGCCTCTTCGGGTGGAGAGTTCCGCTTTCTGCAGATACTCAGCCCACTGAAACCCCTTAGAAATCTTATGCCTGGTTACACATAAGAGTTTAAAAAAGTACAAAACAACATTTTTTTTCACTCATATACACTTTAAAAATACTTTTAAAAAAGGTAGTTTTATTTTTAACCCTGTAAAAAACTTTAATTATTTTTTCAAAAAATTAAATGTTTGTTTAAAATATTAAGTTTAATATAATTCTAACTGATTTTAAAAAAGTGATTTTATTTTTAAATGTATTTAATATTTTTGTGTCTTTTTGTTGTGATCTCCAGTCAAACTTTTGACAGATCCATCTGTCAGAAGTACGAAGCGTGATTCCCTTCTTTCATTTGCTCGACTGGCACACGTGATTCCAGGGACGCTTGCGAACGGCATGCGCCCCTGGGATACTTGGGCCCTGCGCATTTCGACTGTGAAGAAGTCCAGGAGCAGAAGTTTCCGGACCTCGGGAGCCCTCAGATAAGTGTGTAGATTGGTTTTCCGATAGGAGGCATCTGCACGCGGGAAGCCTCCTATCGGAAATTACAGGACCTTATCTATTCCAAGGAGACAAGTCCTAGCTTTTCCAACCTCTCCTCATAACTGAAGTCCCTCATCGCTGCTTACAACCTGATAAACCTCCTCTGTACCCTTTCTAAGGCCTTTACATCTTTCCTGAAGTGTGGTGATCAGAATTGTCTACAATACTCCTGCAGAGGCCAGCAAGTGATTAGTAAATTTCTAGCATGTCCTCTGTGGTTTCAGATTATATTCCTCTATATGTAACCCCTAGTAAGCCATATGCTTTTTAATCACGTTATTAACTTGTTTCTATAGACATCAAGGATTCTGCTCATCTACACTAATCTACAGTGTCAGCAGTGGCTCAGTGGGTAGCACTCTCCACACTCGCCTTCGAGTCAGAATGCATTGTGCGTTCAAGTCCCACGCCTGGGACATGTAGCACCGAAATCTAGGCTGACAGTCTAGTGCAGTGCTGAGGCAGTCCTGCACGGTCAGAGGTGCCGTCGTTCGAAGAGAAGTTAAACCGAGGTCCTGTCTGCTCTCTCATGTGGATATGAAAGATCCCATGGCACTATTTCGGTAGAAGAATTCTCCCCGGTATTCGGTCCAATATTTATCCCTGAATCAAAATAAACGAAACAGATTATCTGGTCATTATCACATTGCTGTTTGTGGGAGCTTGCTGTGCGCAAATTGGCCGCTGCGTTTCCCACATTACACTCCAAAAGTGCTTCATTGGCTGTAAAGCGCTTTGAGACGTCCGGTGGTCGTAATAGGCGCTATATAAACGCAATACTTCCTTTCTTTTCAGAATCGTGCCATTTAAAGCTGACTTTCCATAATAGTCCTCCGAAAATGCAACACTTCATACTTCACTGCATTGAACTCCATCTGATATGCCTCTACGTTGTCCACCATCCTATCTATGTCATCCTGATTTATCATCATGATGAACTACTTTGCCAAGTGTCGTTTCATCGGAAAACATTCTAATGCTGGCACCCAACATCCGAGCATAGTTCAGTGATAAAAGTTGAAAAGTGCAATGGAAACAAACTTGAGCCTTGTGGAGCACCACTGCAAACCAGCTCCCAGTCTAAAATCCATCCAACCACCAGTAAACTTGGCTTTCTGTCACTGAGTCAATTCCGTCTCCATACCGATAATTTCCCCTTAATTTCACGGACTTCCATTGTTTCAATAATCCTCATGTGTGGCACTTTGTCGAATGCCTTCCGGAAGTTCATATACACAAAATCAACTACACTACCTTGATTAACATTCCCTGTCACCTCATCGAAGAATTCAATCAAGTTATTCAGACATGATTTGCCTTTATGCACTCCAAGCTGACCCTTCTTGTTTAACCTTTGCCTTTCCAAATATAATTTTATTTTGTTCCTGGTAATGGTATTAAATAACTTCCCCCACCACTGATGTTAGGCTGACTGACCAGTAGATCCCTGCCTCATCCCTCTCCGCTTTCTTGAAAAGTTGTAAAATATTAGCCACCCTCCGCCCTCTGACACTACTGTATCCAATGAGGATTGAAATATTGTGATAAATGGCTCGGCTCTTTCTACTTTTGTGGTTTTGAAAAACTAGGAGAACTTCGATCTGCAACATTCAGTATTGCTATACTTTTAAGCATGTCTTCTCTATCTATTACTATCCTGTCCATAATTCTCCTCTCCGCTTTTAGTTCAGCCTACACATCATTCGTTTCCTTTGTGAACATAGATGCAAAGTACTCATTTTATACTTTTGCCATGTCCTCTGCCTCTACATAACGATTTCTCTTTTAGAAACATAGAAACATAGAAGATAGGAGCAGGAGTATGACATTCGGCCCCACCAGCCTGCTCTGCCATTCGATGAGATCATGGCTGATCAGCCAAACTCAGTACCCTGTACCTGCCATCTCCCCATATTCCTTGATACCTTTAGCTTTAAGAAAAACATCTAACGCATTATTGAATATATTTAATGCCTTGGCCTCAACTACCTTCTGTGGTAGAGAATTCCACAGGTTCACCACTCTCTGGGTGAAGAAATTCTTCCTTATTTCTGTCCTAAATGGCTTACCCCTTATCCTTAGATAATGACCCCTGGTTCTGGACTCTCCGAACATCGGTAACATTCTTCCTGCATCTAGTTTGTCCAGACCTGTCAGAATTGTATATGTTTCGATGAGATCCGCTCTCATTCTTCTGTACTCCAGCGAGTATAAGCCCAATCGACACAATCTCTCCTCATATATCATTCCTGCCATCCCAGATATCAGCCTTGTGAATCTTCGCTTAACTCCTTCCATGGCAAGAACATTCTCTCTCAGATAAGGCGACCAAAATTGCACACAGTACTCAAGGTGTGGTTTCACCAAGGCCCTGTACAACTGCAGCAGGACATCCCTGTTCCTATACTCCAACCCTTTCGCTATGAAGGTCAACATATAATTTGCCTTCTTCACCGCCTGCTGCACCTGCATGCTTACCTTCAGCGACTGGTGCACAAGGACACCCAGGTATCGTTGCACTTCCCCTTCTCCCAATCTATTGTCATTCAGATAATAGCCTGCCTTTCTGTTTTTGACACCAAAGTGAATAACCCCGCATTTATCCACGTTATATTGCATCTGCCACGCTTCGGCCCACTCATCCAACCGGTCCAAATCATCCTGAAGTTTCTCAGTATCGTCCTCGCAGCACACACGCCCACCCAGCTTTGTGTCATCTGCAAACTTGGAGATATTGCATTTAGTTCCCTTATCTAGATCATTAATGTATATTCTGAATAGCTGGCGTCCAAGGACCGATCCCTGCGGTACCCCACTAGTCACTGCTTGCCACTCGGAAAAAGACCCATTATTTCCTACTCTCTGCTTTCTGTCCGCCAACCAGTTCTCTATCCAAGGGAATAACTTGCACCCAATCCCATGTGCCTTAACTTTACACGCTAATCTCTTATGCGGGACCTTATCGAAACGCTCTTGAAAGTCCGAATACACCACATCTACTGGTCATCCCTTATCTATTTTCCCAGTTGCATCCTCAAAAAATTCCAGGAGATTAGTCAAGCACGATTTACCTTTTGTAAATCCATGTTGACTTTGTCCGATCCTGTCACTGTTTTTCAAGTGCTCAGCTATTACATCCTTTAAAATGGACTGTAGCATTTTCCCCACTACCGATGTCAGGCTTCCCGGTCTGTAATTCCCCGCTTGCTCTCTACCACCCTTTTTGAATAGTGGGGTAATATTTGCTACCCTGCAATGCATGGGTACAGCTCCAGATTCCATCGAATGTTGGAAGATGATCAGCAATGCATCTACTATTTCTAGGGCCACTTCCTTAAGTACCCTAGGATGTAGATTATCAGGCCCTGGGGATTTATCGCCCTTCAATCCCATCAATTTCCCTAACACCATTTCCCTGCAAATGCTGATTTCTTTCAGTTCCTCCCTTTCATCAGACCCTATGTTCTCCAACATCTCTGGGAGGTTATTTGTGTCCTCCTTTGTGAAGACAGAACCAAATTAAGCATATAATTGGTCTGCCATTTCTTTGTTCCCCGTTATAACTTCCCCTGCTTCTGACTGCAAGGGACCTACACTTGATTTCACTAATCTTTTTCGCTTCACATATCTATAAATGCTCTTACAGTGAGTTTTTATGTTCCCTTTAAGCTTACTTTCATATTCTATTTTCCCCTTCTTAATTAATCCCTTTGTCCTCCTTTGTTGAATCCTAAACTGCTCTCAATCCTCAGGGTTACCGCTTTTTCTGTCCAATTTATATACCCTCTCCTTGGATCTTATGCTATCCCTAATATCGCTTGTTAGCCACGGTTGAGTCACCCTTTTGTTATGTTCTTATGCCACACTTGGATGAAAAAATTATGTAGTTCATCCATGCAGTCTTTGAATGTTTGCCATTGCCTA
The DNA here is from genome assembly GCA_030390025.1 of Squalus acanthias. Classification (NCBI taxonomy): domain Eukaryota; kingdom Metazoa; phylum Chordata; class Chondrichthyes; order Squaliformes; family Squalidae; genus Squalus; species Squalus acanthias. Next base: position 9,815,317 of record CM059453.1, read on the forward strand.
TCCACCGTCAACCCTTTGAGTGACATTCCCCAAACAATCCTACCCAATTCGCGCCTCATACCATCGTAGTTTCCTTTAGTTAAATTCAGGACCCTAGTCTCTGATTCAACTAATTCACTCTCCATGCTAATGAAGAATTCTATCATACTATGATCATTCTGACCCAAGTGGCCTCGTACAACAAGATTGCTAATTAATCTTTCTCGTTACATAATACCCAGTTTAAGATGGCCTGATCTCTGGTTGGTTCCTCGACATATTGTTCCAGAAAACCATTCCGTAAACATTCTTAGAATTCCTCCTCCACAGTATTTTTACTAATTTGGTTAGCCCAATCTATATTTAAATTAAAGTCACCCATGATGACTGCTGTGCCCTTACTGCATGCTTCTCTAATTTCCCTTTTAATGCCGTCCTCAAGCTCCGTATTACTGTTTGGAGGTCTATATACCACTCCCACTAACGTTTTCTGCCCCTTCTTATTTCTCAGTTCAACCCATGCAGATTCCGCATCATCAGAGATACTTTCCTTCCTTTCAATTGTGTTAATCCCCTCTTTAACCAGCAATGCTACCTCACCTCCCTTTCTGTTTTGCTTATCTTTCATAAATATTGAATACCACTGGATGTTGAGTTCCCAGCCTTGGCCACCCTGGAGCCATGTTTCTGTAATGCAATCAAATCGTGTTAATTTACCTCTATTTGCGCAGCTAATTCATCCACCTTGTTCCGAATGCTCCTTGCATTAAGACACAAAGCCTTCAGGCTTGTTTTTTTAATGCTCTCAGACCTATATGAATTATGACTTACTGTGACCATGTTTGATTTAAACCGTTGAGTTCTTTGCCTTCTACTTTTGTTTTTCTCCTTCCTGTCTTTTGCTTTTATCCTTCTTTCCCTTTCCTATGACTCCCTGATCAGGTTCCCAACCCCCTGCCACTTTAGTTTAAATCCTCCCCAACAGCAATAGCAAACACTCCCCCTAGGGCATCGGTCCCGGCCCTGCCAAGGTGCAGACCTACCCGTTTGTACTGGTCCCACCTCCCCCAGAACCGGCTCCAATGTCCAAGGAATTTGAATCCCTCCCCCTTGCACCATTCCTCTAGCAACGTATTCATTTGAATATATTCCTATTTCTACTCTGACTAGCACGTGGCACTGGTAGCAATCCTGAGATTACTACCTTTGAGGACCTATTTTTTAATTTACCTCCTAACTCCCTATATTCTTCTTTTAGGTCCTCATCCCGTTTTTTACCTATATCGTTGGTGCCTATGTGCACCAGGACAACTGGCTGTTCGCCCTCCCCCTCCAAATTTTCTGCAGCCGCTCGGAGACGTCCTTGACCCTTGCACCAGGGAGGCAACACACCATCCTGGAGTCTCGTTAGCGGCCGCAGAAACGCCTATCTATTCCCCTTAGAATTAAGTCAGGAATAAGCCCAATTTTCCCCCCCCCAAGCAAACCGCTTACACTGTATATGTTTAGAATTTATCGTAGTTTTCAATTAAATGATACCAGCTAATCTTTACTCGTAAAATCTCTTTGCCTCCCTTATTATTATTTTTTTAATTCCCTCATGTACTTTCCATAATTTTCCTAGGTATTGACATCATTTTTCTCCTGGCATTTTTCATAAGCATCCTTTTTCTGTTACTTTATAACTTATATTTCCCCTGTCATCCAGGGAGCATTAGATTTAGATGCTCTAACCTTTCCCACAAAGGGGATATTCCTAGTTTGTACCTGATCTAATCTGTCCTGAAAGACCTCCCTTGCTCCGTTACTGCTTCACCGTGCAATCACCCTTTTCCAGTCTACCTGTGCCAGTTCCCCTCTTCAGTCAATGATATTAGCTCTTCCCCAGTTGAGCTTTTTTACCTTCGATATTTTCTGTTTTCTCTCCATAAACACTTTAACCGCATTATGTTGTTTTTGATCTTAGCTACACCACCTCATACTGTGCCACTCCAATTGATCTAGTCAAGCAGATCTTCCTTGGTGGAGAGGAGTTATATTGATCAAGAAATGTCTTCTGTGCTCATATCAAACACTCGTCTGCTTGCCTTCGCTTAGTACTATGCTTTTCCTTTCTATATTAAGGTAATTCAAATATCGTACTGTTACTAAAATATTTTTGTTACATGCATTTGAAATTTGCCGCTAGATTTGAACATCTTTCTCCTTTTCACTGTTCGGAGCTCCATTAAAAAGAAATCCTAAAAATATAACAGCTCATAATCTGTTCCTCACTCAAATCACACAAATTCATTCCTAGAACTATGTAGCAACTTATTGCAGTTTAGAACTGTAACAGCATCCTTAATCAATACTCCCACGCCCTCCTCTTCTTCCTTCTCAATCATTCCTAAATAATGGGTAGGTAGGACTATTAAAAACCCATTCCAGGATTTTCTTGAGCCATGTCTCTGGGCAAGAAACACAGAAAGCTAGCATGCAGGTACAGCAAGCAATAAGGACGGCAAATGGCATACTTGCATTTATTGCAAGGGTGTCGGAGTATAAGAGTAAGAATGTCTTGCTACAATTGTACAGGGCATTGGTGAGACCACACCTGGAGTGCTGTGCAGTGTTTTGGTATCCTTATTTCAGGAAGGATATACTTGCCTTGGAGGCGGTGCAACGAAGTTTCACTAGATTGATTCCTGGAATGAGAGGGCTGTCCTATGATTAGAGTTTGTGTCGACTGGTTCTATTCTCTCTGCAGTTGAAAAGAATGAGATGTGATCTCATTGAAACATACAGGATTATGAAGAAGATTGATAGTGTAGATGCTGAGAGGTTGTTTCTCCTGGATGGAGTGTCTAGAACTAGGGTTGATAGTCTCAAGATAAGGGATAGACCATTTATAACTGAGATGAGGAGGAATTTCTTCTCTCCGAGGGTTGTGAATTTTTGGAATTCGCTGCCCCAGAGGGCTGTCATTGCTGAGTCTTTGAGTATATTCACATCTGAGATAGATAGATTTTTGGACTCTAGGGGAATCAAGGGATATGGAGATCGAGCGGGAAAGTGAATTGAGGCCGAGGATCAGCCATGATCTTATTGAATGGCGGAGCAGGATCGAGGGGCCTAATGCCGACTCCAGCTTTAATTTTTGATCTTCTTATGTTCTTGTGTTAATGTAACCAATCACATGTAGCAATCTGTGCCTGCAGCTCACTAAGCTGATCAGTTACATTACGACTTACAAGTTCAAACAATTTCGTTACTTTTGCTGTTTTACTTGTGGGATCGCAAAATAGGCCTGTAAAACCAAACCTGAATTCACTAGTCTTTAAATATATACTAACCAAGGCTGAAGGAATGGTAACATTAGAAATCATGTTTAAAAAATGGATAGTTCATTTGTAGAGATATATCAAATGGATACATATTGTCTTTAGATAGTTGCAAAGCACGATGGACTACTTGTCCATAATATTCATTAACCCTTTTATTTAATTAGTACTATAAGAATAGCTGCTTACAACCAGACTATTGGTGCCATTATACTGATATCCAAGCATTCCAGAATGTCCGTATCAGTACTACTGAAGCAGTGTTGAAGCAGCTGGCCTTCTGAAGAGATAAGGGAAACTGAAATTCACAGGGAGTCGGCCATTCCTCTCTAGGCCTCAGACCCCTTATCTCCCATTGGAGCTGACATTGTGTACCGTAATAAGCTTTTCTCGAGAATTAATGAAGTGTTGGTCAGGTACAAACGCATGGGAAAGGAAAGATAAGCGTGGTATGACCTCGCTTGAGGGATAAGATGGAGTCTGGTAGACCTTGCGCCCAAAGACTAGATGAAGGCCCCAACAGTAACAAGTATGTGTTATGTTTAATGTCACAGAACAATTCAGGGCGGCTCCCAACATTGAGCGACTGATCATTAACCAATAAGGGAGCAATGGTAGCGACACTGTTTGTATGTGTACGCCCACATTTGCAGCCGGTGTGTGTTGCCTATTGAAAGGATTATCAATGCTTGTATGTAGGTTTTCCTTTGAGAGTTAGGTGCGAGTCTGAGGAGACCAACCTCTCTCCCTTTGTGCACTAGGACTTCTGGCTGGTTTCTAAGAAACTTTTACTTTGTCTTCAGTTCCGTCTCCGTTTGGTGTTGCTCCAGAAATTGGAATCTAACATGCTCAACCTGGTCTCTGCATTTTTGGGGATATTTGTAACTTCACTGCTACTGACGACTTTCTGAACTGTGATGTCATTTCCGCTCCTCTGCTATTGTTTGGTCACCCCTCCTTCCGCCTGATTGGTTTAAACCCTCCCCAGCAGTACTAGTTAATCTCTCAGCAAGAACATTTATTCAGGTGCAACCTGTGCATCGTGCACAGGGGGCCCCTTCCCAGAGAACCGGTCCCAGTGCTCCAAGAATCTAAAACCCTGCCTCCTGCATCACTTCTCCAGCCACACATTTATCAGCACTCTCATCCTGTTGCTAGACTCATTAGCACGTGCCACTGGGAGTAATGCTGAGATTACTGAGCTTTGAGGTCCTTTTTGCAAATCATGTTCCTATCTGCTTGAACTCTGCCTGTAGGACTTCAACACTTTTTCAACACATATCATAGTTTACAACATGGACAAAGATTTCTGCCGGTTTTCCTTCCCTTCACATAATGTCCTGCACCCGCTCGTTGATATTCTTTACACTGGCACCAGTCAGGCCACCTATCCTTTGGGACTCATTTTTGATTTTACAGAGAAGCACCCACTATGCATCTAAATATCGAAACCGCTATGAATACTGCATTTCGACACCCCCTGCGTGCTGTCAAATCTCCTTGGTGCCGGGGTTTTGATTCTTACTAGAATCATGGGATGGCTGCAGCACCGAAGGTGGCCATTCGGCCAGTTCAGCCCTTGCCGGCTCTCTGCATGAGCACTTCAGTTTATCGCACTCCTCCAATCTCTCCCCGTAGCCCTGCATTCATTCTCCTTCAGGGACTTATGTAGTCACACCAATTAGATTAACTAATTCAGATGTAGCCCATGATCAGGGACAGGAGTGTGTGACTACGAGTGAGGCAGGTACGGGGATCCAGGAGATAGTGTTGGAGGAGCCGCAGCCCTTGCTCTTGTCCAACAGGTTCGAGGCTCTTACTCCCTGTGAGGACGGGAGCAGGGACTGCAGGAAGGATGAGCAACCTGGCCACAGCACTGTGGTACGGGGAGCCATTCAAGTGGGGGGAGTAAAAAGAAATGTTGTAGTGGTAGGGGATAGTATCATTAAGGGGATAGATAGGGTTCTTTGCAGCCGAGAGCGAGAGTCCCGAAGGCTATGTTGCCTGCCCGGTGCCAGGGTTAAGGACATCTCCTCTGGGCTGGAGAGAAACTTGGAGTGGGAGGGGGAAGATCCAGTTGTCGTGGTCCATGTTGGTACCAATGACATAGATAGGACAAGGAATGAGGTTCGGCTGAGGGAGTATGAGCAGCTAGGGGCCAAATTAAAAAACAGAACCTCTGGGGTAGTAATCTCTGGATTACTACCTGAGCCACGAGCAAATTTGGCTAGGGTAAATAAAATCAGAGGGTTAAATGCGTGGCTCAAAGACTGGTGTGGGAGAAATGGGTTTTGCTACCTGGGACACTGGCACCAGTACTGGGACAGGAGAAAGCTGTTCCATTGGGACGGACTTCACTTGGCCAGTGCTGGGACTAGAGTCCTGGCGAATCGAATAACTAGGGCTGTAGAGAGGGCTTTAAACTAATTAGTGGGGGAGAGGTTTCAAGAGAGCAAAAAATAAAAATGTCAGCGGAGAAGGCAATAGAGCAAAGTAGCAGTGGGGTAATTAAAAACCAGAGCGTGTCAGGAAGGGACAGAATATATAAAGATAAAGGTAAAGTAGTAAAGGGGGTAAAAGCAGGAATAAATTGTCACAAAATATATTTAAAAGTTCTTTATCTGAATGCACGCAGCATTCGTAACAAAATAGACGAATTGATGGTACAAATAACTACGTATGGGTATGATCTTGTGGCCATTACAGAAACATGGCTGCAGGGTGACAACGACTGGGAATTAAATATGCCAGGTTATTTAACAATCAGGAAGGACAGACAGGAAGGAAGAAGAGGTGGGGTAGCTATGTTAATAAAGGAAGGAATCATTGTATTACAGAGAAATGATATTGGGTCAAAGGATCAGGATAATTAAACAGTTTGGGTGGAGATAAGGAATAATAAAGGGAACAAAACACTAGTGGGAGTAGTATATAGGCCTCCTAATAGTTGCAACTCTGCTGGAAGAAGTATTAATCAGGAAATAGTTGGGGCATGTAATAAGGGAACAGCTATAATTATGGGGGATTTTAACTATCATATTAACTGGACAAATCAAATTGGGCAGGGCAGCCTTGAGGAAGAGTTTATTGAGTGTATTATGGTTGGATTTCTTGAGCAGTATGTAACTGGTCCTACAAGGGGGCAAGCAACCTTGGACCTGGTCCTGTGTAATGAGTCAGGATTAATTAATAATGTCCTAGTTAAGGATCCCCTAGGAATGAGTGACCATAACATGGTTGAATTCCATACCCAATTAGAGGGTGAGAAGGTTGGTTCTCAGACAAGCGTACTGAGCTTGAGTAAAGGAGACTATGATGGTATGAGAGCGGAATTGATTAAAGTGGACTGGGAAAATAGATTAAAGGGTAAGACGGTACATGAGCAGTGGTGTTCATTTAAGGAGTTATTTTACAACTTTCAAAAAATATATATTCCACTGAGGAAAAAAGGGTGTAAAAGAAATGACAGCCATCCGTGGCTAAGTAAAGAAATTAAGGATAGTATCCAACTAAAAACAAGGACATATAAGGTAGCCAAACTTAGTGGGAGGATAGAAGATTGGGAAGTCTTCAAAAGACAGCAAAAAGTAACTAAAGGATTGATTAAGAAAGGGAAGATAGATTATGAAAATAAATTAGCAAAAAATAAAAAAACAGATAGCAAGAGTTTCTATAGTTATATAAAAAGAAAAAGGGTGGCTAAGGCAAACGTAGGTCCCTTAGAGGATGAGACCGGGAAATTAAAGGTGGGAAACATGGAGATGGCAAAAATGCTGAACAAATATTTTGTTTCAGTCTTTACGGTAGAGGACACTCAGAATATCCCAACACTGGACAAACAGGGGGCTCTAGTGGGGGAGGAGCTAAATACGATTAAAATCACTAAGGAATTGGTACTCAGTAAAATAATGGGACTCAAGGCTGATAAATCCCCTGGACCTGATGGCTTACATCCTAGGGTCTTGAGGGAAGTGGCAATAGGGATTTTGGATGCTTTGGTAATAATTTTCCAAAATTCCCTGGAATCAGCAAAGGTCCCGGCAGATTGGAAAACTGCTAATGTAACACCCTTATTTAAAAAGGGTAGTAGGCAGAAAGCTGGAAATTATAGACCAGTTAGTCTAACATCTGTGGTGGGTAAAATTTTGGAGTCTATTATTAAGGAGACAGTAACGGAACATTTAGATAAACATAATTTGATAGGACAAATTCAGCATGGCTTTATGAAGGGGAAATAATGTCTGACAAATTTGCTTGAGTTCTTTGAGGACATAACGTACAGGGTGGATAAAGGGGAACCAATGGACCTAGTGTATTTAGACTTCCAGAAGGCATTCGACAAGGTGCCACATAAAAGATTATTGCTCAAGATAAAAAATCACTGGATTGGGGGGAATATTCTGGCATGGGTGGAGGATTGGTTATCTAACAGGAAGCAGAGAGTTGGGATAAATGGTTCATTCTCGGACTGGCAACCAGTAGCCAGTGGTGTTCCGCAGGGGTCGGTGCTGGGTCCCCAACTCTTTACAATCTATATTAACGATTTGGAGGAGGGGACCGAGTGTAACATATCAAAGTTTGCAGATGATACAAAGATGGGAAGGAAAGTAGAAAGTGAGGAGGACATAAAAAACATACAAGGGGATATAGACAAGCTGGGTGAGTGGGCAGAGATTTGGCAGATGCAATACAATATTGGAAAATGTGAGGTTATGCACTTTGGCAGAAAAATCGGAGAGCAAGTTATTATCTTAATGGCGAGAAACTGGAAAGTACTGCAGTACAAAGGGATCTGGGCGTCCTAGTGCAAGAAAATCAAAAAGTTAGTATGCAGGTGCAGCAGGTGATCAAGAAGGCCAACGGAATGTTGGCTTTTATTGCTAGGGGGATAGATTATAAAAACAGGGAGGTATTGCTGCAGTTATATAAGGTATTGGTGAGACCGCATCTGGAATACTGCATACAATTTTGGTGTCCATACTTAAGAAAAGACATACTTGCTCTCGAGGCAGTACAAAGAAGGTTCACTCGGTTAATCCCCGGGATGAGGGGGTGGACATACGAGGAGAGGTTGAGTAGATTGGGACTCTACTCATTGGAGTTCAGAAGAATGAGAGGCGATCTTATTGAAAAATATAAGATTGTGAAGGGGCTTGATCGGGTGGATGCGGTAAGGATGTTCCCAAGGATGGGTGAAAATTGAACTAGGGGGGCATAATCTTAGAATAAGGGGCTGCTCTTTCAAAACTGAGAGGAGGAGAAACTTCTTCACTCAGAGGGTAGTAGGTCTGTGGAATTTGCTGCCCCAGGAAGCTGTGGAAGCTACATCATTAAATAAATTTAAAACAGAAATAGACAGTTTCCTAGAAGTAAAGGGAATTAGGGGTTACGGGGAGCGGGCAGGAAATTGGACATGAGGCTGAGTTCGGATCGGTCGAGGCCCTGTGGGTGGCGTAGCGGGCACTACCTCTTTCTTCCACATAACCTGTCCGTTGGCCACCCATTCACTCACCTCGTACACCTTCAGTAACGGTGCGGTGACCACAATCTGGTACCTTCGAAGGAGCTCTCAGAATTTCGGACGCACGGCAGTGAAGCCGTTCATCAAGCTCCGAAACTAGGACCTCGAGGTCCAGCAACTGGCAGCAGTTCCTGCACTCTTGGTCACCCAGGACGCATAACGTGTCCTGGAGTTCACACATAGAACAGGATGCATATGCACCATGTCCTATCTGGCCTGTCTTGGTAGACAATCCACTGACCTCTAAAATCTCTGAGACACACGTCACTAAAACACTTAAATCAGAACTCAAAAATCTCAGAAACTGATGTCCAAGACATGGAGAAACTAACCTATGAAATTCTAATAAACTGACAAATGACAGACTTTTTTTTTTCGTATATGAGATGTGGGTGTCGCTGGCAAGGCCAGCGTTTATTGTCCATCCCTAATTAACCTTCAGAAGGTGGTGGTGATCCGCCTTCTTTAACCGCTGCAGTCCGGGTGGTTAAGGTACTCCCACAGTGATGTTAGTAAGGGATTTTCAGGATTTTGACCCAGCGACGATGAAGGATCGGCGATATACTTCTAAGTCATGATGGCTTGTGACTTGGAGAGCAACTTGGATGTGGTGTTGTTCCCATGCGCCTGCCGCCCTTGTCCTTCTACGTGGAAGAGGTAGCGGGTTTGGGAGGTGCTGCCGAAAAAACCTTGGCGAGTTGCTGCATTGCATCTTGTAGATGGTACACACTGCAGCCACGGTGCGCCGGTGGTTGAGGAATGAATGTTTAAGGTGGTAGATGGGGTGCCGATCAAGCGGGCTGCTTTGTCCTGTATTGTGTCGAGCTTCTTGAGTGTTGTTGGAGTTACACTCATCCAGGCAAGTGGAGAGTATTCCATCACACTCCTTACTTGTGCCTTGTGGATCTTGGAAAGGCTATGGGGAGTTAGGAGGTCAGACACTCGCTGCAGAATACCCAGCCTCTGACATATATTTTTGCCACTATATTTATGTGGCCTGTTCAGTTAAGTTTCTGTTCAATGCTGACCCCCAGGATGTTGATGGTGGAGGTTCCGGAGATGGTAATGACATTGAATGTCAAGGGCTGGTGGTTGGACTCTCGCTTGTTGGAGATAGCCATTGCCCGGCACTTCTGTGGCGCGAATGCTACCTGCCACTTATTAGCCCAAGGACTGCTTCGTGATCTGAGGAGTTGTGAATACCACTGAACACTGTGCAGTCATCAGGGAATATCCCCATTTCAGACCTTATGTTGGAGGGTAGGTCATTGTTGAAGCAGCTGAAGGTGGTTGGGCGGAGGGCACTGCTCTAAATAACTCGTGCAGCGATGTATTGTTGCTGTGATGATTGAGCTTCAATCACCATTACCATCATGTTTTGTGCTCGTTATGACTCCAGCCAGTGGAGAGTTTCCCCCGCGATTCACATTGACTGATACTAATGTAGTAAAAGTTAACTAACGGCATTAGAAGTTACATCTATCAATCCACAACACAACGGGAACGGCTATCAAGTGAATTTCAACAGTGCAAAGGGAACAATTTAATAAAACTAACTATCAAACGTGCCTGTTACCCAACAAATATTTTTAGTGTTTGATTGTTTTCATGTCCTGGATTAATTTGAGATGAAGTATTTGTTTGAGAGCCTTCATCAGTTTGAAGTGCTGTGCTAGTTTGAGGTGAGGTATTCTTTTGAGATGCTGTATTGGTTTGGGGTGTTGTATTAGTTTGAGGTGCTGCATTAGTGTGAGAAACTGCATTACTTTGAAGTACGGTATCAGTTTGAGGTACTTAATTCGAAGGTTTTGTACATGTATGCTTTGAATCAACAACAATGCTCTACTTGCGATTAACTATTTCAATAAAGACTTTAAAACGATTTATTAAAAACCCTGATTTATACACGAATAATGTGAGATAACAAATACCTCACTTGAACAGCCCAATTGTCTAATTATGAGATTCATAGACACAAACTCCACACATTAATTGTGTCACTGACGGCTTCAGTTAAAGAGGGCAGGCACATCCCAGAGTGCAGTAGAGCAGACCCGAGACGATAATCTGACATTTGCGATTGTATTACAGAATGGCTACATTTACCTCCAGCAGCCACATCCCAGAGTGAAGTAGAGCAGCCCTGAGAGGTTCCTCTAAGGCTTGAACTTTAATTACTGAATGGCGTCGGTAAAGATGGCCGCCACATCCCAGAGTGCAATAGTGCAGCACAGAGATAGCACTCCAATGTATGGAATTTAATCACTGAATGGACACAGTTAAAAGGGGGCAACCACATCCTAGACTGTAGCAGAGCAGCCCTGAGAGGACACTCTTACATTTGGAATTCAATCACTGAACGGTCACAGTTAAAGAGTGCAGCCTGGTCACAGCGTGCAGCTTAGCAGCCCAGAGAGATCTCTCTAACATTTGGAATTTAATACTGAATGGCCACAGTAAAAGAGGGCAGCCCCATCCTAGAGTGCAGAAGAGCTGTCCTAAGCGGGCAATCTAACATTTGGCATTTAATTACTGAAGGGCCATGGTTAAGGAGGGCAGCCCCATCCCAGAGTGCAGCTGAGCAGCCCAGAGAGGGCACTCTAACATTTGGAATTGAATCACTGTGTGGCTTCTGTTAAAGCGGGCAGACACATTTCAGAGTGCAGTTGAGCAGCCCTGAGAGGGACACTCTAACATTTGGAATTGAATTACTGAAAAAACAAAGCAGAGTGAACAACATCACCGAAACAATATGGGATATATAAATGGGCCTGATAGTGTTGGAAGGAATGACATAATACTGGGAGAATACAGCTTCCAATTTTCATTTGTTAATTAATGTGAGCAGAATTCTCCAGTCTTAAAATTTAATTCGCTGCACTAGATATATTATATCACAACAGGGACTTAACTCGGCTGTCGTCATATCTATTTTGAACGATGATGCAACCGCAATTTCCCCGTGGAGATACCACGGGGTATAAATTGAAGGTTCAGGGAATGTATCGCCTCAGAGTTTAATTCAGAGAGATTGCCTGCAGCACGAAGGGACACATCGCTTCACACAGAAGATGATGGAAACATATTACAAGATCGAGCAAGTTTACTACCCGATCCTTGCCGTCATTGGTGTTACTGGTAAGTGACTTTAACCATTGAAGTTGTGTAAATCTGTGTGTGAGCTGGTCTCTGGTTTTGCTCTTCCACGGATAATATTGCATGCTGATCTAGTGGCGTACGTCATACAGGCACTCGATCAGTGATAAAATTCGCACAAAAATGGGTGTCATAAATGTTCACGTTCCTTTATATCATTGTCTTATCTAAATATACGTTAAAGCTTAAGTCTCGTAGCCAAGTTAAATAATGAAATGATTACCTTTTATGGAAGTAAGTGGAATAACCCCCTGCTTTCAGTGCTGAAAACAACTCGGTACTCTTTATTAATGGAGGTGCCTTTTCACTTTACAATTATACTGATCTTGGGTCACTGAAAGAAGTGGAGCACCTGACCCCAACGGCCATGTATTACTGGGAGTATCTGTCACTATAGTACTGTACTGAGGATGGGTCACTAACCGGAGTGGAACACATGAGCCTAGTGACCACGTATTACTGGGAGTATCTTTCACTGTAGAATTCTACTGAGTTTGGATCACTAACCAGATTGTAACACCTGACCCCAGTGGCTATGTATTACTGGGAGTAACAGTCACTGTAGAATTCTACTGAGTTTGGGTCACTAACCAGAGTGGAAAACCTGTCCCCAGTAGCCATGTATTACTGGGACTAAAAGTCACTGTAGAATTCTACTGAGTGTGGGTCACAGACCGGAGTGCAACACCTGACCCCAGCGGCCATGTATTACTGGGAGTAACAGTCACTGTAGAATTATACTGTGTGTGGGTCAGTTACTGGAGTGGACGCAATGGTTTCTACTTTGAAATCCTTGGCCCTGAATTCGCTGTCTGCGGCATAACTAAGGAGTACGCTGCCGAACTCCTAACCAAATCTGCACTTACATCACGCGAACCCCATTTGAAAAGTTGCTTTCTAACGCTGCGGAGTTGTGTGCAGCATACTAGCCCACAGATCCCAGCGTCACACCATTGTGCGTGAGCGTACCTATGATCATGTGGGTTGGTGCTCCTTTCACTTCCTGAAACTTAGCCAATCAGGAAACAGAGGAAATTGCTACATGGCAATAGAAGACAGAACTCTTCCACTGGCATATATTTACAATCGACATAGCGTTTACTATCCTCTCTTAATTGAAAATGTTGAATGAAGTGATTTTAAAAAATAGCAATATATATTTTAGTTATGGCAGATAGTCATTTTATCAAACATCATTGGTAATACGTGTAAATAATCATGTTGCATTTGTTAAATATACGGTTCTTATCTACTCAGCATTAGATAAGATGCTTCAATATTTAAATTGTACCCATAAAATAGCAAAGCTAAGTAACAAATCCTTCGATAAACAAGTAGGTTATTTTATTTTAAAACCAGACACAAATGTTATTCCCAACTAACCCCTGTTACTGGTAGACATACCCCTACGGATTTTTCAAGAGAGCGACCTTATCCAAACATTTGTGGTTTTAATTTCCTGCCTAGCCACCTTTCACATTTGCCGTTACGCCCCACAAGAGTTATTTTATTATACTGAAGTACAGTTGTAAAATCCACGAATGTGAAGCCCAAAAGAATATTTTTAATTATAAAATGTTAGAAACAGTCAACCTCTCAGTCAGCAGCCGCCAACTTAAACAATTTTCTCATCCCCTCACCTTACATTCTGCAACAGACTCCTTCTCTTGTTTGCAACCGGCGCAAACAAATTCATGGTAATGAATGCGCAGTCGGTGGAAAATTAGCCCAACTTTTCGCCAGCGCGTTCTGTTGAATGAGGAGGTGCAATTTGCAGCGAAGCGAAAGTGCGGTCGGAACTTGAGAGATCACAAGTTCGGGATTTTGGACATGTGGACATTCCGAACTTTCAGTCAATGTCCAAGCCAGTAAGATGACGTACACGTGCGTCATCATACGGACGGCGAATTCAGGGCTACTATTTCAGTTGACTGATCTCTCAAGTCCATGCAGCTGGCTTTGTGTTTTAGGAAAGTTATCGATTGCGATGTGGCGAATTTTCGCTGTCGTTTGAATATGTTTTGTATGAAGATCATAACGTGAAAAGCATTGATATTGCGCTGTTTCCTTTGGAGCTGCACCAATCAAAATAGATGCTTAACCGGAAGTAAAATACCGCGAGATGCTGGAAATTTGAAATAACAACAGAAACTACTGTAAATACTCGCCAATCAGGCAGCATTTGTGGAGAGAGAGAGACAGCGTTAACTTTACAGGTCGAGGAGTCGTAATTGCTCTGCACCACGTTCAACACCAGGCCTTCTGAGGAACCTTCCTTTTTCCTCTATGGAGGATTTACCTCCAGCGTGCTTGACCGTGTCCGTAAATTTCCCCCTCATGCTACACTCGCCCTTCCATTTCCTTCCCAGATATCCCAACCCCCAATTCCCATCCTCAACTTCCACCCTACCGGCTTTCACATCACCGGATCATCTTCCACCATTGCCGCCCCCTTCCTGCCACCACCAATTAATTCTTCCACTCCGCTCCCCTTTCAGCATTCCGAGGGGAACCTTCCCTCTGAAACAGCTTTGCACACTCTTCCTTCAACACTACCCGCTCCCCTTCACATGACGCCTCCCTTTTCAAGGGCAGGGGATGCAACACCTGCCCTTTCAACTCCTCCTTTCCCTCCATCCAGGCCGCCTACCACTCCTTCCAGGTGAGATAGCGATTTATTTGTACTTAGTTTAGTTCTGTATACTGCCTTCGCTGATCACGATGCGGTCTGCTCAACATCAACGAGAACAAACCTGGATTGGGTGAGGGCTTTGCTGAAAACTTCCACTCAGTAAAGTCCACAAGCCTGACCCAGAGCTACAGGTCGCTTGCCATTTTAGTTCACTGTCCCGCTTCCATTTTGACCTCACTGCCCTCCACCTCCTACACTATTCCAACAAAGGTCACCGGAAGCACAAGTCAAAGCAGGCCATCTTTCGAATAGGCTTTTTGAAAATATACGGATCCATTCATCAAAATCAGCACAGCCTTCTGTTCCTTTCTGCTCATGTACCCATCGAGCTTCACCTGAAATGTGTCTATGCTACTCCCCTCAACTACTCCAAGTTCAACATTCTAATTTTTCTCTTATTAATGAATTTACTCCTGAAATCCTTTTTGGATTTATTAATGACTGCATTTTATTCATGCCCCCTAGATTTGAATGCCCCACAAGGCATAGAATCATAGAATCAAATACATAGCCCTGGATATTAACGTAAGCGGGGTGGGCGGAGTTTCGTACAGTTAACCAGAAGTCCTGGTTTCCCCCCAGGCAGGTCAGACTGATTGACAGGCTTGGCTTCCAGTCGGGCGGGGAGGACTCCGGAACAGGATGCAGGAGCAGATAGGGCCGATCCCTGATATCCAGCGGTTGTTGATCCGGGTCCTGAGGGGTTACAATCTTGTACCTGCGGGCGCGGGGGACTTCCGTTAAACCCGGAAGTGCGCGGTTTGTGATCATTGCTGAGATTTTACAGGTTTTAAACTCTGTCCCAAACCCAATCCACGCGTTTTTGTCTGCTGAAATTTAACCCTTACTGTCATGGCTCAGAAACGGAGAATGCTTGATCAGTAATTTGCAGCCTCTTTTCCCTTCTCTTTTTTACAGTTAATTTAGTGGCGATTGTAATCCTGTCCCGGGGGAAATGCGGGCTCACCACCTGCATCACTCGCTACCTGGTGGCCATGGCAGCGGCGGATCTACTGGTCATTATCACTGAGGTCATATTGTATCGTATCAATTATTATTATTTCCCAGTGTGTTTCCTGGACATCACCCCTGTGTGTAATGTCACCAAGGTCCTGACTTGCGCAGCCACCGACTGTTCTGTCTGGTTCACCGTCACTTTCACCTTTGATCGATTTGTGGCCATTTGTTGCCAGAAGCTGAAAACAAAATATTGCACCGAGAAAACTGCGGCTGTGGTTCTAGCAACAACCTGCATCCTGCTCTGTTTAAAAAACGCTCCCTTCTACTTTACACGTGAACCTCGAGAGATAATCGACAATGTCCCCTGGTTCTGCCAAACAATCTCCAGCTATTATACTGAGCCCGGATGGGTGGGATTTGGCTGGTTTGATATGATTTTAACTCCATTGCTCCCATTCGCTTTAATTCTGTTGCTCAACGCTCTGACAGTTAGACACATTTTAGTGGCCAGTCGAGTCCGTAAGGGACTGAGGGGTCAGAGCAAGAGCGAGAATCGCAGCGACCCAGAGATGGAGAGCAGAAGAAAGTCTGTGATTTTACTCTTCGCCATATCCGGCAGCTTCATACTTCTGTGGTTAATAGCTGTTGTCGATTTCTTATATCATACCATTTCAGGAACAGATCCCATAGATTACAATGAGTCTTTACAAATCTTTCAACAAGTTGGAAATATGCTGATCAATTTAAGCTGCTGCACAAACACATTTATTTATGGGGTGACCCAGTCCATGTTCAGAGGGCAGTTGAAGAGCGCGGTGAAATATCCGGTTACCTCTATTATTCAGTTCATTAAGAATCAGAACAACTGAGCACAGCCCAGAGGCCGGTCCCAAAGTTTCCAGTCCATGAATGTTATATTTATCCCCAGACTTCCATCAACACAATTACACCAGGAGTCGCTGGCGATCTGAAAATACAACCAGCACTGTGTTTAGGACACTGCACTATTTCTGACTGACAGTTCTGACACTCTCTTTCGGGACAGGACCACAATTTGCTGCAGTCAGTACGCGCGCTTTTGTAAAGAGTCACTTCAGCTATTTTAGTGCAGCAATTCATTTGAAGCTTCCAGAGTAAGAACCCCGTCAATAGTTAGGCAGACAGAGCTGTGCTGCCGTTCAGAGGATTACATTACCTAGAAAATAATGCCCGCAATATACCCTTCGGAACAAGCAGTCTGTGCTGGTGTTTATGCTCCACATGAGTCTCCTCCCAATGCATCTATCTCACCTCAGCCTATCGGTCTACATTTCTATTCCCTTTCTCTCATGTACTCGACTGGGTTCCCTTTGAAACCTTCTAAGCTCTTTGCCTCCACCATTTCCTGTGGCAGCGAGTTCCAGATTCTATATTTTCTGATTTAATGAATACCTCTTTATTTCCCTAATGGATTTATGTTGGTGAAAAATGAATGCACTCGAGTCTGTCTCAAATCAGAAGATCGCAGTTTATTTAACAGAGCATTCTGGGAGAAGAGCCATAGACTCCGCGGTCTAGTGATCCACTTCTCGTCATTAAAGTGGTGTCGGAACTTCTTTTATACATTATAGGGCCGGCTACGCAATTTATTACATACAAATGTCTTCACCAATCACATTCCCCCAATAACAAGCTCCTAATTATAATCTGTACTTTAAGCTAAAAGTTTCTGGTTACTTCCCTTCCGAAACTATAAACATAGAGTGTTGCGTCACATCTGTCCGGCTGGACTGGCTGGTCATGCGGTGATTTGTTCTCAAGTGTAACCGTTGTACTATTATTGTCTTATTGGGCCTCCTTGGTGGGCCTCGTTCTTACGCATGTTGACCACAGACATTACTCGTCGCTCTGTGTCAGCGAAACCATTCTGTATTTACGAATTTACCTTTTACAGCACATTCTTTAACATTTAATTTGCTGTTTTAAGCCCTGTAATTTTTACCCTTACAATTTATTATTAACTATTTTGTTTTTATGGCCCCTAGTTTTTGGATACTCCCACAAGTAGAAACATTTTCTCCACATCGACCCTGTCCAAAACATTCATAATTTTTAAAGCTCCCGGTCAGGTGACCTCTAAGTCTTCTTTGTTCGAAGTAAAGAAATCGCAAACTTTTTGAATCTTTCTCGATAACTGCAATCTCTCAGTTCTGCTCCCACCAGTGTACATCTTTTTTTCCACTTTCTCCAATGCGTCTTTTATAGTATGGAGACTAGGACTATGCACAGTACTCGAAGTGCGAAATGACTAGGGTCATGTACAATTTGTACTCAACTTCACTACTTTTGAAATCTATACCATTTGAAATAAGCCCCTTTGCTTTCTTATGCATGTTTAATTGTGTTGCCGACCTGCGATTGTGCTTTTAATGATTTGTTTATCTGTATCCCTATATCCCTTTGCTCGTCTCCACCATTTATTTTCTTATTTTCTGACGTTTAAGTCATGTTTCTGTTTTTCTTACCAAAGGGAATCTCCTCACATTTATCTATGTTGAAGCATTATTGGGCTATGCTCTCATGGCTTAAACAGCTCACTATTTAAAGATCACCCAGGAACGCAAAGATAACCCCAGCTTCTCTTCTGCAACGCAAACTGTCTTCTTGACCCTCCCTCGCCGGCCTCCTCCAGCCTCACCGGCAACATTAAGTGCGAGGAGCTCAGGAAGATCGAGACCATCCATTCTGCTGCCTCTGCCAATTCCCTCCCTTCCCCTAGCTCATCAGGAGAAACATGTATATATGTTCCCCTCTCTGAACTCACGTCTTTCTCCAGATTCCAGGCAATCTTCTGCACTGCTCTCTCCGATCTCATCTTGTTCATGAGACCCACCTCCTTCTCCCTCGATCCTATTCGGACCAAAATGTAGACCACTCAATTTCCCTTCCTGTGCCCTATCTCAGCTGATATTGTTAACAGATCCCTCTGCTCAGATTTTGCCCCCTTCAAATCTGCTGCCATCGCCCGTCCCCTAAGTCAAACACAGTTGACCGCACCGTCCTTGAAACTAATGCCCCATCTCCAACCTCACTTTCCTCTCCAATGTCCTTGGGCGTGTTGTCGCCTCCCAAATCCGCGCCCATCTTTCCCGCTATTCCATGTTTGAATCCCTCCAATCAGATTCCTGGCCCGGCCATTCTCAAATTCACAATGACATTAATTGTAACTGACCTTGGTAAACTATCCCTTCTTATCATTCTCGACCTATCTGCAGCCTTTGAAACAGTTGACCACAATATCCTCCTCCAACGCTTCTTCTCCGTCATCCAACTGGGTTGTACTGCACTCGCCTGGTTCCATTCTTATCTATCTCTCCACTGCCGCATCGAGGACACTGGAGTCCCGCACGTATCTATCCTTGGCCTTCAACTAATTCTCATCCATATGCTGCCCCTCGGGCAGATCATTCGAAAGTTCAACGTCAGCTACAATAGGTAGGACACTTAGGTCTACCACACCAACAACTCTTTACAGCCCTCCTCTGTTTTTGAATTGTCACACTGCTTGTCCGATATCCAGTATTGTGTAATCAGAAATGTCCTGAACTAAATATCGAGAAAGACTTAGGGCCATTGTATTTGGACCTCGCAAGAAATTCCTTTCCCTGACCACCGGTTACATCCCTGGCAACTGTATTAAACTGAGCAAGACCGTTGGCAACATTGGTGTCGTGTTTGACCCCGAGATGTGTTTCCGACCACATATCGGCACCAGCACCGAGACTGCCGACTTCAACCTCCATAACATCGTTCGACTCTGAACCTGCCTCAACTTATCTGCTGCTGAAAACCTCATCCTTGTCTATGTTTCCTCTAGACTTCTCTATTGCAATGCTCTCCTGTCCGTCCTCCGATCTTCCATACAACATAAACTTGTGCTACATCAAAACTCTAATGCCCGTTTCTTAACTCGCTGGAAATCTCGTTCGCCCATCACTGTGCTTGATGACCTTTACTGTCTCCTGGCACGGAAAAGCCTCAATTTTCAAATCCTCATCCTTATTTTCAAATCCTTCCATGGGGTCGTGCCTCCCTATATCTGCAGCCTCCACAGCCTAGAAGCTTTTGAGATCTCTGCACTCTTCCAATTCTGGCCTAATGCGCATCCATGATTTGAATCGCTCCATCATTGGCGACCGTGCCTTCAGTTGCCTTTGATCTAAGCTCTGGCATTCCCTCCCTGAAACTCTCCGCCTCTCTCTCTTCTTCTAAGATGTGCCATATAACCTACCTCTTTGATCAAGCTTTTCTTCATCCTTCCTGATATCCACTTCTGTGATTCGGTGTGAAAAATGTATCTTATTGATATCGCTCTTGTTATGCACCTTGCGGCGTTCCACTGCACTAAATGCGCTACATCAATTTAAGTTGCGGTTGTAATGTTCACCTGCACCTAACTGCCCAGTCTGCAAGTTGTCTGATGTATATTGTGGGTTATTTTTTAGGGAAATATTTCTTCATTTCTTGAAACAACACACCACTTAAAAAAAACTACAAACAATTAATAAAGGCATTCATCTCCAACTGTAGTTTTTATTGGAATATACTAGAAAAGATGCAGGTTTATAGCAGAGTAAAAATCCTTGCTTGTCACATTGTGCGGCTGCTTTTCGAAAAAGTTACTTAATTTATTTAAAGCAGCCGTTGTCCTCTTTGCTTCAGCCTCTTTCTGGGTCTTTCAGGATCTATTTCCGTGTTTAACATTCTCGACACCTCATCACCCCACCTAACATACCCTGCTCCTTCCCAACTTATCTAATATCCTCAGCTCCTCCCACATCACCTAATAACCACAGCTCCTCCCCACCCCACCTAATATCCACAGCTCCGCCCCACCACACCTAATATCCTCAGCTCCTCCCTACACCACCTAACAACCTCAGCTTCTCCCCACCCCATCTAACTTCCGCAGCTCCTCCCACCCCATCTAACTTCCAGAGAACCTCCCCACCAGACCTAACATCCTGAGCTCCTCCTCGACCAACCTAATATCCTCAGCTCCGTCCCAATCCACCTAATATCCTCAGCTCCTCCCCAACCCACCTAACATCCTCAGCTCCTCCCACCCCATCTAACTTCCTCAGCTCCTCCCCAGCCCACCTTATACCCTCATCAACTCTCCTCCCCACTAATATTCTCAGCTCCTCCCCACCCCACCTAATATCCTCAGCTCCTCCCATCCCACCTAATATCCTCAGCTCCTCCGCACCCCACCTAACATCCTCAGCTCCTCCACACCCCACCTAATATCGTCAGCTCCTCCCCACCCCACCTAATATCCTCAGCTCCTCCCCGCCCCACCTGATATCCTCAGCTGCTCCGCATCCCACCTAACATCCTCAGCTCCTCCTCAACCAGCCAAGCATCCTCAGCTCCTCCCCACCCCACCTAATATCCTCAGCTCCTCCCCACCCCACCTAACTTCCTCAGCCCCTCCCCACCCCACCTAACTTCCTGAGCTTCTGCCCGTCCTCACCTATTATCCTCAGCTCCTCCCTACTTAAGCAAGCTTTCTGCAAACAATCTGCAGCTGTCAATCACAAACTCTCCTACTGGGAACTGTCCGTGAACTACCCGCGCTGACATGGACTCACAAGGAGTTGACAGCTAAAAGTTGCTGTTCCCTCTGATGGGGAATCTGTGACAGTACATTGCACAAACATTACAACAGAGCCTTCAGCTGAATTCAACTTTTTGATATTATTTAATATTCAAAGAATTTATTTTTTAATATTGATCTTATTCAATACTTTCTTCTCCTTTCTCTATTTTATGCTGTATTTCTCTTTTTTCTTTTCACTATTCCTCTGAGCTTTCTGTCATTGCTTCTTCTTATCAGTTTCTTTTTATATTTTTTTCTCTTTTCTTTGTTCAGTTTCATAACATGGTTAAGGTAATGAACGGAGAGAAATGCAAATGGTTCTCTTTAAACCAATCAGGATTTAGCGTTCCTTCAATCATATTAAACACCTCAAGAGAATTATTTTAAGACCGGAAGTGCCGGTTTTCAGCGCATGCGCTTCGCATGCCTGAAACCGGCACTTCCGATTGCCCTGCGGGTGTGTACACAGCTCGTGCACACCCATAGTGATCGATAAATGCGTGTCAATCTTTTTTTCACATTGCGAGTATCTGAGTCTACGACCATTTGGGTGAATTATATTCTCGGTGCTTTTGGTGCTAGCAGATAGCTCCATTTCCGATTGCCAGCCAGCACCGTGTGCGAATGTAACTCTATTAGTCTTCACCCATCCCAGATTCTGTTCCACTGAATAGCTACTCACTGAGTTCCCTTGTGTTATAAACACTGACGATTTTTGCCAAGTCTCCCACTTTAACAAATGAGATCGATAAAAGTACATCGCAATTTGTTGCATTGCAAGAGAAGTTAACAACGATTTCAACGTCACTATATAACCACATTATGCATTCCTTCAATCTGTAGATTAAATGATTGACTGAAAAAAATATTCGTTTTCCATCTGCATTGAATTATTTCTGTTCAAGGAATGGAATGGCTACACAACTGTTTTCCTAGAGCTTAATCCGCTAACTAATAATCGTAGCGGTGTGAGAAAGGTTGAGCAGGTTGGGCCTATATTCATTGGAGTCTAGAACATTGAGAGGGGAACTTATTGAAACATATAAGATACTGAAGGGGCTTGACAGGGTAGATGCAGAGAGGGTGTTTCCCCTCGTGGGGCACACTTTTAAATCGGAAATGAGGAGTAATTTCTTCTCTCAGACGGTCGTGAGTCTTCTCCTCCCAAGAGAGCTGTTGAAGATGCGACATTGTATATATTTAATGTAGAGATCGACAGATTTTTGAAAGGTAACCGACTCAAGGGTTATGGTAAGCGTGCAGGAAGTGGAGTTGAGGCCAAGATCAGATCAGCCATGATCTTATTGAACGGTGGAGCAGGTTTGAGGGGCCAATTGACCTACTCCTGCTCCTACGTTTTATCTACTTATGAAAGCACCTCACCGAACATATTGGGTAAGGCTTCCCCGCGATATCTCACTGCGCGCCTGCCTTTTCATTCCGAGCTCGCACGAACTTGATTTTCTAGACAGCAGCTGTGCAGTGCTTCCGTTTCCCACAGGCGCAGTTAATTCGTGCGAGCTGTGGGATCACGTGATTCAGTTAGAGCCAATGGCAGCACACCATCTTTCATTCATAGTTTTCACAGCAAGTGCTGTGAAAGCTATGAATCTATACCCCCTCAAAAGAACAGCTAAACCTCAATTAAATTTAAAAAAAACATCACATTAATAAAATAAGTATAGTTAAATAAATTAACCACTTTAAACAAAAAATTACATTTAAAAATGTTTTTAAAATCTTTTAAAAATTTATAAAAATAAACTTACCTTTCTTTAAAGTCTCTAAAAAAGATATACCTGCTAACCAAATTCAAAATAATACTTAATTAACTAATTACCTTGTTAAAAGAGGGTCTTACGCCTCCTTTCTTTATCTGCAAAATCTTCCATGCTTACCTGCGCGTTCAAAGCACGAAGTGCACTGCGTGCGCGCAACCTGCAGCACACACGCGGTTCACTTAGGAACCGCCCCCTTTTGAAATCACCAAGTACCGGTTTTCAGCGCATGCGCAGTGCATGCAGAAAACCGGCAATTGGAGACAGAATACGCGAGAGAACACAATACGTACTCTCGCGTAGAGACACTAATTTTGGGGGCATTATATTAACAAGTGTGCGCACATGCCCACTTAATCATACTTCTGTACTACAGACGTATTAGCATGCACAGTGTGAATTCAAACACCAGAGTGCACGCACTCGCCCTTACTGACTCGACTGATCTGTACATTAAAACACCAGCGGGCTCCCACTCGCTCTTGCTTATCATACAGATCTGGTAAAATGCACCGAATGCATTAAATCACCAGGGGGCGCACAGGAGGCTTTACTTTCCCTGCATTCCTGTTAACATGAACTGTGTACGTTTCACCACCAGAGGGCGGACAATCGCCTTTACTTATACTACTGAATTGGTAACATGTGACGTGTATTTTAAAACACCAAGGGAGCACACGAGCCCTTTTATATGCTGCAGACTGGTTATCATACAGCGCGCACATTAAACCACCGGGAGGGCGGGGACACTCGTCATTATTAATAAGGCAGACCTACTAATATGCACCGTGCACATTCTGCATTGTCTTTCATTTAGCCCTGCGCTTCTTTCTCAGTCCTGTCGTCTATCCGTGATTTCCTGCTACTGAATGTGGATATTTAGAAGCTCGCGGTGCCGCTCCTCCCGCTGCATTCTTCAAACACTCTCAGTTTTGGCGATGAAAAGTCCATTGCAGACTTTGTTACTCTGAGTGGAATCCTGATTTCCTGCATTCCTACCGACCGTTTTTCCGAATGAAACAGTTGCTTCTTTGATTACTCGATTCAAAACCCCTCATAATTTTGAACACCTCTATAAAATCTACCGTTAATCATCTCTGCTCAGGTCGCTCCATCTAATTGAACACCCTCATACCTTGTAATATTCTAGTCAATCTATACTCCACCCTTTCTGATCCCGCGACATTCTTCATAATGTCTGGTGTCCAGAATTGGTCACAATCCCCCAGCTGATGCACAAACTCTGATTCATAAAGGTTTCCTTCCAGTTTATTGAGATTGCCCTTTGTGCATCTGTTGATTAATTGTAGGATCCCGTATATCTTGGCAGCTTCTTCTGCCAAGTTCAAGGAATGCAGTATGTGAACCCCTAGTGTCTCTCAGTTCCTGCACCCCGCTTTGTTCCAAGTCATTGACATATATATCAAAAAGTGTAATGCTCCCAAATCCAACTCTTGGGGAACACCAATGCATACTTCCATCCTGTCTGAAAAACAACTGTTCACAGCTACTGACGAGCACTTCTGATGAAAGGTCATCGACCTGAAACCTTAACTCTGTTTCTCTCTCCACAGATGCTGACTGACCTTCTAAGTATTTCCAGCATTTTGTATTCTTGTTCAAATCGACTTCCTCCTTTCTGTCCCTCAACTAATTCCGTATCCACCCAGCAGATGCCTGCTAAATCCCATGGGCTTCAATATTGCTGATAAACCTATAATGTGGATACTGTATCAAACATATTTAGAAAGTTCATATATACAACATCAACCGCACTATTCTTAATTTAATCTCTCCATTACTTCATCAAACAACACAATACATTTTGTCAAACACGATTTGGCTTTAAAAAATCGATGTTGCCTTCTGAAGCATTCTTTCCGTTTGAGTTTTTCTTCCTCATCAAGATATCCTCCTGACATTTATTAGCCCATGTTTTGCCGAGCCACAATTAATTTTATCGCGGATTTGATCTCAAAAACATTTCGCCACCACTGACTTTCGTCTAATTAGCCAGCGGTTAACGGGTTTTACTGAGGATTACTTAGGATTACAAAGGAAATGCAGCACAGAATCAGAACATTAGGCCCGTCCAGTCTATGCCATCGTTTATGCACCACTCGAGCCTCCTTCCGTCTTTCCTCATCTAACTCTATCAGCGTAGCTCTGTCCCCTTCTCCCGCATAAACTTATCCAGCCTCCCCTTAAAATCATCTATACTATTCGCGTCAACCACTCCCTGTGGTATAGAGTTCCACATTCTCAGCATTCTCTGGGTAAAGAAGTTTATTCTGAATTCCCTATTTGATTTCTTGGTGCCTCTCTGATATTGATGGACACTAGCTTTGTTCTTCCCTACAATTGGAAACACTCTTTCTGCTCTATCAAACTCAATAAAAACATTCGCAATTTTAAAGATCTCTATTTGAATTTATATAGCGCCTAAAAGTGGTAAACCGTCCCAAAGCGCTTCACAGGAGTATTATAAGACAAAACTTTAGACACCGAACCTCATGAGGAGAAATTAGGGCAGATGGCGAAAAGCTTGGTCAAACAACTAGATTTTAAGCAGCGTTTTAAAGGGGGAAAGAGGGGTAGTGAGGCGGGCAGGTTTCGGCAGGGAATTCCAGGACTTACGTCCCAGGCAACAGAAGGCAGGGCCAGCAATGGTTGAGCGATTAATAGTGTGGATGTGCAAGAGGGCAAAATTGATGCTCTTAAAACACACCAGTAATATACTCAGCTCTTCCCCACCAAACGTAACATGCTCAAGTCCTCCGCCGCCCACATAGTACTCTCATTCCTCCCTACCCCACCTAACATCCTCTGTTCCTTCTCGCCCCTGCCTAATATCCTGTACTCCGTCCCAATCCACCGAATATCCTTAGCTCCTCCCCCCCTTATACCCTCAGCAACTCTCCTCCCCACTAATAAACTCAGCCCCTCCCCACCCTACCCCACCTAACATCCTCAGCTCCTCCCCACCCCACCTAACATCCTCAGCTCCTCCCACACCATCTAACATGCTCAGCTCCTCACACCCCATACAACATTTCTTTGCTCCTCTCCACCCAAGCTAATATCCTCAGCTCCTCCCCAACCAACCTAATATCCTCAACTCCTCCCCACCCCACCTAATATCCTCAGCTCCTCCCCAACCCACCTAACATCCGCAGCTCCTCCCACTCCATCTAACTTCCTCAGCTCCTCCCACACCCCCTAACAACCTCAGCTCCTCCCCACCCCACTAAACATCCTCAGCTCCTCCCCACCCCACCTACTATCCTCAGCTCCTCCCCAACCCACCTAATATCATCAGCTCCTCACCACCTCACCTAACAACCTCAGCTCCTCCCCCACCCCACCTAACATCCTGAGCTGCTCCCCACCCCACCTAACATCCTCATCTCCTCCCCACCCCACCTAATATCCTCAGCTACTCCACACACCACCCAATATCCTCAGCTCCTCCCCGCCCCGACCTAATATCCGCAGCTCCTCCACACCCCTCCTAATATCCTCAGCTCCTCCCCACCCGACCTAACATCCTCAGCTCCTCCCCACCCCACCTAATATCCGCAGCTCCTCCCCCACACCACCTAAAATCCTGAGCTCCTCCCCACCCCACCTAAAATCCTCAGTTCCTCCCCACTCCACCTAACATCCTCAGCTCCTCCCCACCCCAACTAATATCCTCAGCTCCTCCCCACCACACCTAACATCCTGAGCTCCTCCCCACCCCACCTAATATCCTCAGCTCCTCCCACACCACCTAATATCCTCAGCCCCCACCCCACCTAATATCCTGAGCTCCTCCCACCCCACCTAACATCCTCAGCTCCTCCCACCTCATTAAACATCCTCAGCTCCTCCCCACCCCATCTAACATCCTCAGCTCCTCCCACCTCACCTAACATCCTCAGCTCCTCCCACCCCATCTAACATCCTCAGCTCCTCCCACTCCACCTAACATCCTCAGCTCCTCCCACCCCATCTGACCTCCTGAGCTCCTCCCCACCCCCACCTATTATCTTCAGCTACTCCCCAATTAAGCAAGCTTTCTGCAAACTATCTTTGTTGTCAATAACGATCTCTCCTACTGGGAACTGTCCGTGAACTTCCCGCGTTGACATGGACTCACAAGCAGTTGACAGCTAGTCGTTGTTGTTCTCTCTGATGGGGAATCTGTGACAGTACATTGCACAAACATTACAACAGAGCCTTCAGCTGAATTTTACATTTTGATATTATTTAATCTTCAAAGAATTTATTTTTTAATATAGATCATATTCAATACTTTGTTCTCCTTTCTCTATTTTACTCTGTATTTCTCTTTTTTCTTTTCACTTTTCCGCTGAGCTTTCTGTCATTGCTTCTTCTTATCACTTTCTTTTTATTTATTTTTCTCTTTTCTTTGTTCAGTTTCATAACAGAGTTAAGATAATGAACGGAGAGTATTGCAAATGGATCTCTTTAAACCAATCAGGAGTGAGCGTTCCTTCAATCATATTAAACACCTCAAGACGATTCTTGACAGATCGGAAGTGCCGGTTGTCAGCGCATGCGCTTCGCATGCCTGAAACCGGCATTTCCGATTGCCCTGCGGGTGTTTACACAGCTCATGCACACCCATAGTGATCGATAAATGCGGGCCAATCGTTTTTTTCCCGCAACGAGTATTTGAGTCTACGATCATTTGGGTGAATTATATTCTCGGTGCTTTTGGTGCAAGCAGGCAGCTTCATTTCCCATTCCCAGCCAGCACCGTGTGCGAATGTATCTCTTTTTGCCTTCACCCATCACAGATTCTGTTGCACTGAATAGCTACTCTCTGAGTTCCCTTGTGTTATAAACACTGACGATTTTTACCAAGTCTCACATTTTCACAAATGAGATAGATAAAAGTATATCGCAATTTCGTGCATTGCAAGAGAAGTTAACAACGTTTTTAACGTCATTGTATAACAACATTATGCATTCCTTCAATCTGTAGATTAAATGATTGACTGAAAAAAACAATTCGTTTATCATCTGAATTGAATTATTTCGATTTAAGGAATGGAATGTCTACACAACTGTTTTCCTAGAGTTTAATCCGCTAACTAATAATCGTAACGGAGTGAGAATGGTGGAGCAGGTTGGGCCTATATTCATTGGAGTTTAGAAGAATGAGAGGCGATCTTATTGAAACATATAAGATACTGAAGGGGCTTGACAGGGAAGATGCAGAGAGGGTGTTTCCCCTCGTGGGGGTATCTTGAACTAGGGGGCAGAATTTCAGAATAAAGGGGCACCCTTTTAAATCGGAAATGAGGAGGAATTTCTTCTCTCAGAGGGTCGTGAATGTTTGAAATTCTCCTCCCAAGAGAGCTGTGGAAGATGGGTCATTGTATATATTTAAGGTGGAGATAGACAGATTTTTGAATGGTAAGCGACTCAAGGGTTATGTTAAGAGTGCAGGGAAGTGGAGTTGACGCCAAGATCAGATCAGCCATGATCTTATTGAACGGCGGAGCACGTTTGAGGGGTCAATTGACCTACTCCTGCTCCTTCGTCTTCTCTACTTATGAAAGCACCTCACCGAACGTATTAAATTACCAAGTGTGCGCACACGCCCAATTAATCATACTTCTGTACTGCAGACCTATTAGCATGCAGAGTGTGAATTCAAACACCAGAGGGCACGCACTCGCCCTTACTGACTCGACTGAGCTGTACATTAAACCACCAGGGGGCTCCCACTCGCTCTTAATTATCATACAGATCTGGTAAAATGCACCGAATGCATTAAATCACCAGAGGGCGCACAGGAGCCCTTACTTTTCCTGCAGTCCTGCTAACATGAACTGTGTAGGTTTAGCCACCAGAGGGCGCACAATCGCCCTTACTTGTACTACTGAATTGTTAACTTGTGCCGTGTATTTTAAATCACCAAGCGAGCACACGAGCCCTTTTGTATGCTGCAGACTGGTTATCATACAGCGCGCACATTAAACCACCGGGAGTGCGGGGACTCTCGTCCTTATTAATATGACAGAACTACTAACATGCACCGTGCACATTCTACATTGCCTTTCATTTAGCCCTGCGCTTCTTTCACAGTCCGGTCGACTATCCGTGGTTTCCTGCTTCTGAATGTGGATATTTAGAAGCTCGCGGTGCCGCTCCTCCCGCTGCATTCTTCAAACACTCTCAGTTTTGGCGATGAACAGTCCATTGCAGACTTTGTTACTCTGAGTGGAATCCTGATTTCTTGCATTCCTACCGACCATTTTTCCAATGGAAACAGTTACTTCCTAATTACTCTATTCAAAACCCCTCATAATTTTGAACACCTCTGTAAAATATACTCTTAATCTTCTCTGCTCAGGTCGCTCCATCTAATTGAACACCCTCATACCTTGCAACATTCTAGTCAATCTAGACTCCACCCTTTCTAATCCCGCTACATCCTTCATAATGTCTGGTGTCCAGAATTGGTCACAATCCCCCAGCTGAAGCACAACCTCTGGTTCATAAAGGTTTCCTTCCGGTTCATTGAGTTTGCCCTTTGTGCATCTGCTGATTAATTGTAGGATCCCGTATATCTAAGCAGCTTGTTCTGCCAACTTCAAGGATTTGGGTATGTGAACCCCTAGTGTCTCACAGTTCCTAAAACCACTTTGTTCCAGGTCATTGAAATAGATATCAAAAAGAGTAGTGGTCCCAAAACCAACACTTGTGGAACAACAATGCTTACTTCCATCCTGTCTGGAAAACAACTGTTCACAGCCGCTGACGAGCACTTCTGATGAAACGTCATCGACCTAAAACCTAAACTCTGTTTCCCTCTCCACAGATGCTGACTGACCTGCTAAGTATTTCCAGCATTTAGTTTTCTTGTTCAAATCTACTTCCTCCTTTCTATCCCTCAGCTAATTTCGGATCCACCCTGCAGATGCCTGCTTAATAACATGGGCTTTAGTATTGCTGATTAACCTATAATGTGGATACTGTATCAAACAACTTCAGAAAGTTCATATATACAACATCAACCGCACTGTCCTCAATCGTATCTCTCCATTACTTCATGAAACAACACAATACATTTTGCCGGACACGATTTGGCTTTAATAAATCGATGTTGCCTTCTGAAGCATTCTTCACTTTTGAGTTTTTCTTCCTCATCAAGATATCCTCCTGACATTTATTAGCCCATGTTTTGCCGAGCCACATTTAATTTTATCGCGGATTAAATTCTCGAAAACTATCGGCACCACTGACTTTCGTCTGATTAGCCAGCGGTTAACGGGTTTTACATAGGATTACATAGGATTACAAAGGAAATGCAGCACAGAATCAGAACATTAGGCCCGTCCAGTCTATGCCATCGTATATGCTCCACTCGAGCCTCCTCCCATCTTTCCTGATCTTACTCTATCAGCGTAGCTGTATCCCCTTCTCCCAGATAAACTTATCCAGCCTCCCCTTAAAAATATCTATACTATTCGCGTCAACCACTCCCTGTGGGAGAGATTTCCACATTCTCAGCATTCTCTGGGTAAAGAAGTTCATTCTGAATTCCCTGTTTGATTTATTGGTGCCTATCTGATATTGATGAACACTAGCTTTGCTCTTCCCAACAATTGGAAACACTCTCTCTGCTCTATCAAACTAAATCAAAACGTTCGTAATTTTAAAGACCTCTATTTGAATTTATATTGCGCCTTAAAGTAGTAAAACGTCCCAAAGCGCTTAACAAGTGTATTATAAGACAAAACATTAGACACCGAACCACATGAGGAGAAATTAGGGCAGATGGCGAAAAGCTTTGTCAAACAGCTAGATTATCAGGAGCGTTTTAAAGGAGGAAAGAGGGGTAGAGAGGCGGGCAGGTTTAGGCAGGGAATTCCAGGACTTACGTCCTAGGCAACAGAAGGCACGTCCACCAATGGTTGAGCGATTAATATTTTGGATGCGCAAAGGGGGCAGAATTGGAGGAGCGCAGAGATCTCGTGTGTTTGTGAGGATGGTGGAAGTTACAGAGTTAGGGAGGGGCTCGGCCATGTAGGGAGTTGAAAACAAGTATGTTAATTTTGATATCGAGGCGTTGTTTAAATGGGAGCAAATATCACTAACACAATAAAATAAAACTGCAGAATAATTTTACATTAACACTAGTTGATCAAGAGATTGGTGAAGAATTGATTACAATTGACTAGTTTTTAATCTTGTCCCCAGCTTGAAACTGGAATGAGGACTGGCTCCCGTTAATAGAGTTTACCCGGTTTTAATCTGCATTTATTTTTATCCAGGGAAGATACACAACGTGGGTTTTCACCCCAAGTACTAAATTGGAAATCTACATTATCGTTTGAGTTAAACAGGCACAGTTCAATTGCTGAGGATATGAGGTGAGATCGAGTTCTAGTCTTTGAAATCTAATGATCATTTTAGTAGCTTGTCAATTACAATGAATGGATATTTCACCGCATTCTTCAGTTGCTGACGGAACTTAGTCTGGGTCACGGCATAAATACAAGTGTTAGTGCAGCAAATCAGCAGCTGGAGCATGAAACCCAATTCTCGTACAAATTCGTGTATTCGAAGAGACCGATACCCCAAATAACACATCCGATTCCATAGCGAATATATCAGAACCACCGCCCAAAGCACGATGAAATTCGTCGATATAACAAGAAGTAAAGTGTTTGATTTCTTTCGGCTCTCCATCTCCGGGTCTCTGGGGCTCTCCCCAGTGCTTTGACCCCGGAGTCTCCTGCGGGCTCTGCTGGCCAATAAAATGTGTCTGACGGTTAAAGCATTGAGCAGCAGAATCAGAACGAATGGGACTCCCGGGGTTAGAATATAATTAAGGGTTTCTATTATTACCCACATCTGTGAGAATAGAGAATTACTTGTTACTAAACATGATGTGGAGATGCCGGCGTTGGACTGGGGTGGACAAAAATGAGAAGTCGCACAACACCAGGTTATAGTCCAACAGATTTATTTAATTTTACAAGCTTTCGGAGCAGTTCGCTCCTTCGTCAGGTAAGTTAGCAGTGAGAGAATCTCCCAGAATTCACAATTTAAACACAGACAAAATCTATTCACATCTTTCCCTACATCAAAGAGCACAGCCAAGACAATGAGATGTGTCCCAGGGGGTCCAACGTGTCAAACCACCTGCTGGCTGCATACCTGTCAATTTGTGTAGGTTCTTGTGTTAGTCTTTTAAAAAAAAACACCTGGGAAGACCGGCCATGATGTCAAGTCACGTTCGGTATCGTGACATGAACCCGATATCGCGATTGAGGCCATCCTCATGAGTGCGGAACTTGGCTATCAGTTTCTGCTCTATGATTTTGCGCTGTCGTGTATCTCGAAGGCCGCCTTGGAGAACGCTTACCCGCAGATCCGAGGCTGAATGCCCCTGGCTGCTGAAGTGTTCCCCGACTGGGAGGCAACCCTCCTGCCTGGCGATTGTTGCGCGGTGTCCGTTCATACGTTGTCTCAGTGTCTGCATGGTCTCGCCGATGTACCATGCTCTGGAGCATCCTTTACTGCAACGTATCAGGTAGACAACGTTGGCCGAGTCACATGAGTATGTACCGTGTACCTGGTCGGTAGTGTCCTCACGTGTGATGATGGTATCTGTGTCCATGATTTGGCATGTCTAAACAAAACCAGGGATAATTCATGAGAAGATATTTACTCGTATACAGAAAGTACCAGAAAATGATCTTCAAACAAAACAGAACAGTCACTGTTGCAAGATCCAGAGAGGCCGTTTTTGCGGTGCAATATTTCGTTTTCAGCTTCTGGCAACAAATAGCCACGCATCGATCAATGGTGAAAGTGACGGTGAACCAGACAGAGCAGTCTGTGGCTGCATAAAGAAGGACTGCGTGAATGTTACACAGAGGAACCTGCCACAGGAACATAAACCGGAGCCAATACACAATGGGAATGTGCCTCAGTATCAGATCGAAGATGACGACCAGTAGATCTGCCGCTGCCATGGACACCAGGTAGCGAGTGACACATTTTGAGAGACCACACTTTCCCCGAGACAGGATCACAATCGTCACTAAGTTCGCTGCAAGGAAGAAAAATGAAAAGTGTAATTATGCATCTCATTGGGAGCAAGAGCGCATTTTGATTGATTTCAATCGTCCCAGATTCTTGATGCTCCATTCCCTAAATCGTGTCTATGGATCATAGATTAGGAACAACTGTGATTCACTGAGAAGTCGAGTATGACGATTCATTGAAATAAAATCACTGAATGAGAAACTGGAGAAACAGTCACGGAGTGGATGGACATAGCGTCAGCAGAGGTACGAGCGATAGGCTAGAGAACATTAATCGTCCGTTATGAGGACTCAAATAATAACGATATCAGCATTGAAAATGTCTGTTCAATTGTCGGTTGGATATAAAATTCATATATTCATATATTCACGGTAAGAGTCTGTTATTATATAGAATGGCTCACCGGGAACACCGATAGCACCGAGGATCGGATAGTAAAACTTCTGAACAGACTTAAGTCCAGAGAGCATTCTGTCTCCGTTTGATTGACATCTTTCCATTAGTCCGGTTTCACTGAGATACGGTGATAGCAGTGTGCGCGGGAGTCAATGCTTCAACCGAGACTGAGGTAAGACAGGGAAGCACCCTCTGATTTATACCAGAGAGAACATCTCCCGCGAGAACGTCCGTGTCACTGGAGGCTGATATTAATCACAGTCAGTGAACAAACATGCTCACTTGAACACATTCAGCACAATAATCTTTCATAATGGAATCTAGTTAAACAAAGATTGCACAGCCAGAAAGAAAGAACATAAGAAAATGGAGCAGGAGTAGGCCAATCGCCTACCCATCGAGGTCCGCATCTGATTCCTGTGTAGCAGTACTTTGCGAGAACTCACATTCCGAGAACTGTCCCTTTCCCCCTGGCCTTGCTGCCGCACGATCGTTCCCGTTGCATCTCCCAGTGCAGACCCCTCTACTAAACTTGCCTCCAAATATCATATAGTCTCAGTAACTGAGGTAGTGCCTGCGGGTGAGACATGCAGTAACGCGGTGCTTTCTTCCTCCTCCTTTTCTCCCGCCTCACTCTCACTGGGATTTTCAGGGACAGGTTGGTCAGCTGGCTGCTGATTACCGAAAAGCATAAAGGCACAAGACACGAGTTATGGTGATGGCAGGAAGGCAGTAAGGGAACAAGGAATGCAGACAGTATAATGAGCTGGAATGTGGGAAAGTCTTGTGGTGTGAGGGGGAATTGGGATGAGGGACGAAAGAGGCAGATAACACATTTATTGCCCCCCCCAGGGGTTCGACATCACCGACGGCCATGGTGACCTCCACATGGCGCTGAATGACTCTCAGCACTCGCTCCTACAGGTCTGTAAACTGCTGGATGACCGCTTCTCTCCTCCTACCTGGTCGTTCCTGCTCGCTCCTATGGTGGCCCAACTTGGCCTGCAAGAGAAAGGAAAGTGTTAGTGTGTGTGCAGCTATGTGTTTGGCAGATGTACCAGCAATAGTTGGATAGTTGTGATTGTAGGCAAGGCGTGAGATGTGGATGTGATTTTGAGTAGATGGAGATGATTGTTGGGTCAGTGGTGGTTTGTGCAGTGTGTAGAGATTCAGGTTCAGATGCAGGTATGTTGGACTTGTTGAAGCATGTACTCACCCTTACCACCCGAGTGAGGACGTTGATTTGTTTTACGGCACTGTGTGAGGGTCCTGAGGAACACACTGCTGGCCGAGACGTCCTGGAACACTTCCCTCGACATTACCCTGAAATAATGTGGCAATGGCGTCGTGGCAGTGGCCGGGAAAAGCACTGCCCACCTTCTATCGACTGCCGTGACCAGTGCCTCCAATGGCTGCTCGCTGATTCGATGAGCTCTCTCCCTGGGACTGGGATCAGCCGTGATGATAGGAGGTCAAGCTATTGAGTTGCTTGGAGATCGCCTTCAGAGCCAGCAATATAGAGAATGAGTTTGTGCAGAATGATTGAAACTGCATTTTAAGATCTGGACGGAGCCCATGTGAATGATGAGTCCTGATTGGAGTGCACCAGAAATTGTTTATCTTTCTGTGGATAGCGCCTTCTCTCTGTGTCTAGCGCCACAAGAGAGGTGATTAGAGCTTGATCTAGTGCTCCAGTTCATTATTGGAGCAATCAATTTATCTGGAGGTCCGAAGGATCAGCGCATGGTGCTAATTCTACAATGGGGGTGGGGAAATTTGGTTTTATATGTGCCTCCCCTGGCGCTAACCGAGCGCTAATCCCCTAGCGCCCAGGGCGGCGCCACTAACGGCTCTGGTAAAATTCAGCGTGAGTTTAGCGGCGGCGTCAGCCGGTCGCGACCCGCTTTCACCCCGGCCGCAAACTTGCCTTGCACATAATGACCTATCGATGGACGATGTGTCTGAAAGGATCAGGGGACTTTATTTGCAGTGGCGGCGGTGCTATTAAAGGGCAGGTGCCGGGTGGCCATTTATTTTGGCCTACAGCCAGCAACTGCCCCCTTCCCCTTTTGTATTCAGGGTGCCGGCCGCAATTACGCAGCCCGGCACTCCTCTCGAGTTGGGGTGTTTGCATGGCACCCCGCTCCCCGGTGGTCCATAACTACCCAGGTACGCGTAGCCATAGGACCCTCCCCTTTACTCAGGGGCGTTGGCCTGAAAGAACGCAGTACTTCATGCCACCACACGTTGCGCCGTTGCACGTAGCGGCGTGAGCTGCAGTAGTAGCGCCCCAAGAAGGAGGTGGAGCTCTTCCAGTAATGCCCCAGCTCCTGCTTTCGGCGCTAATAATGAATTTCCGGTGGCGGGGCGCAAAATTTATCCCAAGTGCTGACATTCTTTGGCGATGTTAGCGCCCCAAAAGAGGCTCCACCCTTTGTCAAATTTAATGCCACAACAGAGGCCATACCGCCTTTCTAGCCCATAGTACTTCCTCTGTTGGGGGTAGTCCTGAAAAAAAGCGGTAATAACCTTAAAACTAGAGCTAGGCCTTTTGGGAGGAAATCAGGAAGCACTAGACACAAAGAGAAGTGGGAATCTGCAAATCTCTCCCCGAAAATCTGTTGTGGCTGGGATCCATTGAATAGTTCCTAACTGTGATTGGTAGATTTATGTTGGGCAAGGGCACTGAGGGTTATGGGACCAAGGCGGAGAGATGGAGTTAAGCTACGGATCAGCCATGACCTCATTCAATGGCGGAACAGATTCAACGTTGCTGGATGGTACACTGAAGTTCCTATCTCTGTTCCTATGAACGTGGATTGTATTCACGTGATTGTAGGAGATGGAGAGATGATCGTTCCGATTTATTAAACATCGGTAATAGGATTCTTTAGGTTATATAGGGAGTATCGACTTCCTCCAGTGCCGCAATAAAGGACAAGGGAACGTAACCTTTACCATGGAGCTGATCCATTCGGGGATTACATCACGGAGAACAGCGTCACAAAACGGTGTTGGAAATCTGTAACTCTCTCGGCCAAAAGGCTTTGGATACTGACCAGTGAATTATATCTTTAGAGGCTGAGGTAGATTAAATGCGAGAGAACTGCCGCGGGTCTTCTCTAACCCTGGGTATCTGTCTTTTTGTTTTTGCAGTGACGTTGTTGCCGGACCGAAACACGGCCGACCCGCGCTTCACGATCACCAAGGATGCGTCCAGCGTCTGCTGGGACCGCTCGCTGGAGAGCGGGCCCCTCTCCTGGAAGCAGCACTCCGACACCTGGTCGGTATTGGGGTCGGAGGGATTCACTGGGGGCCGCAAGTACTGGGAGGTGGGGTTGAGCGCCGGCACGGTGTGGAGCGTGGGCCTGGCCAGGCAAATCGTCAGGACGGCTACTGGACGCTGGTGCTGTGGAACGTCATGACGCCGAACAATGGGCTCTGCAAACTGGGCACCTCTATCATCATCGTCGAACTGAGCAAGGTGGGCATCTACCTGGACTACGAGGAAGGGACAGTCTCCTTCTACAACCCGGAGAAATCGTCCCGCCTGCACACCTTCAATGACAAGTTCACCACCCGACTTTACCCTGTCTTCAAGCTCTGGGTCGGTTCAGTTAAGGAGGCTACATTGACCATCCTTAAGACAGGACATTGACAATCCTGCCTTCTCCAAAGTGACCATCCTGTAGTCCCCACATTGCCCATTTTTGGAACTCAATTGACCATCTTTAAGACCCCATATTGCCCACCCTATAGACCCCATATTGACCATCCGCTAGACGCGACATTCACCAATCATTAGACATGACATTAAACATCGTTTAGACCCCGCATTGTCCAGCCTGTACATCCCACAAAATGACAATGTTGCAGGCCTGTCGACCCCAAAGTGACCGTCGTGTAGCTCCCACATTGACAATGCTGTAGACCTGAAGGCGCCAAATTGATCAGCCGATAGATTGCACATTAAGCGGAGGTCTGCTTCTGAAAAATGTGTACATCTCGATCTCTTTTTCTCATTCCGTCTCCGTCGCTCTCTCCTTCTCTCCCCTCCTCCACATGCTCTTTCTCTCTCACTTACTCTTTCTCTATCTGGCTCTTTCGCCCTCACTCTCGCTCTCTCTCTCTCACTTTCTGTCTCTGTTTAGCTCTCTGTCTTTCTCATTCTCTCTCACGCTCCTTCTATCTCCTCCTCTTGATATCTGTCTTGCTTTTTCCTATATTCTGTCTCTGTCTTCATCTCCCTTTCCTCTTCTCGCTCTCCTGCTCTCCATCTATAGTTCTTTCTCACTCTCCCGGTCTCTGTCTCTTTCTCCCTCACTATCTCTCTCTCTCTCTCTCTTTTGCAGTCTGCTTCTCTGTCGTTACCTCTCTCTCTTTCTGACATTCGATCGGGCTCCTTCTCAGTCTATATCGCTTTCTATCTCTCTCTCTCTCTCTGACTCTCTCTTTCTCTCTCTCTCTCACACAGAGATATTTTCTCTCTTCCACTTACTCCCTCCCTTCTTCTATGCCTCTCTCTTTCTCTTTTCCTTCTTCGTCTCTCTCTTTCTCTCGTTTTCTCTTTTGCTTCTCCATCTCTCTTTGTCTCTCGCTTTCTCTCTGCCTCCCACTCTTTCAATCAGTGCGACCTGTTATCCACATACTGATTGATGGCATCTGCCACCTTCTGATGTTACCTCACTTTCTCGTTTGAACTCACCGAGTTTCACGCAGATAGAAAATGGACAAATGGAGGTGTCAAATATATCTGTAATATTTTGACGTGGATTAAAAAATCTCACATGATTTCAAACAGTTTGTCTGTCCTTTTTTGCTTGCGTTGAACATCAGTGCTTTGAAGAGGAAGTCCTAACACACCCGGAAAGGCTGCATTTTGCTCTCAGCCAGAAAATTTGGCAGAGTGTCTTTGGCTTTATTAGACGATGCATGGACTACAAAAGCAACGAAGATATGCTAAAACTTCGTAAAACACTGGTTAGGTCACAAATGCAGCATTGTTTACAACTGATTCCTGGAATGGCAGGACTGTCGTATGAGGAGAGATTGGTTCGACAAGGCTTGTATTCACTAGAGCTTAGAAGAATGAGAGGGGATCTCGTGGAAACGTATACAATTCTGACAGGGCGAGATAGACTGGATGCAGGGAGGATGTTTCCCCTGGCTGAGGGGGGGGGGAGGGGTGCCTAGAACGAGGGGTTACAGTCTCAGGAGACGGGGTACGACATTTAGGACTGAGCTGAGGAGAAATGAGGTGAACCTGTGGAATTCTGTACCACAGAAGGCTGTGTAGGCCAAGTCACTTAATATATTTAAGAAGGTGATAGATAGATTTCTAGGCATAAAAGGCATCAAGGGGTATGGAGGGAGAGCGGGAATATGCTATTGAGATAGAGGATTGGCCATGATCAGATTGAATGACGGAGCAGGCTCGAAGGGCCGAATGGCCTACTCCTGCTCCTATTTTTCTATGTTTCTATGTTTCTAATTCTGAGCGCAACACATGAGAGGATTGTTGTCAAGGCCTTGGAGAGGGCGCAGAAAAGAGTTACTCGAATGGTCCCATGGATGAGGGACTTCACTTATGTTTGGAGAAAGAAGAATCTGTGGATGTTCGCCTTTGAGTGGTGAAGAGTAAGAGGAGATTTGATAGAGGCGTTCAAAATCAGGAATGGATTTATTAGAATAAAGAAGGAGGAACTGTTTCCATTGGCGGAATTTTCGGTCCCTCACTGTAAGTAGCACAGGTTAGATATGTACCTGCACCATGTCTCTGAATAGATACCCCACTATACCATGGCAAAGGGTAGAGAACCACTGCACTCTGGATCATGTTAGATAATCTACACTACCTTGAGAGCGTGTAGATACGCCAAGGCACCACAGCTCTGGTAGATACCACACTTTGTCATGCACCAGGTTAATTATATCATTATGAATTGGGACAAGTTAGATACCCCACTGTACCATGACTCGGGACAGATACCCCACTGCACCCTGGCTCAGGATAGATACCCACTGTAGCTCAGGATATATAATTCACTGCACCCAGTATAGACATCACACTGCACATAGCATAGATTCCCCGTTGGACACAGGATAGATACAAAGCTAGAAACAGAATCGATACCCCATTGTATATAGCTCAGAATAGATATCGCACAGCAAGCAGCTCAGAATACATATCCCATTGTGCATAGAATAGATATCTAACTGTAACATGAGACAAAGTAGTGAGCCCAATGTTCAACAAGTCAGATTAGATGGCTCACTTTTCAATTATCTGGATAGATATACCACTGTACAATGGGATCAGGTAGATAACGCGCTATACCATGGTGCAGGAGAGTTAACTCAGTGCTACCTTCCACAGGATAGACACCAAACTATATCATAACGCAGGTAGATAGCCCATTGCTCCAATACTTGTAATAGATACCCCACTGTACAATGGGTAAGGTTGTTGGTCACACTGCACCATGGCACAGGATAGATACCCCACTGCACCATGGCACACTGTAGATTAACACTGCAGTCTGGCTCATGATACATATGCCATGAATGTGTGCAGTGAACCTACCGTACGATAGCTCTAACAGATACCTCATTTGGCATGCAGACGTTAAGTCAGCCACGGCATATTGGGACAAGTTTGATACCAGTCGCTGAAGATAAGCATGCAGGTGCAACAGGCGGTTAAGAAGGCAAATTGTATATTGGCCTTCTTAGCGAAAGGGTTCGAGTACAGGGACAAGTATGTCTTGATGCAGTTGTACAGGGCCTTGGTGAGACCACATCTTGAGTATTGTGTGCAGTTTTGGTCGCCTTATCTGAGGAAGAATGTTCTTGCCATGGAGGGAGTGCAGCGAAGATTCACCAGACTGATACCTAGGATGGCAGGAATGACGTATGAGGAGAGATTGGGGCGATTGGGCTTATACTCACTGGAGTTTAGAAGAATGAGAGGGGATCTCATTGAAATATAAACTTCTAACAGGACTAGACATACTAGATGCAGGAAGGATGTTCCCGATGGCCGGGGAGTCCAGAACCAGTGGTCCCAGCCTAAGGATAAGTGGTAAGCCATATAGGACTGAGATGAGGAGGAATTTCTTCAACCAGAAAGTGGTGAACCTGTGGAATTCTCTACCACAGAAGGCAGTAGAGGCAAATTCATTAAATATATTCAAGAAAGAGTTAGATATGTTTCTTATAGCTAAAGGGATCAAGAGATATGTAGAGAAGGCAGGGACAGGGTACTGAATTTGGATGATGAGCCATGATCTCATTGAATGGCGGAGCAGGCTCGAGGGGCAGAATGGCCTACTCCTGCTCCTATCTTCTCTGTTTCTATGTTTCGATGATACACCACTCTAGCATGACTAGGGACAGATACCACACATTACCATCGCTGGGGTTAGTTAAATCACTGCACCCTGGCTTAGGATGCCAGCGCCATCATACCATTGCTCAGGATGGTTACCTCACTACATCATGGGCAGGCTAGAGATGCCTGCAATGAAACTGAATATCAGGTGCTACGTATAACGTGCGGCCGATCCAATAACTCTTGGGTTGCGCCACCACCCGAGATAATTCTAGGCCCAGGAATCATAGCATCGCAGAAACTGACAGCACATAAGGAGACCATTCGGCCCGACGTTTCTGTGCTGGCTCTTTGAAAGTGCAGTTGTGCATAGCCCCACCTTCCCGTTTTATCGTCCTGGAAGTTCCTTATGCTCAAGTAACGGTCCAACTCCCTATTAAAATTATTTGTGTGATCAGCTTCCAAGCCTTTTCAGGTCGAGCATTCCAGATCCCGAGAAATCTGCGTGAAAATAATATTCTACTCATCTCCCCTCTACAACTTTTGCAAATGATTTTAAATATATGACCTCTGGTTCTGGCCCACTCGCCAGACGGAATAATTTTTCTCTATCTACTCTAGCAAAACGTCTCATCACGTTGAAAACCTTTATTAGGTCACCTCTTCACCTTGGCCCGTATTTTCCGATCCCTACCGGAGTGTAGGCATGTGTACACACCCGTAGGGACATCGGAAATGCCGGTTTCAGGCATGCAAAGCGCATGCGCTGAAACCGGCATTTCCGATCTGTCAAGAATCCTCTTGACATATCGCACGCCTGCCCTGGAGAAGGGCCTCTGCGGTTGGATAGTTCCGCTTTCTGCAGAACCTCAGCCCGCTGAAAACCCTTAGAAATCTTATGCCTGGCTACATATAAGAGTTTAAAAAAGTACAAAACAAAATCTTTTTTTCACTCATTTATAATTTAAAAATACTATTAAAAAAGGTAAGTTTATTTTTAATCCTGTAAAAAACTTTAATTATTTTTTCAAAACATTATTTTTTTACAAATATTTAATTTAATATAATTCTAACTGATTTTAAAAAAGTGAATTTTTTTTAAACTTATTTACTATTTTTGTGTCTTTTTGGTGTGATCTCCAGTCATACTTTTGACAGATCAATCTGTCAAAAGTATGAAGGTTGATTCCCTTCTTTCATTGGCTCGACTGGCCCACGTAATTCCAGGGACAATTGCGAACCATTTGCGCCCTTGGGATACGTGGGCCCTCCGCATTTCGACTGTGGAGAAGTCCAGGGGCGGAAGTTTCCGGACCTCGGGAGCCCGCGGGTACATGCGTAGACTTTTTTCCGATAGGAGGCATCCGCACGCGGGAAGCCTCCTATCAGAAATTACAGGCCCTTATCTATTCCAAGGAGACAAGTCGTAGCTTTTCCAACCTCTCCTCAACACTGATGGCCCTCATCGCTGCTTACAGCC
Organism: Squalus acanthias; assembly: GCA_030390025.1. NCBI lineage: Eukaryota > Metazoa > Chordata > Chondrichthyes > Squaliformes > Squalidae > Squalus > Squalus acanthias. The sequence continues at coordinate 9,857,650 of CM059453.1, forward strand.
TGATAAACCTCCTCTGGACCGTTTCGAAGGCCTTTACATCTTTCCTGAAATGTGGTGATCAGAATTGTCTATAATACCCCAGCTGAGGCTAGCAAGTGATTTGTAAATTTCTAGCATGTCCTCTTTGCTTTCAGATTATATTCCTCTATATGAAACCCCTAGTAAGCCATATGCTTTTTAACCACGTTACCAACTTGTTTCTATGGACATCAAAGATTCTGCTCATCTACACTCATCTACAGTGTCAGCTGTGGCTCAGTGGGTAGCACTCTCCACACTCGCCTTCGAGTCAGAATTCTTGTGTGTTCAAGTCCCACGCCAGGGACCTGAAGCACCTAAATCTAGGTTGGCGTCCAGTGCAGTGCTGATGCAGTCTTGCACTGTCAGAGGTGCCATCTTTCGAAGAGAAGTTAAGCCGAGGTCCTGTCTGCTCTCTCATGTGGATATGAAAGATCCCATGGCACTATTTCGATAGAAGAAATCTACCCGGTGCTCGGTCCAATATTTATCCCTCAATCAAAATAACAAAAACAGATTATCTGGTCATTATCACATTGCTGTTTGTGGGAGCTTGCTGTGCGCAAATTGGCCGCTGCGTTTCCCGCATTACACTTCAAAAGTGCTTCATTGGATGTAAAGCGCTTGGAGACGTCCGGTGGTCGTAATAGGCGCTACATAAATGAAAGACTTCCTTTCTTTTCAGAATCGTGCCATTTAAAGCTGACTTTCCATAATAGTCCTCCCAAAATGCAACACTCCATACTTCTCTGCTTTGAACTCCCTAAGCTCTGCCTCTACATTGGCCGTCATCCTGATTTATCATCATGAAGAACTACTTTGCCAAGTGTCGTTTCATCTAAAAAAATTCTAATGCCGCCCCCAACATCCGAGCGAAGTTCAGTGATAAACGTTGAAAATTGCAATGGAAACAAACTTGAGCCTTCTGGAGCACTACTGCAAACCAGCTCCCAGTCTGAAAACCATCCAACCACCGGTAAACTTGGCTTTCTGTCACTGAGTGTATTCGATATCCATACGGCCACTTTCCCCTTAATTCCACGTACTTCCATTGTCTTAATAGACCTCCTGTGTGGCACTTTGTCGAATGCCTTCCTAAAGTTCATATACACAACATCAACTACACTACCTTGATTAAAATTCCCTGTCACATCATCGAAGAATTCAATCAGGTTAGTCAGACACGATTTGAATTTAAGCACTCCAAGCTGACCCTCCTTGTTTATCCCATGCCTTTCCAAATTACATTTTATTTTGTTTCTGATAATGGTATCCAATAACTTCCCCCACCACTGATGTTAGGCTGACTGACCAGTAGATCCCTGCCTCATCCCTCTCCCCTTTCTTGAATAGTTGTACAATATTAGGCACCCTTCCGCCCTCTGACACTACTGTATCCAATGAGGTTTGAAACATTGTGATAAATGGCTCTGCTCTTTCTACTTTTTTGGCTTTGAGCAACGTAGGAGACTTTCGATCTGCAACATTCAGTACTGCTATACTTTTAAGCATGTCTTCTCTTCTATTACTATCCTGACCATAATTCTGCTCTCCGCTTTTAGTGCAGCCTGCACATCATTCGCTTCATTTGTGAAGACAGATGCAAAGTACACATTTTATACTTTTGCCATGTCCTCTGCCTCTACATAACGAATTCTATTTTGGTCAGTAATAAGCACAATTTTTTTTTTTTACCCAGGCAAACCGCTTACACTGTATATGTTTAGAAACGGTCTTAGGTTTCAATTAAATGTTACCAGCTAATCTTTTCTCGTAACCTCTCTTTGCCTCCCGTATTATTTTCTTTTAAATCCCTCCTGTACTTTCCATAATCTTCCTGGGTATTGTGAGAAGTCGCACAACACCAGGTTATAGTCCAACAGCTTTATTTGAAATCACAAGCTTTCGGAGCGCTGCTCCTTCTTCAGGTGAAGTGAAGAGTGCATTTAGGCACAGCATAGAAAGTCAGAGAACACTGCCAGATGATTACAGTTAATCTATCTAACTGCCCTTTATCACACCTCGGCAGAGAGATAATCACGGCAATCAAAGGTATGGATGGTGTCCAAACAGGTCAGTCAGGAAAACATTACATCAAAGACAATGAGGGGGTGTCACAAGGAGTCAAATGTGGCAGGTGCTGGGTCTGTATGGAAAACAAGAAACATTTTTTGCTGGAAATCACAGCAGGTCCAGCCGCATCTGTGCAGAGAGAACAAGCCAACGACGAATCCAGTCTGGATGACTCTATGTCAGGTGGGGTTACATGTAGCGTGACATGAACCCATGATCCCGGTTGAGGCCGTCCTCATGGGTATTGACAGCATTTTTCTCCTGGCATTTTTCATAAGCATCCTTTTTCTGTTACTTTTTAATTTGCATTCTCCCTTTTAGATTTAGATGCTCTACCCTTTTCCACAAAGGGGATATTCCTAGTTTGTACCTGATCAAGCTCTGTCCTGAAAGCCCTCCCTTGCTCCGTTAGTGCTTCAGCGTGCAATCACCCTTTTCCAGTCTACCTATGCCAGTTCCCCTCTTCAATCAATGATATTAGCTCTTCCCCAGTTGAGCTTTTTTCCCTTCGATATTTTCTGTTTTCTCTCCATAAATACTTCAACCGCATTATGTTGTTTTTGCTCTGAGCTACACCACCTCATACTGTGCCTCTCCAATTGATCTAGTGAAGCAGATCCTTCCTTGGTGGAGAGGAGTTATATTGCTCAAGAAAGGTCTCCTGTACTCATATTAGACACTCGTCTGCTTGCCTTCGCTTAGTACTATGCCTTTCCTTTCTATATTAAGGTAATTAACATATCGTGCTATTACTAAACTATTTTTGTTACATGTATTTGATATTTTCCTCTAGATTGGCTCATCTTTCTCCTTCTCACTGTTTGGAGCTCCATTAAAAAGAAATCCTAAATATATAACAGCTCATAATCTGTTCCTCACTCAAATCACACAGATTCAGTCCTGGAACTATGTAGTAAATTATTGCAGTTCAGAACTGTAACAGCATCCTTAATCAATACTACCACGCCCTTCCCTTCTTCCTTCTCAATCATTCCTGAATAATGGGCAGGCAGGAATATTAAAAACCCATTCCAGGATTTTTTTTCAGCCATGTCTCTGGGCAACAAACATAGAAAGCTAGCATGCAGGTACAGCAAGCAATAAGGACGGCAAATGGCATGCTTGCTTTTATTCAAGGGTGTCGGAGTATAAGAGTAAGGAAGTCTTGCTACAATTGTACAGGGCATTGGGGAGACCACACCTGGAGTAATGTGCAATGTTTTGGTCTCCTTATCTAAGGAAGGATATACTTGCCTTGGAGGTGGTGCAACGAAGGATCACTATATTGATTCCTGGAATGAGAGGGCTGTCCTATGATGAGAGTTTGTGTAGAATGGTTCTATACTCTCTGCAGTTTAAAAGAATGAGAGGTGATCTCATTGAAACATACAGGATTATGAAGAGGATTGACAGGGTAGATGCTGAGAGGTTGTTTCCCCTGGCTGGAGTGTCCAGAACTAGGGGTGATAGTCTCAGGATAAGGGATAGACCATTTAAAACTGAGATGAGAAGGAATTTATGCCCTCAGAGGGTTGTGAATGTTTGGAATTCGCTGCCACAGAGTGCTGTGATTGCTGAGTCTTTAAGTATATTCAAGGCTGAGATAGATAGGTTTTGGGACTCTCGTGGAATCAAGGGATATGGAGATCCGGCGGAAAGGTGGAGTTGAGGTCGATGATCAGCCATGATCTTATTGATTGGCGGAGCAGGCTCGAGGGGCCGTATGGCCGACTCCAGCTCTTATTACTCATGTTCTTATGTTCTTATGTTAATGTAACCAATCACATGTAGCAATCTGTGCCTGCAGCTCACTAACCTTATTAGTTTCATTGCGACTTACAAACTAAAACTCTTTCGTCACTTTTGCTGTTTTCCTTGTGGGATCGCAAAATAGGCCTACAAAACCAAACCTGAATTCACTAGTCTTTAAATATATACTAACCACGCTGTCGGGCGGTAATATTAGAAATCATGTTTAAAGGATGGTTAGTTCACTTATAGAGATATATCAAAGGCATACATATAGTCTTTAGATATCCCTTTTCTTTAATTAGTACTATAAGAATAGCTGCTTACAACCAGACTATTGATGCCATTTACTGATTTCAAGCATTCCAGAATGTCGTTATCAGTACTACAGAAGCAGTGTTGATGTAGTTGGCCTTCTGCAGAGATAAGGGAAACTGAACTTCACAGGGAGTCGGCCATTCCTCTCTTGGCCGCCGACCACTTATCTCCCTTTGGAGTTGACATTGTTTACCATAATAAGCTTTTCTAGAGAATTAATGAAGTGTTGGTCAGGTACAACCGCATGGAAAAGGAAAGATAAGCGTGATATGACCTCGCTTGAGAGATAAGATGGAGTCTGGTAGACCATGCTCCCAAAGTCTAGATGATGGCCCCATCAGTAACAACTATGTGTTATGTTTAATGTCACAGAACATTTGAGGGCGGCTCCCAACATTGAGCGACTGATAATTAACCAATAAGGGAGCAATGGTAGCGACACTGTTTGTATGTGTATGCCCACTTTTGTAGCCGGTGGGTATTGCCTTTCGAAAGGTATATCAATGCTTGTATGTAGGTTTTCCTTTGAGAGTTAAGTGCTAGTCTGAGGTGACCAACCTCTCTCCCTTTGTGCACTCGGCCTTCTGGCTGGTTTCTAATAAACTTTTAATTTGTCTTCAGTTCCGTCTCCGTTTGGTTTTGCTCCAAAAATTCGGATCTAACATCCTCAACCTGGTCTCTGCATTTTTGGGGATATTTGTAACTTCACTGCTGCTGACGTCTTTCTGAAATCTGTTCTCATTTCCGCTCCTCTGCTATTTTTTGGTCACCCCTCCCTCCGCCTGATTAGTTTAAACCAACTGCAGCAGTACTAGTTAATCTCTCAGCAAGAACATTTATTCAGCTGGAACATGTGCATCGTGCACAAGAGGCCCTTCCCAGAGAACCGGTCCCAGTGCTCCAAGAATCGGAAACCCTGCCTCCTGCATCACCTCTCCAGCCACACATTTATCAGCACTCTCATCCTGTTGCTATACTCATTAGCACGTGTCACTGGGATTAATGCTGAGATTACTAAGCTTTGAGGTCCTTTTTCAAATCATTTTCCTAACAGCTGAAACTCTGCCTGGAGGACTTCAACACTTTTTCAAACTATTTCACTGTTTACAACATGGACAAAGATTTCTGCCGTTTTTCCTTCCCTTCAGAGTATGTCCTGCACCCACTGGGTGATTTTCTTTACACTGACACCAGTAAGGCAACATTTCATTTGGGACTTACTTTTCAATTTACAAACAAGCCCCTCTATGCATCTAAATATCGAAACCGCTATGACTACTGCATTTCGACACTTTCCTTTTCCCCCGCGTGCTGTCAAATCTCCTTGGTGCCGGGGTTATGATTCTTACTAGAATCATAGGATGGTTGCAGCTCCGAAGGTGGCCATTCGGCCCGCCCAGCCTTTGCCGGCTCTCTGCATGAGCACTTCTGTTAGTCACACTCCTCCGATCTCTCGCCGTAGCCCTGCATTCATTCTCCTTCAGGTACTTATCCAATTCCCTATTAAAAGCCATTTTTGAGCCTGGCTCCACCACACCTCCATGCTGTGCATTCCAAATCCTAACCACTCGCTGAGTGAAAATGTTTTCCTCATGTCGACTTCGGTTCTTTTTTGCCAATTACCATAAATCTGTGTCCTATGATTCCTGAAACTTCCGCCCATGGGAACAGTTTCTATCTATCTACCTTGTCTAGTCCCCTAGTGATTTTGAACACCTCCATCAAATCACCTCTCAACCTTCTCTGCTTTAAGATGAACATCCCAGCTTCTCCAGTCTATTCCCGTAACTGAGGTCGCTCATCCCTTGATACATTCTTGTCAATCCTTTCTGCACCCTCTCTAAGGAGTTCACATTCTTCCTAAAGTGCTGGGCCCAGATTTGGTCACATTACTCCAATTGAGCCAAACCAGGTTTTTATAAAGTTTCACCTGAACTTGCTTGCTTTTGTAATCTAAGCCTCAATTTAAGAATGATGTGGAGATGCCGGTGTTGGACTGGGGTAGACAAATGTGCGAAGTCGCACAACACCAGGTTATAATCCAACAGCTTTATTTGAAATCACAAGCTTTCGGAGCGCTGCTCCTTCGTCTGTTGAGCTCTTCACTTCACCTGACGAAGGAGCAGCGCTCTGAAAGCTTGTGATTTCAAATAAAGGTGTTGGACTATAACCTGTTGTTGTGCGACTTCTCAATTTATGAAGCTCAGGACCCCGTATGCTTGCTATTCCTCCAAGGTGCAGCTACAGTCCCTGAGTGAAAACCATTCAGCGATTGCACCTGGCTTGGAGGTTTCCTGCACTACCTGTTTCTTCATCCTAATCTGTCCGGTGGTCAACCATTCACTCGCATCGTACACCTTCAGTAACGGCGCGGTGACTACAGCCTGGTACGTTCGAAGTGGCTCTCAGACTCCCGGATGCACGGCAGTGAAGCCGTTCATCAAGCTCCGAGACTACGACCCCGAGTCCAGCAATTGGCAGCAGTTCCTGCACTCTTGGTTACCCAGGACGCATAACGTGTTCTGGAGTTCCCATATAGAACAGGATGCATATACACCATGTCCTATCTGGCCTGTCTTGGTCGACAATCCACTGACCTCGAAAATATCTGAGACACACGTCACTAAAACACTTAACACAGAACTCAAAAATCTAAGTAACTGATGTCCAAGACACGGAGAAACTGACCTATGAAATTCTAATAAACTGACAAATGACAGACTTTTTTTTTCTTCGTATATGGGATGAGGGTTTCGCTGGCAAGGCCTGCGTTTATTGCCAATCCCTAATTAACCTTCAGAAGGTGGTGGTGAGCCGCCTTCTTGAACCGCTGCAGTCCGTGTGGTTAAGGTACTCCCACAGTGCTGTTAGGTAGGGAGTTCCAGGATTTTGAGCCAGCGACGATGATTTTTCGGCGATATTCTTCCAAGTCAGGATGGCGTGTGACTTGGAGGGGAACTTGGCTGTGGTGGTCTTCACATGCGCCTGCTGCCCTTGTCCTTCTAGGTGGAAGTGGTCGCGGGTTTGGGAGGTGCCGCCGAAGAAGCCTTGCCGAGTTGCTGCAGTGCATCTTGTAGATGGTACACACTGCAGCCACGGTACGCCGGTGATTGAGGAATGAATGGTTAAGGTGGTAGATGGGGTGCCGATCAAGCGGGCTGCTTTGTCCTGGATGGTGTCGAGCTTCTTGAGTGTTGTTGGAGCTGCATTCATCTAGGTAGTTGGAGTGTATTCCATCACACTCCTTACTTGTGCCTTGTATATAGTAGTACATCTTTGGGGAGTCAGGAGGTTAGACACTCGCAGCAGAATAACTAGCCTCTGACATATCTTTTTGCCACGCTATTTAATTGGCTGGTCCAGTTAAGTTTCTGATCAATGCTGACCCCCAGGATGTTGATGGTGGAGGTTCCGGCGATGGTAATGCCATTAAATGTCAAGGGGCGGTGGTTAGACCCTCGCTTGTTGGAGATAGCCATTGCCCGGCACTTGTGCAGCGCGAATGCTACGTGCCACTTATCAGCCCAAGCCTGAACGTCGTCCAGGTCTTCTTGCATTCGGGCACGGACGGCTTCGTTATCTGAGGAGTTGTGAACGCCACTTAACACGATGCAGTCATCAGCGAATATCCCCATTTCAGACATTATGTTGCAGGGTAGTTCATTGATGAAGCAGCTGAAGGTGGTTGGGCGGAGGGCACTGCCCTAAGGAACTCCTGCAGCGATGTCCTGGGGCTGGGATGATTGACCTTCAATCACCATAACCATCTTCCTTTGCGCTCGTTATGACTCCAGCCAGTGGAGAGTCCCCCACCCCCCATTCACATTGACTGATACTAACATAGTAAAAGTTAACTAAAGGCATTAGAAGTTACATCTATCAATCCACAATGCAATGGAAACGGCTATCAAGTGAATTGCAACAGTGCAAAAGGAAAAAATTAATAAAACTAACTCACAAACGTGCCTGTTACCAAACAAATAGTTTGAGTGGTTTTATTGGTTTGATGTCCTGGCTTAGTTTGTCAAGAAGTTTTTGTTGGAAAGGCTGAATCAGTTTGAAGTACTGTGCTCGTTTGAGGTGAGGTATTCTTTTGAGATGCTGTATTAGTTTGGGGTGTTGTATTAGTTTGAGTTGCTGCATTAGTGTGAGATGCTGCATTAGTTTGAAGTACGGTATTAGTTTGAGGTACTTAATTCGAAGGTTTTGTATATGTACGCTTGGAATCAGTAACAATGCTCTCCTTGCGATTGACTATTTTAATAAAGACTTTATAACGATGTATTACAAACCCTGATATATACACGACTAATGTGTGATAACAAATACCTAACTTGAACAGCCCAATTGTCTAATTATGAGATTCATAGACACAAACTCCACACATTCATTGTGTCACTGAACGGCCTCAGTTAAAGAGGGCAGGCACATCCCAGAGTGCAGTAGAGCAGCCCCGAGACGATAATCTGACATTTGGAATTGCATTACAGAATGGCCACATTTAGCTCCAGCAGCCACATCCCAGAGTGAAGTAGACCAGCCCCGAGAGGTTCCTCTAAGGCTTGAACTTTAATTACTGAATGGCCTCGGTAAAGTAGGCCGCCACATCCCAGAGTGCAATAATGCAGCACAGAGATAGCACTCCAATATTTGGAATTTAATTAGATAATGGTCATAGTTAAAGGGGGCAACCACATCCTAGACTGTAGCAGAGCAGTCCTGAGAGGACACTCTTACATTTGGAATTTAATTACTGAATGGCCACAGCTAAAGAGTGCAGCCTGATCCCAGCGTGCAGCTTAGCAGCCCTGAGAGATCTCTGTAACATTTGGAATTTAATAATGAATGGCCACAGTAAAAGAGGCAGCCCCATCCTAGAGTGCAGAAGAGCTGTCCTAAGCGGGCAATCTAACATTTGGAATGTAATCACTGAATGGCCACAGTTAAAAAGGGCAGCCACATCCCAGACTGCAGCTGAGCAGCCCTGAGAGGGACACTCCAACCATTGGAATTTAACTACTGTGTTGCTTCTGTTAAACCGGGCAGACACATCTCAGAGTGCAGTAGAGCAGCCCTGAGAGGGACACTCTAACATTTGGAATTGAATTACTGAAAGAACAAAGCAGAGTGAACAACATCACCGAAACAATATGAAATCTATAAATGGGCCTGATAGTGTTGGAAGGAATAACATAATTTTTGGGAGAATACAGCTTCCAATTTTCATTTGTTAATTAATGTGATCAGAATTCTCCAGTCTTTGGGGTTTACAATTTCAGTCTCTGCACTCGATATATTACATCACAACAGCGAATAACTCGGCTGTCGTCATCTGTTTGTTCAAATTGAAAAGTTTCTATTTTGAACGATGTTGCAACCACAATGTCCCCGTGGAGATACCACGGGATATAAATTGAAGGTTCAGGGAATGTATTGCCTCAGAGTTTAATTCAGAGAGATTGCCTGCAGCACGAAGGGATACATCGCATCACACAGAAGATGATTGAAACATATCACAACATCGAGAAAGTTTACTACCCGATCCTTGCCGTCATTGGTGTCACTGGTAAGTGACTTTGACCATTGAAGTTGTGTAAATCTGTGTGTGAGCTGGTCACTGGTTTTGCTCTTCCACGGATAATATTACATGCTGATCTAGTGGCGTACGTCATACAGGCACTCGATCAGTGATAACATTCGCACAAAAATGGATGTCATAAATGATCACGATGCTTTTATACCATTGTCTTATCTAAATATACGTTACAGTATTAGTCTCGTAGCCAAGTTAAATAATAAAATGATTACCTTTTATGGAAGTAAGTGGAATAACCCCCTGCTTTCAGTGCTGAAAACAACCCGGTACTCTTTATTAATGGAGGTGCCTTTCCCTTTACAATTATACTGATCTTGGGTCACTGACAGAAGTGGAGCACCTGACCCCAGCGGCCATGTATGACAGGGAGTATCTGTCACTGTATAATTCTGCAGAGCGTGGTTCACGAATCGGAGTGCAACAACTGAACCCAGTGGCCATGTATTACTGGGAGTAAAAGTTACTGTAGAATTATACTGAGTGTGGGTCAGTAATTGGAGTGGACGTAATCGTTTCTACTTTGAAATAGTTGGTCCTGAATTCGCTCTCTGCGGCATAACTAAGGAGTACGCTGCCGAACTCCTAACCAAATCTGCACTTACATCACGCGAACCCCATTTGAAAAGTTGCATTCTAACGCTGCGGAGTTGTGTGCAGTATACTAGCACATGATCGCAGCGTCACACCATTGTGCGTGAGCGTACCTATGATCATGTGGGTTGGTGCTCCTTTCACTTCCTGAATCTTAGCCAATCAGGAAACAGAGGAAATTGCTACATGGCAATAGAAGACAGAACTCTTCCACTGGCATATATCTACAATCGACATAGCGTTTACTATCCTCTCTTAATTGAAAATGTTGGAAGAAGTGATTTAAAAAAATAGCAATATATATTTTAATTATGGCAGATAGACATTTTATCAAACATCATTGATAAATACGTGTAAATAATCATGTTGCATTTGTTAAATATGCGGTTCCTATCTACTCAGCATTAGATTAGATGCTTCAATATTTAAATTGTACCCATAAAATAGCAAGGCTAAGTAACAAATCATTCTATAAACAAGTAGGTTATTTTATTTTAAAACCAGACACAAATGTTATTCCCCACTAACCCCTGTTACTGGTAGCCATACCCCTACGCATTTTTCAAGAGAGCGACCTTATCCAAACATTGGTGTCGTTTTAGTTTCCTGTCTAGCCACCTTTGACCTTTGCCGTTACGCCCCACAAGAGTTGTTTTATTATACTAAGGAACAGTTGTAAAATCCACGAATGTGAAGCCCAACAGAATATTTTTAATTAGAAAATGTTAGAAGCAGTCAACATCTCATTCAGCAGCCGCCATCTTAAACAATTTTCTCATCCCCCCTCCCCTTACGTTGAATGAGGAGGTGCAACTTGCAGCGAAGCCAATGCGCAGTCGGAACTTGAGAGATCACAAGTTTGGTATTTGGCATATGTGGACATTCCGAACTTTCAGTCAATCTCCAAGCCAGTAAAATGGAGCACACGTGCGTCATCATACGGACGGCGAATTCAGGGCTACTATTTCAGGTGACTGATCTCTCAAGTCCATGCAGCTGTCTTTGTGTTTTAGGAAAGTTATCGATTGCGATGTGGCGAATTTTCGCTGTTGTTTGAAAATGTTTTATATGTAGAGCGTACCGTGAAATGCATTCACATTGCGCTGTTTCCTATGGAGCGGCACCAATCGAAATAGATGCGTAACCGAAAGTAAAATACCGCGAGATCCTGGAAATTTGAAATAAGAACAGAAACTAATGGTAATACTCTCCAATCAGGCAGCATTTGTGGAGAGAGAGAAACAGAATTAACTTTACAGGTCGATGAGTCGTAATTGCTCTGCACCACGTTCTACACCAGACTTTCTGATACACCTTCCTTTTTCCTCTATGGAGGATTTATCTCCAGCGTGCTTGACCGTTTCCGTAAATTTCCCCCTCATGCTACACTCGCCCTTCAATTTCCCTCCCAGATATCCCAAACCCCAACTCCCCTCCTCACCTTCCACCCTACCGGCTTTCACATCACCGGATCATCCCCCACCATTTCCGCCCTCTTCCAGCCACCACCAATCAATTCTTCCCCTCCGCTCCCGTTTTAGCATTCCGAGGGGAACCTTCCCTCTGAAACAGCTTGGCAGACACTTCCTTCACCCCTTCCCGCTTCCCTTCACACGGTGCCTCCCTGTTCAAGGGTAGGGGATGCAACACCTGCCCTTTCAACTCCTCCCTTCCCTCCATCCAGGCCGCCTACCTCTCCTTCCAGGTGTGAAACCCATTTACTTGTACTTAGTTTCGTTCTGTATACTGCCTTCGCTGCTCACGATGCGATCTGCTTAACATCACCGAGAACACACGCAGATTTTGTGAGTGCTTTGCTGAAAACTTCCACTCAGTAAAGTCCGCAAGCATGACCCAGAGCTTCAGGTCGCTTCCATTTTAATCCACTGTCCCGCTTCCATTTTTGACCTCACTGCTCTCCACCTCCTACACTATTGCAACAAAGGTCACCGGAAGCACAAGTCAAAGCAGGCCATCTTTCGAATAGGCTTTTCAAAAATATCCGGATCCATTCATCAAAATAAGCGCAGCCTTCTATTTCTTTCTGCTCATGTCCCAGCGAGCTACACCTTAAATGTGTCTATGCTACTCCCCTCAACTACTCCAAGTTCAACATTCTAATTAACAAAAGAAAACGCTCGAAATACTCAGCAGGCCAGGCAGCATCCGTGGAGAGAGAAACAGAGTTAACGATTCAGGTCGAAGACCTTTCGCCAGAACTGGAATAAAGAAGTAAATTAAACAGATTTAAAGCAAGTATAAAGCCGGAACACCTCCGTTCAGTCCGTAAGGGGGACCCCGAGCTCCCGGTGGCCTCTCAATTTAATTCTCCGCTCCACTCCCACTCTGACCTCACCATCCTCGGCCTATTACACTGTTCCATGGAAGCGCAGCGTAAGCTCGAGGAACAGCACCTCATCTTTCGTTTAGGCATCCTACAGCCTTCTGGACTCAACATCGAGTTCAACAATTTTAGATCATAACCTCGTCCACTATCACATTTATGTTTTATTTTTCATCCACCCTTTTGTTTGCCCCACACTTTTTTGTCCTCCCAGAACCTGGCAGCTGTCCTTCATTCTGCCAGTGCATTTCACACTTCATTTACTCTCAACCTGTTACATCAAAAACTCCTCTTGCCTTGGTTATCTCTTAATGTCTCTCAATGTCTCTTCATCTCTCCTTTTGTTCTTTCATCCCCTCCCCCTTTTCCCAGCTTTATACTTGCTTTAAATCTATTTGATTTCCTGCTTTTTTCCAAATCTGACGAAAAGTCTTCGATCTGAAACGTTAACTCTGTTTCTCTCTCCACGGATGCTGCCTGGCCTGCTGTGTTTTTTCCAGCGTTTTCTGTTGTTATTTCGGATTTCCAGCATCCGCAGTATTTTGCTATCAACATTCTAATTATTCTCTTATTAATGAATTTACTGCTGAATTCCTTATTGGATTTATTAATGACTGCATTTTATTCATGCCCCCTAGTATTGAATACCCCACAAGTCATAGAATCATAGAATCAAATACATAGCCCTGGATATTAACGGGACGTGTTACGTAAGCGGGGTGGGCAGAGTTTAGGACAGTAAACCAGAAGTCCCGGTTTCCACCCAGGCAGGTAAGACTGATTGACAGGCTTGGCTTCCAGTCGGGCGGGAAGGACTCCGGAACAGGCCGCAGGAGCAGATAGGGCCGATCCCTAAACACCAGCGGTTGTTGATACGGATCCCGAGGGTTTCCCATCTTGTACCTGGGGGCCCGGGTGGCTTCCGTTAAACCCGGAAGTGCGCGGTTTCAGATCATTGCTGAGCTTTTAAAGGTTTTAACTTTGTCCCGAACCCAACAGGAGTACAGGAACAAGGATGTCTTGCTGGAGTTGTACAGGGCTTTGGATAGACCACACCTTGAGTACTGTGTGCAGTTTTGGACACCTTATCTGAGGAAGGATATTCTTGCCATGGAAGGAGTTCAGCGATGACTTACAAGGCTGATACCTGGGATGGCAGGAATGACGTATGAAGAGAGATTGTGTCGATTGGGCTTATACTCGCTGGAGTTTAGAAGAATGAGTGGGGATCTCATCGAAACTTATAAAATGCTGACAGGTCAGGACAAACTAGATGCAGGAAGGATGTTCCCGATGGCCGGGGAGACCAGAACCAGGGGTCACTGTCTATGGATAAGGGGTAAGCCATTTTGGACAGAAATGAGGAGGAATTTCTTCACCCAGAGATTGGTGAACCTGTGGAATTCTCTGCCACAGAAGGCAGTAGAGGCCAATTCATTAAATAGATTCAAGAAGGAGTTGGTTATATTTCTTAAGGCTAAAGGGATCAAGGGATATGGGGAGAAAGCAGGGACAGGGTACTGAATTTGAATGATCAGCCATGATCGCATTGAATGGCGGAGCAGGCTAGAGGGGCCGAATGGCCTATTCCTGCTCCTATCTTCTATGATTCTATGATTCTTTGACTCAACCCACGCGTTTTTGTCTGCTGAAATGTAACCCTTACTGTCATGGCTCAGAGACGGAGAATGCTTGATCAGTAATTTACAGCCTCTTTTCCCTTCTCTTTTTCACAGTTAATTTAGTGGCGATTGTAATCCTGTCCCGGGGGAAATGCGGGCTCACCACCTGCATCACTCGCTACCTGGTGGCCATGGCAGCGGCGGATCTAATGGTCATTATCACTGTGGTCATATTGTATCGTATCAATTATTATTATTTCCCAGTGTGTTTCCTGGACATCACCCCTGTGTGTAATGTCATCAATGTCCTGAGTTGCGCAGCCACAGGCTGTTCTGTCTGGTTCACCGTCACTTTCACCTTTGATCGATTTGTGGCCATTTGTTGCCAGAAGCTGAAAACAAAATATTGCACCGAGAAAACTGCGGCTGTGGTTCTAGCAACAACCTGCATTCTGCTCTGTTTAAAAAACGCTCCCTTCTACTTTACACGTGAACCTCGAGTGATAATCGACAATGTCCCTTGGTTCTGCAACACAATCTCCAGCTATTATACTGAGCCCGGATGGGTGGCATTTCGCTGGTTTGATATGATTTTAACCCCATTGCTCCCATTCGCTTTAATTCTGTTGCTCAACGCACTGACAGTTAGACACATTTTAGTGGCCAGTCGAGTACGTAAGGGACTGAGGGGTCAGAGTAAGGGCGACAATCGCAGTGACCCAGAGATGGAGAGCAGAAGGAAGTCTGTGATTTTACTCTTCGCCATATCCGGCAGCTTCATACTTCTGTGGTTGATAGCTGTTGTCGATTTCTTATATTATACCATTTCAGGAACAGATCCCATGGATTACAATGAGTCTTTACAAATCTTTCAACAAGTTGGAAATATGCTGATCAATTTAAGCTGCTGCACAAACACATTTATTTATGGGGTGAGCCAGTCCAAGTTCAGAGGGCAGTTGAAGAGCGCGGTGAAATATCCGGTTACCTCTATTATTCAGTTCATTAAGAATCAGAACAACTGAGCGCAGCCCAGAGGCGGGTCCCAGTCTTTCCAGTCCATGAATGTAATATTTATCCCCAGAGTTCCATCAACACAATTACACCAGGAATCGCTGGCGATCTGAAAATACAACCAGCACAGTGTTTAGGACACGGCACTATTTCTGACTGACAGTTCCGACACTCTCTTTCGGGACATGACCACAATTTGCTGCATTCAGTACGCACGCTTCTGTAAAGAGTCACTTCAGCTATTTAGTGCAGCAATTCATTTGAAGCTTCCAGACTAAGAACCCCGTCAATAGGTAGGCAGACAGAGCTGAGCTGCCGTTCAGAGGATTACATTACCTATAATATAAAGCCCGCAATATACCATTCGGCCCAAGCAGTCTGTGCTGGTGTTTATGCTCCACATGTGTCTGCTCCCAATGCATCTATCTCATCTCAGCCATCAGTCTACATTTCATTTCCCTTTCTCTCATGTACTCGACCGGGGGCCCTTTGAAACCTTCTAAGTTCTTTGCCTCCGCCATTTCCTGTGGCAGCGAGTTCCAGATTCTAAATTCTCTGATTTAATGTATACCTCTTTATTTCCCTATTGGATTTGTGTTGGTGAAAAATGAATTCACTCGAGTCTGTCTCAAAGCAGAAGATCGCAATTTATTTAACAGAGAGTTCTGGGAGAAGAGCCATAGACTCCGCGTCTAGTGATCAAGTTCTGGTCGTTAAAGTGGTATCGGAACTTCTTTTATACATTAAAGGGTCGCTAAGCAATTCATTACATACAACTGTCTTCACCCAATCACATTCCCCCAATAACAAGCTCCTAATTATAATTATTGGGTTATGCTCTCATGGCTTCAACAGCTCACTTTTTAATGAACACCCAGGAACGCAAAGATAACCCCATCTTCTCTAATCCAACACAAACAGTCTTCTTGAACCTCCCTCACCAGCCTCCTCCACCCTCGCCGGCAACATTAAGTGCGAGGAGCTCACGAAGATCGAGACCATCCGTTCTGCTGCCTCTGCCAATGCCCGCCCTTCCCCTAGCTCATCAGGAGAAACATGTATATATGTCCCCCTCTCTGTACTCACGTCTTTCTCCAGATTTCTGCAAATCTCCTGCACTGCTCTCTCCGACCTCATCTTGTTCATGAGACCCACCTGCAGCTCCCTCGATCCTATTCGGACAAAAATGAAGACCACTCAATTGCCCTTCCTTGGCCCTATGTCAGCTGATATTGTTAACAGATGCCTCTGCTCAGATTTTGCCCCCTTCAAATCTGCTGCCATCGCCCGTCCCCTAAGTAAAACACACTTGACCGCTCCGTCCTTGAAACTAATGCCCCATCTCCAAACTCACTTTCCTTTCCAATGTCCTTGAGCGTGCTGTTGCCTCCCAAATCCGCGCCCATCTTTCCCGCTATTCCATGTTTGAATCTCTCCAATCAGGTTCCTGGCACGGCCATTCTCAAATTCACAATGACATTAATTGTAACTGACCTTGGTAAACTATCCCTTCTTATCCTTCTCGACTTAGCTGCAGCCTTTGACACAGTTGACCACAATATCCTCCTCCAACGCCTCTCCTTCGGCATCCAACTGGGTGGGACTGCACTCGCCTGGTTCCATGCTTATCTGTCTCTCCACTCCCGCATCGTTGCCATTGGAGTCCCGCACGGATCTATCCTTGGCCTTCCACTAATTCTCATCCATATGCTGTTCCTCGGCCACATCATTCGAAAGCTCAACGTCAGGTACAACAGGTAGGAGACTTAGGTCTACCACACCAACAACTCTTTGCACACCTCCTCTCTTTTTGAATTGTCACACTGCTTGTCCGACATCCAGTATTGGGTAATCAGAAATGTCGTAAACTGAATATCGAGAAAGACTTAGGGCCATTGTATTTGGTCCTCGCAAGAAATTCCTTTCCCTGACCACCGGTTACATCCCTGGCAACTGTATTAAACTGAGCAAGACCGTTGGAAACATTGGTGTCGTGTTTGACCCCGAGATGAGTGTCCGACAACATATCGGCTCCAGCACCGAGACTGCCGACTTCCACCTCCATAACATCGCTCGACTCTGAACCTGCCTCAACTTATCTGCTGCTGAAAACCTCACCCTTGTCTATGTTTCCTCTAGACTTCTCTATTGCAATGCTCTCCTGTCCGTCATCCCATCTTCCACCCTAAATATACTAGTGCTACTTCAAAACTCTCATGCCCGTATCTTAACTCACTGGAAATCTCGTTCACCCATCAATGTGCTTGAAGACCTTTACTGTCTCCTGGTCCGGAAAAGCCTCAATTTTCAAATCCTCATCCTTATTTTCAAATCCCTCCCTGGGGTCGCGCCTCCCTATCTCTGCAGCCTTCACAAGCCCAGAAGCTTTTGAGATCTCTGCGCTCTTCCAATTCTGGCCTAATGCGCATCCATGATTTGAATCGCTCCATCATTGGCGACCGTGCCTTCAGCTGCCTTGGATCTAAGCTCTGGCATTCCCTCCCTGAAACTCTCCGCCTCTCTCTCTTCTTTTAAGATTGCCATAGAACCTGCCTCTTTGATCAAGCTTTTCTTCATCCGTCCTGATATCCCCTTCTGTGATTCGGTGTGAAAAATGTTTCTTGTTGATAGTGCTCTTGTTCTGCACCTTGGGGCGTTCCACTGCACTAAATGCGCTACATCAATTTAAGTAGCGGTTGTAAAGTTCACCTGCATTTCACTGCCCAGTCTGCAAGTTGTCTGATGTATAATGTGGGATGTTTTTTACGGAAATATTTCTTCATTTCTTGAAACAACACAGCACTTAAAAAAAACCTACAAACAATCAATAAAGGCATTCATCTCCAACTGTAGTTTTTATTGTAATACACTAGAAAAGATGCAGGTTTATTGCAGAGTAAAAATCCTTGCTTGTCAGTTTGTTATGCTGCTTTTCAAAAAAGTTACTTAATTTATCGAAAGCAGCCGTTGTCATCTTGGCTTCAGCCTCTTTCTGTGCCTTTCAGGATCTATTTCTGCGTCTAACATTCTCGACTCCTCATCACCCCACCTAACATACGCAGCTCCTTCCAACCTTATCTAATATCCTCAGCTCCTCCCACATTACCTAATATCCACAGCTCCTGCCCAACCGACCAAATATCCTCAGCTCCTCCCCATCCCACCTAATATCCTCAGCCCCTCCCCACCTCCCCTAATATCCTCAGCTCCTCACCACCTCCCCAAATATCCTCAGCTCCTCCCCACCCACCTAATATCCTCAGCACCTCCCCACCTCACCTAATATCCTCAGCTCCTCCCCACCCCACCTACTATCCTCAGCTCCACCCCACCCCATCTAATATCCTCAGCTCCTCCACACACAATCTAATGTCCTCAGCTCCTCCCCACCACACCTAATATCCTCAGCACCTCCCCACCTCACCTAATATCCTCAGCTCCTCCCCACCCCACCTACTATCCTCCGCTCCACCCCACCCCATCTAATATCCTCAGCTCCTCCACACACAATCTAATGTCCTCAGCTCCTCCCCACCACACCTAATATCCTCAGCTCCTCCCCACCCCAACTAATATCCTCAGCCCCTCCCCACCCCACCTAATATCCTCAGCTCCTCCCCACCCACCTAATATCCTCAGCTCCTCCCCACCCACCTAAATTCCTCAGCATCTCCCCACCTCACCTAATATCCTCAGCTCCGCGCCACCCACCTACTATCCTCAGCTCCTCCCCACCCCATCTAATATCCGCAGCTCCTCCACACACAATCTAATGTCCTCAGCTCCTCCCCACCACACCTAATATCCTCAGCTCCTCCCCACTCCAACTAATATCCTCAGCCCCTCCCCACCCCACCTAATATCCTCACCTCCTCCCAACCCCACCTAATAACCTCAGCTCCTCCACACCCCACCTAATATCCTCAGCTCCTCCCTACCCCACCTAATATCCTCAGCTCCTCCCCACCCCACCTAATATCATCAGCTCCTCCCCACGCCACCTAATATCCTCAGCTCCTCCCCATCCCACCTAATATCCTCAGTTTCTCACCACCTCCCCAAATATCCTCAGCTCCTCCCCACCCACCTAATATCCTCAGCACCTCCCCACCTCACCTAATATCCTCAGCTCCTCCCCACCCACCTACTATCCTCAGCTCCTCCCCACCCCATCTAATATCCGCAGCTCCTCCACACACAATCTAATGTCCTCAGCTCCTCCCCACCACACCTAATATCCTCAGCTCCTCCCCACCCCAACTAATATCCTCAGCCCCTACCCACCCCACCTAATATCCTCACCTCCTCCCAACCCCACCTAATAACCTCAGCTCCTCCCCACCCACCTAATATCCTCAGCTCCTCCCCACCCCACCTAATATCATCAGCTCCTCCCCACGCCACCTAATATCCTCAGCTCCTCCCCATCCCACCTAATATCCTCAGTTCCTCCCCACCCCACCTAATATCCTCAGCTCCTTCCCTCCCCACACAATATCCTCTGGTCCACCCCACAGTACCTAATATCCTCAGTTCCTCCCCTCCCCACCTAATATCCTCAACTCCTCCCCACAACACCTAATATCCTCAGTTCCTTCCCATCCCAAATAATATCCTGAGCTCCTCCCCACCCCATCTAATGTCCTCAGCTCCTCCCCAAATCGACCTAATATCCTCAGCTCCTACACACCCTACCTAATATCTTCTGCTCCTCCCTAACGCCACCTAATATCTGCAGCTCCTCCTTAACCCCACCTAATATTCTCAGCTCCTTCACACCCCCACCTGACCTTCTTAGCTGCTCCTCATCCACATCTAATATCCTCATTCCTCCCCACCTTACTAAATATCCTTAGCTCCTTCACACTCCAACTAATATCCTCAGCTCTTACCCACCCCACCTATTATCCTCAGCTCCTCCCGACAATACCTAATACCCTCAGCTCCTCCTCATCTGCATCTATAATCTTCCACCCACACCTAATACTGAGCTCCTTTCCACTCCACCTAAAAACCTCACATCCTCTCCACGCCAGTAAAATGCTCAGCTCTTCCCCACCAAACGTCACATGATCAAGTCCTCCGCAGCTCACATAATACACTCACTCCTCCCCACCCCACCTAACATCCACAGCTCCTACCCGCCCCTACCTAACAGCCTGAGCTCCTCCCCGCCTCCCCTAATATCCTCAGGTCCTCCACACCCCACCTTATACCCTCAGCAACTCTCATCCCCACTAATAACCTCAGCTCCTCCCTACCCAACCTAGCTTCCTCAGCTCCTCTCCACCCCACCTAATATCCTCAGCTCCTCCCCACCCCACCTAACATCCTCAGCTCCTCCCCACCCCACCTAACATCCTCAGCTCCTCCCCACCCAAACAAGCTTCCTGAGCCCCACAAACATTACAACAGAGAGGTAAGCTGAATTTTGAATTATGATTTTATTTAATCCTCAAAGAATTTATTTTTTAATATAGATCATATTCAATATTTCTTCTCCTTTCTCTATTTTACTCTGCATTTCTCTTTTTTTCTTTTCACATTTCCGTTGAGCTTTCAGTCATTGCTTCATCTTATCACTTTATTTTTATTTATTTTTCTCTTTTCTTTGTTCAGTTTCGTAAAGAGTTGAGATAATGAACGGAGAGAATTGCAAATGGATGTCTTCAAACCAATCAGGAGTTAGCGTTCCTTCAATCATATTAAACACCTCAAGGGCATGCTTGACAGACCAGAAGTGCCAGTTTTCAGCGCGTGCACACCCATAGTGATCGATACATGCGGGCCAATGTTTTTGTCCCGTAACGAGTATCTGAGTCTACGACCATTTGCGTGAATTACATTCGCGCTGCTTTTGGTGCAAGCAGGAAGCTTCATTTCCGATTCCCAGCCAGCACCGTGCGCGAATATATCTGTATTAGTATTCGCCCATCCCAGATTCTGTTACATTGAAAAGCTATTCACTGAGTTCCCTTGAGTTATGAACACTGACGATTTGTACCAAGTCTCACAGTTTAACAAATGAGATAGATAAAAGTACATCGCAAATTGGTGCATTGCAAGAGAAGTTAACAACGTTTTCAACATCACTATATAAACACATAATGCATTTCTTCAAACTGCAGATTAAATGATAGACTGAAAACATGATTCGTTTTCATCTGAATTGAATTATTTCTGTTTAAGGAATGGAATGGCTACACAACTGTTTTCCTGGAGCTTAATCTGCTAACTAATAAACGTACCGGTGGGAGAATGGTTGAGCAGGGTGGGCCTATATTCATTGGAGTTTAGAGAATGAGAGGGGATCTTATTGAAACATAAAAGATACTGAAGGGGCTTGACAGGGTAGATGCAGAGAGAATGTTTCCTCTCGTGGGAGAATCTGGACCTAGCGGGCAGAATTTCAGAATAACGGGGCACCCTTTTAAATCGGAATTGAGGAGGAATTTCTTCTCTCAGAGGGTCGTGAATCTTTGGAATTCTCCTCCCAAGAGAGCTTTGGAAGATGGGTCATTGTATATATTTAAGGTAGAGATCGACAGATGTTTGAAAGGTAAGCGACTCAAGGGTTACGGTCAGCGAGCAGGGAAGTGGAGTTGTGGCCAAGATCAGATCAGCCATGATCTTATTGAATAGCGTAGCAGTCTCGAGGGGCTAATTGACCTACTCCTGCTCCTACATCTTATCGACTTATGAAAGCACGTCACCTAACGTATTAAATTACCAAATGTACGCACATGCCCACTTAATCATACTACTGTGCTACAGACCTATTACCATGCACAGTGTGTATTCAAACACCAGAGGGCACGCACTCGCTCTTACTGACTCGACTGATCTGTACATTAAACCACCAGGGGGCTCCCACTCGCTCATACTTCTCAGACAGATCTGGTAAAATGCACCGAATGCATTAAATCACCAGTGGGCGTACAGGAGGCTTTACTTTTCCTGCAGTCCTGTTAACATGAACTGTGTACGTTTAACCACCAGAGGGAGGACAATCGCCCTTACTTACAGTACTGAATTGTTAACATATGACGTGTATTTTAAACCACCAAGCGAGCACACGAGCCCTTTTGCATGCTGCAGACTGGTTAACATACAGCGCGTACATTAAACCACCGGGAGGGCGGGAACAGTCGTCCTTATTAATATGGCAGAACTACTAACATGCACCGTGCACATTCTGCATTGCCTTTCATTTAGCCCTGCGCTTCTTTCTCAGTCCTGTCGTCTATCCGTGGCTTCCTGCTACTGAATGTGGATATTTAGAAGCTGGCTGTGCCGCTCCTCCCGCTGCATTCTTCAAACACTCTCAGTGTTGGTGATGAACAGACCATTGCAGACTTTGTTACTCTGAGTGGAATCCTGATTTCCTGCATTCCTTCCGACCATTTTCCGATGGATACAGTTGCTGCCTAATTACTCTATTCAAAACCCCTCATAATTTTGAAAACCTCTATAAAATCTACCCTTAATCTTCCCTGTTCAGGTCGCTCCATCTAATTGAACACCCTCACACCTTGTAACATTCGAGTCAATCCATACTCCACCCTTTCTGATCCCGCGACATCCTTCATAATGTCTGGTGTCCAGAATTGGTCACAATCCCCCAGCTGAAGCACAACCTCTGATTCAAAAAGTTTTCCTTCCAGTTCATTGAGTTTGCCCTTTGTTCATCTGCTGATTAATTGTAGGATCCCGTATATCTTGGCAGCTTGTTCTGCCAACTTCAAGTAATTGAGTATGTGAACCCCTAGTGTCTCACAGTTCCTTCACTCGCTTTGTTCCAGGTCATTGAAATATATATCAAAAACTGTAGTGGTCCCCAAACCAACTCTTGGGGAACAACAATGCATACTTCCATCCTGTCTGAAAAACAACTTTTCACAGCTACTGAAGAGCACTTCTGATAAAAGGTCATCTACCTGAAACCCTAACTCTGGTTCCCTCTCCACAGATGCTGACTGACCTGCGAACTATTTCCAGCATTTAGTTTTCTTGTTCAAATCTACTTCCTCCTTTCTGTCCCTCAGCTAATTTCGTATCCACCCTGCAGATGCCTGCTTAATCCCATGGGCTTCAATATTGCTGATAAACCTATAATGTGGATACTGTATCAAACAACTTTAGAAAGTTCACATATACAACATCAACCGCACTATTCTTAATCGATTCTCTCCATTACTTCATGAAACAACACGATACATTTTGTCAGACACGATTTGGCTTTAAAAAATCGATGTTACCTTCTGAAGCATTCTTCACTTTTGAGTTTTTCTTACTCATCAAGATATCCTCCTGGCATTTATTAGCCCATGTTTTGCCGAGCCACAATTCATTTTACCGCGGATTATGGTCTCGAAAACTTTCGGCACCACTGACTTTCGTCTGATCAGCCAGCGGTTAACGGGTTTTACAGAGGATAACATCGGATTACAAAGGAAATGCAGCACAGAATCAGAACATTATGCCCGTCCAGTCTATGCCATCGTTTATGCTCCACTCGAGCCTGCTCCCGACTTTCCTCATCTAAGTCTATCAGCGTAGCTCTATCCCCTTCTCCAGCATAAATTTATCCAGCCTCCCCTTAAAAACATCTATACTATTCGCATCAACCACTCCCTGTGGTAGAGAATTCCACATTTTCAGCATTCTCTGGGTAAAGAATATCATTCAGAATTCCCTATTTGAGTTATTGGTGCCTATTTGATATTGATGGACACTAGCTTTGCTCATCTCTTCATTTGGAAACACTCTCTCTGCTCTATCAAACTCAATCAAAACGTTCGTAATTTTAAAGATCTCTATTTGAATTTATATAGCGCCTTAAAGTAGTAAAACCTCCCAAAGCGCTTCACAGGAGTATTATAAGACAAAACATTAGACACCGAACCACATGAGGATAAATTAGGGAAGATGGCGAAAAGCTGGGTGAAACAGCTTGATTATAAGGAGCGTTTTCAAGGAGGAAAGAGGGTTAGAGAAGGCGGGCAGGTTTAGGCAGGGAATTCCAGGACTTACGTCCTAGGCAACAGAAGGCACGGCCACCAATGGTTGAGCGATTAATATTGTGGATGCGCAAGAGGGCAGAATTGGAGGAGAGCAGAGATCTCGGGTGTTTGTGAGGCTGGTGGAGGTTACAGATTTAGGGAGGGGCGAGGCCATGGAGGGAGTTGAAAACAAGGATGAGAATTTTGATATCGAGGCGTTTTTTAATAGGGAGCCAATATCACTAACACTATAAAATAACACTGCAGAATAATTTTACAGTAACACTAGTTGATCAAGAGATTGGGGAAGAACAGATTACAATTGACTGGATTTTAATCTTGTCCCCAGCTTGAAACTGATGTTGAAGACTGGCTCCTGTTAATAGAGTTTACCCGGTTTTAATCTGCATTTATTTTTATCCAGGGATGATACACAACGTCGGTTTTCACCCCAAGTATTAAGTTGGAGAAATAGATCATCATTTGAGTTACACAGGCATAGTTCAATTGCTGCGGATATGAGGCGAGATCGAGTTCTAGTCTTTGAAATCTAATGATCATTTTATTAGCTTGTCAATTACAATGAAGGGATATTTCACCGCATTCTTCAGTTGCTGACGGAACTTAGTCTGGGTCATGGCATAAATACAAGTGTTAGTGCAGCAACTCAGGAGTTGGAGCATGAAACCCAATTCTAGTACAAATTCGTGTATCCGAAGAGACCGATACCCCAAATACCACATCCGATTCCATAGCGAATATATCAGAAGCACCGCCCAGAGCACGATGAAATTCCCCGATATAACAAGAAGTAAAGTGATGGATTTCTTTCGGCTCTCCATCTCCGGGTCTCTGGGACTCTCCCCAGTGCTGCGAGCCCGGAGTCTCCTGCGGGCACTGCTGGCCACTAAAATGTATCTGACGGTTAAAGCATTGAGCAGCAGAATCAGAACGAATGGGACTGCCGGTGTTAGAATATAATTAAGGGTTTCTGTTATTACCCACATCTGTGAGAATAGAGAATTACTTGTTACTAAACAAAACCAGGGATAATTCATGAGAAGATATTCACTCGTATACAGAAAGTACCAGAAAATGTTCTTTAAACAAAACAAAACAGTCACTGTTGCAAGAACCAGAGACGCCGTTTTTGCGGTGCAATATTTCGTTTTCAGCTTCTGGCAACAAATAGCCACGCATCGATCAATGGTGAAAGTGACGGTGAACCAGACAGAGCAGTCTGTGGCTGCATAAAGAAGGACGGCGTGAATGTTACACAGGGGGACCTGCCATAGGAACATAAACCGGAGCCAATACACAATGGGAATGTGCCTCAGTATCAGATCGAAGATGACGACCAGTAGATCTGCCGCTGCCATGGACACCAGGTAGCGAGTGACACATTTGGAGAGACCGCACTTTCCCCGAGACAGGATCACAATCGTCACTAAGTTCGCTGCAAGGAAGAAAAATGAAAAGTGTAATTATGCATCTTATTGGGAGCAAGAGCAGCATTTTGATTGCGTTCATTCGTCCCAGATTCTTGATGTGCAAGTCAACCACTGTTCATTCCCCTAAATAGTGTCTAGCGATCATAGATTAGGAAGGAGAACAACTGAGATTCATTGAAAAGTCGAGGATCACGATTCATTGAACTGAAATCAATGAATCAGCAGCTGGAGTAACAGTCACAGATTGGTGCTCAGAGCATCACCAGAGGCACGAGCGATGGTCTAGAGAACATTAATCGTCCGTCATCAGGACTCAAATAATAAAGATATCAGCTTTGAAAATGTCTGTTCAATTTTCGGTTGAATATAAAATTCATATATTCACGGTAAGAGTCTGTGATTACAGAGAATGGCTCACCAGGAACACCGATAGCAGCGAGGATCGGATAGTAAATCTTCTGTACAGAATAAAGTCCGGAGAGCATTCTGTCTGCGTTTGATGAACATCTTTCCATTAGTCCGGTTTCACTGAGATCCGGGGATAGCAGTGTGCGCGGGAGTCAATGCGTCACCCGAGACTGAGGAAAGATAGGGAAGCACCCTCTGATTTATAACAGAGAGAAAATCTCCCGCGAGAACGTCCGTGTCACTGGAGGCTGATATTAATCACAGTCAGTGAACAAACATGCTCACTTGAACACTTTCAGCCCAATAATCTTACATAATGGAATCTAGTTAAACAAAGATTGCACAGACAGAAAGAAAGAACATAAGAAACAGGAGCAGGAGTAGGCCAATCGGCCCCTCGAGCCTGCTCCACCATTTGAATTGTGCAAACTTTATGATGATTAAAATCGCCCGTGATTATTGCAGTCACTTTCTTCCAAGCTCAAATTATTTCTTGATTTATACTCTGTCCTAGAGTAAAGCAACTGTTCGGGGGCCTCTACACTACTCCCACCAGTGACTCCTTACCCTTACTATTTCTTATCTCCACCCAAACTGATTCTACATCTTAAGCTTCTGAGCCAATATCATTCCTCACCACTGCAGTGAACTCATCCTTTATTAACAGAGCTACCCCACCTCCTTTTCATTTCTGCCTATTCTTCCGAAATGGCAAATACACCTTAATATTCAGTTGCCAGCCTTGATAACCTTGCAACCACGTCTCTGTAATGATTATCAGATCGGACCCATTTATTTCTATTTGTGCCGTCAACTCAGCTATCTTGTTACGATATGCATGCGAGATGGTTTCCTGGATCAGTATGTGGAAGAACCAAACAGGGAATAGGCTATTCTGGATCTGGAACTGTGTAACGAGAAAGATCCAATCAATAATCTTGTGGTAAACGTGCCTTTAGGGACAAGTGAACATAATATGATTGAATTTTATATTAATTTTGAGATTGATGTAGTCCAATCTGAAACTAAGGTCTTCAATCGAAACGGAGGAAACGACAAAGGTATGAGGAACAAGTTGGCCATGGTAGATTGGGAGACGACACTAAATGCTATTAAGGTGGACATACAATGGCTAGCATTCAAGTAAATAACACATAATTTGCAACAAACATATTCCTCTGGGGCATAAGAACACAAAAGGAAAAGTGATCCAACCATGGCTGACAATATAAATTAAAGCTCGTATTAAGTCAAAGGAGGAAGATTATAAAGTTGCCAGAAAAAGCGTTCAGCCTAAGGATTGGGATCTTTTTAGAAATCCGCAAAGGGGTACAAGAAAATGATTAAGAAAGGGAAAATGGAATATGAGCACACACCAGCGAAAAATATAAAAACGGATTTTAAAAGTTTCTATACGTATGTGAAAAGGAAAGGACTGGCGAAGCTATATGTAGGTCCTTTACAGACAGAGACGGGAGCATTTATAATGGGGAATGAGGAAATGGCTGGGAAATTAAATAAATACTTTGTTTCATGCCTTAACGGTGGAAGACACAAAAAACCTTGCAGAAAAACGAGAAAACCAAGGGTTTAGCGAGAATGAAGAACTTAAAAAAAATATTATTTGTAAAAAAAACAGTACTAGCAAAATTAATGGGACTAAAAGTCGATAAATCTCAAGTACCGGAGGACCTACATCCTATGGATTTGAAAGAGGTGGCCGTTGGGATAGTGGACGCATTGGTTGTCATCTTCCAAAATTCTATAGATTCAGTAAGGGTTCCGGCAGATTGAAGGATAGCAAATGTAACCCAGCTATTTAAGAAAGGAGTGAGATAACGGGGAACTACAAACCTGTTAGCCTCACATCAGTAGTTGGGAAAATGCTGGAATCTATTGTAAAGGATGCAATAACTGGGCACTTAGAAACTAATAGTAAGATTGGGCAGAGTCAACATGGATTTATGAAAGGGAAATCCTGTTTGACAAACCAATTGGATTTGTTTGAGGATATAACTAGCGGAGTAGACAAAGGGGATCCGGTAGATGTGGTATATCTGGATTTCCAGAAGGCCTTCGATATGGTCCCACACAAGAGGTTGGTGAACAAAATTAGTGCACATGGAATTGGTGGTAATATACTAGCATGGATTGAGAATTGGTTAACAGATAGAAAACAAAAATTAGGGAAGAATGGTTTTTTTCAGGATGGCAGGCTATGACTAGTGGGGTACCGCAAGGATCGGTGTTTGGGCCCCAGCTATTCACAATCTATATCAATGATTTGGATGAGGGGACTAAATGTAACATTTCCAAATTTTCTGATGCTACAACGCTAGGCGGCAGTGTCAGTTGCGAAGAGGATGTGAAGAGGCTTCAAGGGGATGTCGACATGCTCAGTGAGTGGGCGAGAACATGGCAGATGGAATATAATGTGAATCAATGTGAAGTTCTCCACTCTGGGAGAAAAAACAGGAAGGCAGAGTATTTCCTAAATGATGAAGGATTGGGGAATGCAGATGCTCAACTGGACCTGGGTGTCCTTGTGCATGAGTCACTGAAGTGAATGTGCAGGTGCAGCAAGTCATTAGGAAGTCAAATACAATGCTGGCCTTCATTACAAGAGAATTTGTGTGCAGGAGTAAAGAAGTCTTACTCCAATTATATTAGGCCTTGGGAAGACCGCACCTGGAGTACTGTGTACAAGATGAGGAAGGATATACTTGCCATAGAGGGAGTGGAACGAAGGTTCACGAGATTGATTCCTGGGATGGCGAGACTTTCGTATGAGAAGTGATTGAGTAAATTGGTCTGTATTCTCTTGAATTCAGAAGAATGTGAGGGGATCTCATTGAAGCATACAGAATTATTACAGGGCTAGATAGGGTGGATGCTGGGAGAATGTTTCCTTTGGCTGGTGAGTCTAGAATCAGGTCCCAGAGCCTCAGGATAAAGGGTAGCACATTCAGGACTGAGATTAGAAGACATTTCTTCACACAGAGTGTGGTGAATCTTTGGAATTCTCTACCACAGACGGCTGTGGAGGCTCAGTTATTGGGTATATTGAAAACAGAAGTCGATAGATTTCTGACTAGTAAGGTCATCAAGGGATATGGCGAAAATTCCGATGAATGGTGTTGAGGCAGAAGATCAGCCATGAACTCATTGAATGGCGGAGCAGACTCGAAGGGCCGAATGGCCTACTCCTGCTCCTGTTTCTTATGTTCTTATGTTCTTACACAGACTCCACAGCGGGAGTCACAGAGTGGTTCAGTATTACAGAGACCAAACAGGTGGAGTCACAGAGTGTGTCTATACTTAAAGAGACTCCACAGTGGCAGTCAAAGAGTTGGTCTGTAATTACTTACTCCTCAATGAAGGAGTCACAGAGTGGCTCTGTACTTACGGTGACTGCACAGGTCAGTCTGAGAGTGGGTCTATACTTACAGAGACCCCACAGTACAGTCACAGAGAGCGTCTGTACTTACAGATACTCCACAGGTAGAGTCACAGAGTGGGTCTGTACTTACAGAAACTCCACAGGTGGTGTCATAGAATCATAGAATCATAGAAAGCTACAGCAAGGAAGGGAGCCATTTCGGCCCATCGTGTGCGCGCCGGCCAACAAAGAGCTGTCCAGCCTAATCCCACTTCCCAGCTCTTGGTCCGTAACCCTGCCGGTTACAGCATCCCAAGTGCATATCCAAGTATTTTTAAATGTGCTTAGGGTTTTTACCTATACCACCGTTTTAGACAGTGAGTTCCAGAACCCCACAACCATCTGGGTGAAGAAATGTCCCATCAAATCCCCTCTAAACCTTCCCCCAATTGCTTTAAATCTGTGACCCCTGGTTTTTGAACCCTCCGCTAAGGGAAATAGTTCCTTTCTATCCACTTTACCAAGGCCCCTCATAATGTTATACACCTTAATAAGGTCTCCACTCAGCCTCCTCTGTTCCAAGGAAAACAAACCACAAGCTACCCAGACTTTCCTCTCAGCTAAGATTCTCTACTCCCGGCAACATCCTTGTAAACCTCTTCAGTACCCTCTCAAGTGTAATCACATCTTTCCTGTAATGTGGTGACCAGAACTTCACGCAGCACTCTAGCTGAGGCCGAACTAATGTTTTATACAGTTGAAGCATAACCCCCCTGCTCTTTTATTCTATGCCATGGCTACAAAAGACATGCATTCCATATGCCTTTTAAACCATCTTATCTACCTGGGCTGCTCCCTTCAGGGATCTGTGGACATGCACTCCAAGTTCCCTATATTCCTCTACACTACTCAGAGTCCTACCATTTAATGTGTATTCCCTTTCCTTGTTAGCCCTCCCCAAATGCATTACCTCACACTTCTCCGGATTGAATTCCATTTGTCACTGTTCTGCCCACCTGATCAATTTATTGATATCTTCCTGCAGTCTACAGCTTCCTTCTTCAGTATCAACCACACAGCCGATTTTAATCCCAGAGACGCTCTGTACATAACAGGGTCACCACAGGTGGTGTCACAGAGTGGGTATGTACTTACAGATACTCCACAGGTGGAGTCACAGAGTGGTTCTGTACTTACAGAGATGCCACTAGGGTGTCAAAGTGCCGGGCTGTACTTACAGCGACTGCACAGGGAGTGTCACAGAGTGACTCCGCACTTATAGAGAATCCACAGGGGACTTACAGATTGGCTCCGTACTTATGGAGAGCCCCCAGAGAGTGTCACAGAGCTCCTCTGTATTTGAAACTCAACTGGGGAAGTTTCAGAGTGGATCTGTACTTATGAGACTCCACAAGTGGAGTCACAGAGAGGGGTTGTACTTACATAGCTCCCGCAGTGTTGTCACAGAGTGGGTTTTCTGCTTATAAACGCCCCGAATGAGTTCGAGAATGTGTATGTACTTACAGGCTCCACAGGAGAGTCACAGTTTGATCTTTACTTAGGGAGACATCACAGGAGTGTGTCTGCAACTGGAGACGGCACAAGGGGAGTCAAAGAGAATGTCAATAAGTACAAACTTCCGATGGCAGTCACAGAGACGGTCTGTACTGACAGTGATCCTCAGGATGATGCACACAGAGTTAGCAAAGTCGGTGTCGCAGATTGGGTCTGCATTACAGACACCACAGGAAGCGTCACAGAATGGGTCTGTACAAACAGACTTCACAGGGGGTGTCACAGAGAGGATCTGTACTTGCAGAGGCACCACAGTGGGTGTCACTGTGTATGTCTGCACTTAGTCTCCACAGGGGAAGTCACAGAGTGGGTCTGGACTGACAGACTTCACAGGGAAAGTCACAGTGTGGGTCTGTACTTACAGACTCCACAGGGGGAATCACAGAGTGGGTCTGTACTTACACAGAGTTCACAGGGGAAGTCACAGAGTGGCTCTGTACTTACGGATTCCAAACAGGGAGTCACAGAGAGAGTCTGTACTTACCGAGGCACCACAGTGTGTGTCACTGTATATGTCTGCACTTAGACTCCACAGGGAAATTCACAGAGTGGGTCTGTACTTACACACTCCACAGGGGGAGTCACATAGTGGGTCTGTACTTACAGAGACACCACAGTGGGAGTCACAGTGTGTTCTGTATTTACGGACCTCACAGGTGAGTTACTCAGTGGGTCTGTACATACAGAGAATCCACAGGGGCAGCCACAGAGTAAGTCTGTACTTACAGAGACTCCACAGGGGAGTCACAGATTGAGTCTGTACTTAAAGAGACTCCACAGTAGGAGACACAGAGTGTATCTGTATTTACATGTACTCCACAGGAGAGAGTCAGAGAGTTGTGTGTGTATTTACAGATACACCACAGGGGAAGTCACAGAGATGGTCTGTAATTGCAGAGACTGTACAGGAGGATTCACAGAGTGTGTCTGTGCGTCAAGTGACTACACAGTGGGTGTCATAGAAATGGTCTGTGACATGAATCTTGTCAGTCGATTTGGAAATGATTTATGAAATAATACTGGGCGGCCTGCTGGTGGCGCTGTCCAGCGAGAGTATAAATACTCGGGCACGGGCCCAGCTTCCGCGGGACATTCTTAACAGGAAGCATGAAGGACACAACTATACCTCCATGTTGTAAAACAGCTGATTAAAGCTTTGTTTAACTCGTAGACCAAGTGCCTAGTAGTTTTCTTCTGTCAGTCTGTACTTTCAGATCCTCCACAGGGACAGTCACAGAGTGTGTCTGTACTTACAGAGACTCTAAAGGAGGAGTCAGTGAATGGGTCTGTACTTACATAGACTCCAGAGCGGGAGTCACAGAGTGGGTCTGTACTTACATAGACTCCGTAGCGGGTGGATCACCGTTGGTCTGTACTGACAGAGATTCCACAGGGGGAGTCACAGAGTTGGTCTGTACTTACAGAGACTCCAAAGGAAGAGTCACAAAGTGGGTCTGTACTCACCGAGTCTCCAGTGGTGGAGTCACAGAGTGGGTCTGTACTTACAGGGACGCCAAAGTGGTAAAACAGAGTGGGTCTGTACTTACAGAGACTCCACAGCGGGCGTCACAGACTGGGTCTGTACTTACAGGGACTCCACTGTGGGAGAAACAGACTGGGTCTGTACTAAGAGAGACACCAAAGAAAGATCATCCTCTATATCCTCTGTTGATTCTCCTCCATATCCCCCTGTAGACTACTCCTCTATATCCCCTGTAGAGTATCCTCTGTATGCCTTGTAGAATATCCTCCATATCCCTCTGTAGAATATCATCTATATCACGCTTTAGAATATCCTCTATATCCCCCTGTAGGATATCCTCTATATCCCCTGTAGAATATCCTCTATATCCCCTGTAGAATATCCTGTATATCCCCTGTAGAATATTCGCTATATCCCCCTGTAGAATATACTCCATATCCCCCTGTAGAATATCCACTATGTCGCCCTGTACAATATCCTGAATATCCCCCTGTAGAATATCCTCTATATTCACAGTAGAATATCCTGTATATCCCCTGTAGATTTTCCTCTATATCCCACTGCAGTATATCATCTATATCGACTGTGGGACATCCTATATATCCCCTGTAGCATATCCTCTATATCCCCCTGGAGAATATCCTTTATATCCCCCTGTAGAATATCATCTATAACCCGCTGTAGAATAAACTAATAGAGAACCACAAACTAATAGAGAACCACAAATTAATAGATAACCTCAAACTAATATTAATCTCCTCTGTATCCCTCTGTAGATTATCATCTATATCCCCATGTCGAATATTCTTTAAATCCCCCTGTAGAATATCCTCTATATACATTGTAGAATATCTACTATATCCCCATTAGAATATCATCTATATCCCCCTGTAGAATATACACTATATCCCCCTGTAGAATATCCACTATATCACCTGTAGAATATCCACTGTATCAGCTGTAAAATATCCTTTGTATCCTCTGTAGAATGTCCTCTATATTCCCCTGTAGAATATGCTCTATGTCCCCTTTAAAATATAATCAATATCCCCTGAAGAATATCGACTATATCCTCCTGTAGAATTTCCTGTATAACCCCCTGTAGTATATCCTCTATATCCCCCTGTAGAATATCCTCTATATCCCCTGTAGAATATCCTCTATATCCCCCTGTAGAATATCATCTATATCCCCTGTAGCATATCCTCTATATACCACTAGATTATCTACTATATCCCCTGTGGAATATCCACTGTATCCTCTGCAGGATATCCTCTATATCCCCTGTAGAATAACCACTATATCCACTGTAAAATACCCTCTATAACCCCCTGTAGTATATCCTCTGCATCCCCTGTTGAATATCAACTATCTCCCCTGTAGAATATCCACTATATCCCCCTGTAGAATATCCACTATATTCCCCTGTAGAATATACTCTATAGCCACTGTAGAATTTCATCCATATTACCCCTGTAGAATATTCTCTATATCCCCTGTAGAATATCCATTATATCCCCCTGTAGAATATCCTCTATATCCCCTGTACAATATCCTCTATATCGCCCTGTAGAATATCCTCGATATCACCAGTAGAATATCCTCTATATCCGCCTGTTGAATATCCTCTATATCCCTCTGTAGCATATCCTCTATATCCCCTGTAGAATATCCTCCATATCCCCTGTGGAATATCCTCTATATAAACCTGTAGAAAATCCTCTATATCTCCCTGTAAAATAACCTCTATATCCACTGTCGAATATCCTCTATATACCACTGTAGAATATCCTTTATATCCCCCTGCAGAATATCCTCTATATCCCCCTGTAGATGTTAAAATCGGGGATGGGCAAGATGCCAGATCTGGAGGAGCGCAGAGATCTTCGGGGTCTTATAGCTGGTCGATGTGACCGAGATAGGGTGGTCATGTAGAGATTTGAAAACAAGGATGATAACTTTAAAATTGAAGCGTTGCCAGACCGGGTGCCAATATAGGTCAGCGAGCAGAGCGGTGATGGGTTATTGTGATTTAGTGCAAGCTAGCATACGGGCAGCAGATTTTTGGATGAGCTGAAGTTTATGGAGGGTGGGAGATGGGAAACCGGTCAGGAGAGCATTGGATTCGTCAAGTCTAGAGCTAGCAAAGGCATGGGTGTAGGTTTGACCTGCAGATGAGCTGAGGCAGGGCGAAGTCAGGCGATGCTACAGAGGTGGGACTAGGCAATCCTGGTGATGGAGTGGACATGTGGTTGAAAAATCATCCCGTGATGAAATACCGCAGCAAAGTTGCGAATGTCTGGTTCAGCCTTAGACAGGTGTCAGAGAGAGCGATGGATTCGATGGTAAGGTAACGGAGGTTGTGGCGGGGCCCAATGGTTTCTGTATTACAAATATTAAGCCGGACGGCACCTGAACTGAGAGTTTACAGCTATCGGGAAGGATTGAACAGATTGGGCCTTTTTGCTTAAGAAGAGTGTGGACTTAGTGAAGGCCTTAGATATGTCTTGTAATTTATGAATGGATGTGGAGAGAACTTTTCTACGTGTGGGAGAATCTAAAGCTAGGCGGCCAACCATACAAGATAATTACTAATAAATCCAATCGGGAAATAAGGAACAATTCTATTTCTGAGAGAGTGTTTTGAATGAGGAACACAGTAACACAGGAAGTGGTTTAGGCAAATAGCTTAGATGCTCTCAAATGGAAGTTTGACGAGTACATGAGGGAAAAGGCAAGAGAAAAAATGCTGATAGGCTGAGATGAGTTAGTTGCAATGGGAAGAGACTCGTGTGGAGCATAAACATCAGCACAGACTAGTTGGGTTGATTTTTTTGCTGCATATTCTAAGTAATGTAATCCTCTGAACGGAAGCTCAGCTCTGTCTGCCTACCTATTGATGAGGCTGTTACTCCTGAAGCTGCCAATGAATTGCTGCACTAAATAGCTGAAGTGACTCTTTACAGAGGAGCTCAGATGGAATCCATGAAACTAGTGGTCCTGTCCCGAAAGACAATGTGGGAAATATCAGTCAGACATGTTGCCGTGTCCTAAACACAGTGCTTGCCCCGCCGCTTGTTGTATTTACAGATCACCAGAGATTCCTGGTATAATTCAGTTGCTCGCAGTCTGGGGCTAAATATTACTTTCATGGACTGGTAAAACTGGCACTCGCCTCTGGGCTGCGATCAGTTGTTCTTATTCTTAATTAATTGAATAATTGTGGGAAGCGGAAATTTCACCGCGCTCTTCAACTGGCCTCTGAATTTGGACTGGGTCACCATCTGAATAAGTGTGCTTGTGCAGCCACTTAAATCCCGCAGCATATATCCGACTTTTCGATGGTTATATAAATAAATCTTATTATATTGTCCTGCAATGATATAATGAAAGAAATCTATAACATATGCCAACCACAGAAGTATGAAGTTGCCAGATATGTTGAAGAGCAAAATCACAGACTTCCTTCTGCTCACCATCTCTGGGTCAATGCCATTCTCTCCCTTGCACTCAGCCCTCAGTCCCTTACTGACGCGACTGGCCACTTAAATCTGTCTGACTGTCTAAGCGTTGAGCAACAAAATTAAAGCGAATGGGAGCAATGGGTTTAAAACCGAATCAAATGCCACCCACCTGGGCTCAGTAATATAGCTTATATTTACAGCACAGTACTATGGTACATTGTCGATTATCTTTCTAGGTTCGCGTGCAAAGTAGAAGGCAACGATTTTTAAACAGAGCAGAATGCAGGTTGTTGCTCGAACCACAGCCGCAGTTTTCTCGGTGCAATATTTTGTTTTCAGCTTCTGGCAACAAATGGCCAAAAATCGATCAAACGAGAAAGTGACGGTGAACCAGACGGGACATTCTGTGGCCGAACCGGTCAGGATCAGGTTAACACTACACACAGGAGTGATGTCCAGGAAAGTATCTGTGAAATAATACAATCTGACCTGCCTCAGTATGACCTCAGTGATAATGACCAGTAGATCCGCCGCTGCCATGGCCACAAGGTAGCGAGTGGTGCAGGTGGGGAGCCCGCACTTTCCCCGGGACAGGATCACAAACGCCACTAAATTTACTGAAAAAAAGAGAAGTAAAAGAAGAATGGAAATGACTGATCAAACATTCTCCGTGTCTGAGCCCAGACTGTAAGGGCTGGATTTTAGCATTCAAAAATCTTCCCCTTTGTCATCGATTCGTCAAACACGAAGGCAGCTCCGTGAAGGGGGGCGATCAGTCACGTGAAACAATTATTTCAATATAGAACCGGCTTGTTCCAGTTATCTTGGTGCTCCACACTCTGTACAGTTCTACAGTGAAATTCCCTCCCAGTAATACAAGGCCACAGGGGTCAGGAGTTCCAATCCAGTTAGTGACCCACACTCTGTACAGTGCTTCAGGGAAAGGCACTCCCAGTAATACATCGCCACAGGGGTCAGGAGTTCCAATCCATTTAGTGACTCACACTCTGTACAGTGCTGCAGGGAAAGGCACTCCTTGTAATACATGGCCACACGGTTCAGGAGTTCCAATCCAGTTAGTGACCCACACTCTGTACAGTACTACAGGGAAACGCTCTCCCAGTAATATATGGCCACGGGGGACAGGCGATCCAATCCAGTTCGTCACCCATACTCAGTACAGTTCTACAGCGGCAGATACACCCAATAAAACCTTCTCTCAAAGAGATGCCCGCATTGATTCAACGGAATGATGTCACTGATCGGGTGCCTGTATGACGGGGACCAATAGACCAGCATGTATAGGGAAGTCTCTCTCACCTCAGCTCTGGAATTCAGCTGCTTTGTCCTTGTTTGGACCATGGCTGTAATGAGTTCGGGAGCCGTGTGGTCTTTGCAGAACCCAACTGGGAATCAGTGAGCATGTAATTGGTGAGTAAGTGCCGCTTGATAGCACTGTCGATGGCAGCTTCCATCACTTTGCTGATGATTGAAAGTAGACTGATTGAGCGGAAATAGACCGGTTTGGATTAGTCCTGCTTTTTGTGGACAGGACATACCTGGGCAGTTTTATACATTGTCGGGTAGATGCCAGTGTTGTAGCTGTACTGGAACAGCTTGGCTTGATGCGCAGCTAGTTCTGGAGCAGAAGTCTGCAGCACGATAGCCGGGATGTTGTTGGGGCCCATAGTCTATGCTGTATCCAGTGCGCTCAGCCGTTTCTTGATTTCTCGTGTTGCGAATCGAATTGGATGAAGATTGGTTTCTCTGTTGATGTCGACCTAAGGATTAGTCGGAAAGGGATCATCCACACGGCACTTCTGGCTGAAGATGGTTGCAAACGCTTCAGCCTTATC
This sequence comes from Squalus acanthias, assembly GCA_030390025.1. Taxonomy (NCBI): domain Eukaryota; kingdom Metazoa; phylum Chordata; class Chondrichthyes; order Squaliformes; family Squalidae; genus Squalus; species Squalus acanthias. Next base: position 9,895,593 of record CM059453.1, read on the forward strand.
TTTTGCATTCACGTGCTGGGCACCACCATCATTGAGGATGGGGTTATACATGGAGCCTCCCCCTCCCGCCAGTTTTTTAATGGTCCACCACTATTCACGACTGGATGTGGCAGGACTGCAGAGCTTGATGGTAATGGCAGAGTGAGGGCTATGCAGCGTCTTCAGATAACAGATTGTGGTGGAATACAATTCTGCTGCTGATGTCCCACAGCGCCTCATGGATGCCCAGTTTTGAGCTGCTAAATCTGTTCAGAATCTATCCCATTCAGTATGTTGCTAGTGTGACACAACACGATAGAGGGTTTCATCAGTGTGAAGAAGGGACTTTGTCCCCACAATGACTGTGCGATTGCGACCGCTACCAATGCTGTCATGGACAGATGCATCTGCGTCAGTTTGATTGATTTGGACGAGTTCACGAAGGTATTTCCCTCGTGTTGGTTATCTCACCACCTGTCGCAGGCCCAGACAGGAAGCTATGTCCTTCAGGACTCGGCCACTCTTGGTGATGGACATTGAAGCCCCCCACCCAGCGTACATTATGTGCCCTTGCTGCTCTCACTGCTTCGTCCAAGTGGTGTTCAACATGGAGGAGTACTGATTCCTCAGTTGAGGGAGGGCCGTAGGTGGCAATCAGCAGGAGGTTTCCTTGCCCAGGATAGACCTGAAGACATGAGACTTCATGGGATCCAGAGTAAAGGTTGAAGATTTCTAGGGCCACTCCTTCCCGAATGTATACCACTGTGCCGCCACCCCTGGTGGGTCTGTCCGGCCGGTGGGACAGGACGTACCCAGGGAAAATAGCTTTCAGACAGTGTCGCAAACTCCTCCATCACCATCTCTAGGTGTGCCGTTTCCGTGTCCATAGCGTGTGCCGAGGTCGATGCCGCCTAGTACGTCCGCTTTCATTCTTATTATTGTGTTTTGCAGCGGTTTGTAACAAATGAGTGGCTTGTTGGCCATTTCAGAGGGCAGTTAATAGTCAATCACATTACTTTGGTTCATGGAGTCACATATCGGACAGACCACGTAAGGACGGCAGATTTCCTTCCTTAAAGGACATTCGTGAACCAGATGGTCTTTTACGACAATGATAGTTTCATGGTTACCATTACTGACACTAGCTTTTTATTCCAGATTTGTTTAATTAACTGAATTTAAACTCACATCACCGGATCATTAGTCCAGGCCTCTGGCTTATTGTCATGTGACATTACCACTATGCTACCATTCCCGTTCTAATCCAGCCCTCTCCCTGGCAAATGCGTGAAGCTGAAATAGACTAAACGAGCATCTATCCTTGGCCCATTCTTATTTATCTTCTTCATGCTTCACGTCGGCGAAAACACAGCATCAGTTTCCATATATACGCTGACGACACCCAGCTCTACCTCCATAACAGCTCGCTCGACAGCCACCACCACCACCCCCCCCCCCCCAGCCCCACCCACTGTCACTAACTTGTCAGAATGCTTGGCCGACAACCAGTACTGGATGAGCAGAAATGTCCTCTAACTAATTATCGGGAAGAACGAAGCCATTGTCTTCATTCCCTGTCACAAACTCTGTTCCCCTGCCAGCGACTCCATCCCTCTCCCTGATAACTGCCTGTGGCTGAAATTGACTACACAAACTCCGTGTCATATTTGCCCCTGACATAAGCTCCCGACCACATTTCCAGGCCCTAACTTAGACCGGCTATATCCACCTCAAGGACTTCGCAATGCCTCGATCTTAATATTCTCATTCTTGTATTCAAATCCCTCCAAGGCCTCGCCCCTCGCTATCACTGTAATCTCCTCCAGCCCAACAACCTCCCGAGATATCTCCGCTCTTCTAATTCTGGCTTCTTGATCATCCTCGATTTTAATCGCTCCACCATTGGTGGCCGTGCCTTCAGTTGACATGTTTATAAGCTCTGGAATCTTTAATTAAATCCCATTCAACTCTTTACCTGTCTTCCTGACTGAGCTGTTTGGACACTATACACACCTTTGATTGCCGTGATTATTTCTCTGCAGAGGTGTGATAAAGGGCAGTTAGAAAGATTAACTGTAATCATCTGGCAGTGTTGTTTGACTATATATGCTGTGCCTATCTGCATCTCTTCACTTCACCTGATGAAGGAGCAGCGCTCGGAAAGCTTGTGATTACAAATAAATCTGTTGGACTATAACCTGGTGTTGTGCGACTTCTCACATTTGTCCACCGAAGTCCAACACCGGCATCTCCACATCATGTCTTTCCTCCTTTAAGGCGCTCCTTCAAGCCGACTTCCTTGCCAAAGCTTTCGCTCATCTCCTCATGTATCAGGATGAAAATTTGTTTTGCAACGCTCCTCTGAAGAGCCTTGGGATGTTTTACTACGTTACAGGCGCTATATAAATGCATGGTTTTTGTTGTTGTTGTAATTGTGCCAGCAAGAGCGAGGCTGAGTTTTCTGGAAATTTATGCGTTTTAAGAAAAAAATCTAATTTGCAGAAGCTCTCAACTGACAGCACCTCGATGCACAGTGTCGTAGCCCTTGACCTTGAGATTGTCTCATTGGGAACGAGTCAATTACACACGTTGAAATCTCCGTCAATATCTTCGCTGAGCAATGATACACGTCATAATCAATGTTCGTCGTCATTTCCTTTTATTTCCCCTTTTATGTTAATCTTGCAAAGTAATCCACCAGAATTACATTAAAGGATAAACGTTGAAGATAATCAGATCAATGGAGGTCAAGAAAAGCCCCTGGGGAGTTGTTTATCTAATCCTGGCTGACTCGCCGGAATGTGGAGTATTTGATAAACTGTGATTGTTCTCGTTGCAGCAGGGAAGGATATGGGGAGACCTAACAGGTCTATTAAAATACTGAAGCGTTTAGATAGAGCCCATCGGGAGAAACTGCTTTCTCTTGCAAGTGGGTCTTTAATCAAACGCCATAGGTTTGAAATAATTGGAAAAAAACCTAGAGCAGTAATGAGGAGGATTTGTTTTCATACAGAGGATTGGTAAGAGCTGTAACGTACTGGTGGAAGCATATTGCAGGAACTTTGGAAAGGCAATTGGACATGCACTTGAAGAGGACTAATTGGCTGAGTAATTCGCTGGGGTGTGGGCATAATTTGACAGCTATTCCAATCAGCTTGCAAAAGCACGATGTGCCGAAAGGCTTTAATTTGTGCTTCACGATTCTACGAATCGATCCTACGATTCCAATCTTCCAGCTGGGGGTGGGGGAGTTGTGACGGATCCAACCTTCAGCTTCCAGTCTGAGATTATCCCGGAATCCGAGAGAAGCCAAGGTGGAAACTGGGTTTGTGAGAGGAACACCTTGATCCGTCCTAACTTTTCAGATGTTGACTTCTCTTGGCTTGCAGCTGCCCCCTGCCCCCACGTACACATGGAGCTCATGCGGGCCACCTACTGCTTCGCTTTTCAGAGTCGAAATGTGGCAGAGTAGCAAAGGGGTAAAAAACAAATAAAAAAAATAATTAAATTGGCAACTGACTTTAACAAGGCCATAAAAAAGCAGAGCAAGCACCGGGTTCATTTCTAACGGGGCAGAATTGAAAAGCAGAGGCGTTTTGTTAATCGTGTATAGCACCTTGTTAGGACCACACTTGCAGGACTTGCAGATTGTGTATCCATAATGCTACCAGGATATAGAGGCACTGCAGAAGATGAACAAAATAATTCACAAGGATGATACCAGAACTGATATTAGGAAATGTTGAACAAGCTGCGGCTCGTTGCGCTAGGTGAGAGAAGGTTGTAGGATGATGTGATGGAGGTCTTGAATATTGTGAAAGAGTTTGTTAGGTAGATAGAGAGAGATTGTCTCCATTCATGTGTGAGTACAAACTAGGGTCCATACATATAAGACATCAATAGGGAGTGAATGAGGCGAATAGCAGAGATGCAGTTAAGGTCTGGCTAGATAAGCACATGTTGGAGAAATGGGTAGATGGATAGGCTGTTAGGGTGAGATGAGGAGGGTTGGGAGGAGTGTCCTGTGTAGCATAAATCGGCGCAGACCATTTGGCCTGAATGGCCGGTTTCTGTGTTGTGGACCTGATGTCATGTGATGATATGGGCCACCTACACTATAGTGATGGAGCCGTCAGGGCGCGTGCTGATCCAGAGTTTGAAGACGGGAAAAACCTTGCCCTTGAAATTGGCGGTGAAGGTGTGAACAAGGGAACCGTCATCGGGGTTGTAGAAGGACACCCGGCCTTCCCCGACGTCCACATAGATGCCAAGCTTTCCCAGTTGGACCAGCAGGATGTTGGGGCCCAGGGTCCTTAACTTCTCGGCCGAGCCCTTGATGTTCCACAGCATCAGAGACCAGTAGCCCTCGTTGGGTGAAGGTCTACTGTACCTTGTCATGGCCCGGTGGCGCTGTGACACGCCAACGCTCCAGGCCGTTCCGGGGCTTACCGACACCTCCCAGTAATTCTTCTCTGCCGGGAGCCCTTCGTTGGCCCAGATGGCCCAGTTGTCCGAATTCTTCTCCTCCGGAGTCGGCATCGCTTTCCCATTCCAGGTGGCGCTGGTTCGGTTCTTCGACAGCGTGAACCGCGGATCGGTCGACCCACCTTCCATAAACACCGGAACTGGAAAATAAAATGAGAATAGCAATCATCATTGTAGAGTTTCACTGTCAATATCCCCGTCCTACAACATGCGTTCATGTTTCATGGAGTGACATGGAGTTTACAGCGCAGAAACTCTCCATTCGACCCAACAGGACTGCGCTCCAACTGCGGCTCAAATGATCATACTTCTGATCATCCTATCAGCAGAATCTACAGTACATTTCTACCTCATCCACCGGACTGTCTTCCCCTTAAATGCATCCACACTAATCGCCTCAACTATTCCATGTAGCAGCGAGTTCCACATACTCAGAACTCTCTGGGTAAAGAAGTATTTAATGGGAGCGAATGTGTTCATCGGGGCGGGGAAGGGCTTCAGGGATGGGGAAGGGGTTCAGTGATAGGGAGGGGTAGAGGGGTATTGAAGGGTTTTCGCGGTGGAGAGGTGTCCAGAGGATTGGAAAGAGTCCAGGGCCGGGATTGGAATCCATCATTCTTACCTTTATTATTCCTTACGGTTTTCCAGTCTAAATAATAATGTAGTAAAACAGAGACAAGGAAAGTAGCAGTGAGCAGTTTCATTTTTGAGATGGCTAGCAATGGCAGAGTTCAGTTGCATTAGCTGTCTGCTGTGGCTCTGTGCGCAGTACTTCCTTCCCTCCAGGTCATGAGTTCAAGTGAGACTTGAGTCACATAATCCAGGCTGATACTTCCGGTTGGCAATACTAAGGAAGCGTTGCACTGTAGTAGAGGTAGTACTGATGGAGCTCTGCACTCTCAGAAGTTCATTACTGAGCGAGATTTGTCCTATAGGATCGTAAATACTGAGTGAGCGCATTACAGTTGGTTGGTTAGTACTGAGGGAACTCTCTATTGTCGGACAAGCCATCTTTAAGATGAGACATTAAACCGAGACTCCGTCTGCCCATCGGGTGGACTCAGAAGAACTCATGTATAGAGACAGAGTAGATCTGCCTATAAACTGACAAATCAAACAATCACAGGACAGATACAGCAGGGTCTAGATACAGAGTAATGTACTCTCTACATTGTCTCATCAATCGCTCCCAGGGCATGTACAGCACGGGTAAGATACAGAGCAAAGCTCTCTCTCCATAATTTCAACAAGCACTCCCAGGGCAGGTACAGCACGGGTTGGATGCAGAGTAAAGCTCCCCCTAACATTTAATATTAACCATTCCCAGGTTAGGTACAGCACGGTTTACATACAGAGTAATATTCACTCAGCACTAATCCAGCAAAAACTCCCAGACATGAACAGCAAGAATTAGATACACAGTAAAGCTCCCTCTGTATTGCTCCATCAAACACTAGCAGTGCAGGAACAGCACGGGTAAGATAAAGTGTAAATCTCCCTCTACACTGTTCCAGCATACAATCACAAGGGCAGGTACAGCACGGTTAGATAGAGGGAAAAGTAACAACAAACACTCCCAGAGCAAGAACAGGAAGGGTTAGATAAACAGTAAACCTCCCTCTAAACTGTGCCGTCAGACACTTACAGGGCAGGTACAGCACGGTTAGATCCAGAGTAAAGTTCCCTCTACGCTATTGCAGCAAACACTCACAGACATGAACTGCAAGGGTTAGATACAGAGTAAAGTGCCTGCTACACTGCCCCATCAAACACTCCCAGGGCAGGTACAGGACGGGTTAGATTCCGTGTAAATTTCCCTCTACACTGTTCCAGCACACACGCCCAGAGCAGGTACAGCAAGGGCTTGATACAGATTATAACTCCCTCCACACTGCTCGGTCAAACACTCCTAGGGTAGGTGCACCACGGGTTACATGCACAGTTCCAGCAAAAACAAACAGGGCAATTTCAACAACGGTTAGACATATGATAAAGATCCCTCTATATTGTGCCGTCAAAAACAACCCGTACAGGTTCAGCACGGTTAGAATGAGTGGGGATTTTATTCAACAATTCAAGTGTTTTCTGAGGATATTCAAATGAACCCGACAAAGGGTTCTCATTGGCCCTGGGAATGACAACAAGGGAATGCAGGCTGGAGAGGACTAAAGGCGCTCCTCTCCTTGTGGGAGCACCTTCATCACATGGACTGCAGGTGTTCAACAAGATGGTCCACCAACACCTTCTCGACAGACGAATTGGGATGGGCAATAAATGTTGGCTATCCAGCGACGCCCACAAAATAAACGTTCAACTTCGAAGGGCTGAATTCGGCGGTCGAGGTAAGCGACCGAGGACTGAAGACAAGAGCATGTTCTCCGCACAGCGACACCAAGGGCTCCAATCACCTGAATCTTTCGAGGGCTCCTTGCAGTCTGTAAGGGAGCGAAACAACCGCATAACTATTGGTAAAGCAGCACTATACATTGGCCAATCACGTGTAATTACGGGTGAAATTGGTTATGTTGACGGGGAAGGAAGAAGCTCTAATGGGACATGCCCGATTTTCAGGTCTATCGAAGTCAATGGTGCGCAACGTAGAAACGGGCGAGCGATGCCTAGTTTCAAACCTTATCTACTAAGGTGACACACCGTTCTGATTCCAATTGCGAATATCAATGTGCTGTCATCTGATAACGCTTCAATATTTAAGTTCAGTTCTGGCCACCGCACATTAGAATGGATACACCGGCCTTGGGAGGAGTGCGGCACAGATTCACCAGAATGTTGCCAGGGCTCCAAGCGTTAGATTATGAGGAGTGTTTACATAAACTAGGCTTGCATTCCCTGGAATAGGGAAAGCGATTTGAATGGGGTTTGGCGGATTTTAAAATGAGTTGTTAGGGTTGAATGGGAGACAGTTATTCTGCTGGAGTCTAGGGCAAGGGGACATCACATTTAATTCAGAGCCAGGACATTCAGGAGAGAAGGTCAGAAACACTTATTCTCGCAATGGGTGATCGAAGTGTGGAACTCTCTCCCACAAGAAGCAGTAGAAGCTGGCTCAATTCTTGTCTGCACAGAGCTGTGCACACAGAGCTGGAAGGATCTGCTCAACCGAGTAGCTTGCTCAACCGAATGGGGATGGGAATTTGGTTAGCGTGAGAATTCGGTGCAGAGGGCGAATTAGGTCTTCACTAATTTAACCAGGGGGCCACGGAAAATAAATAACTAATCACACTGGAAGAAATCAAACAAGTGATACCATAATCAAATCAAATGTGAGAAGTCGCACAACACCAGGTTATAGTCCAACAGCTTTATTTGAAATCACAAGCTTTCGCAGGGCTGCTCCTTCGTCAGGTGAAGTGAAGAGATGCATATAGGCACAGGATATATAGTCAGAGAACACTGCCAGATGACTACAGTTGATCTTTCTAACTGCCATTTATCAAACCTCGGCAGAGAGATAATCATGGCAATCAAAGGTGTGGATGGTGTCCAAACAGGTCAGTCAGGAAAGCATTACATCAAAGACAATGAGGTGGGTTACAAGCGGTTTAATGTGGCAGAGTCGTCGTTGGCTTGTTCTCTCTGGAGAGAAGCGGCCGGTCCTGCTGTGATTTCCAGCAAAAAAAGTTTGTTGTTTTCCATACTAACCCCAGCTGCCATATTTGAGCCCTTGTGAACCCACCTCATTGTCTTTGATGTAATGTGTTCCTGACTGACCTGTTTGGACACCATCCACGCGTTTGGTTGCGTGATTATCTTTCTGCCGAGGTGTGATAAAGGGCAGTTAGAAAGATTAACTGTAATCATCCGGCAGTTTTTTCTGACTATATATGCTGTGTCCATATGCATCTCTTTACTTCACCTGACGAAGGAGCAGCGCTCCGAAACCTTGTGATTTCAAATAAAGCTGTTGGAATATAACCTGAAGTTGTGCGACTTCTCACATTTGTCCACCCCAGTCCAACACCGGCATCTCCACAGCATAATCAAATCACAGTGAGCAACGGCAGAACCCGACAAAATTAAGCTAAGTATATCGGTAAGTATCTAAATATCCCTTTTGTGTGTTTATTTTTTTCAGTGCTTGGTGCTAATCTTTCGATCGTAATGACTTAGTATTAGTGTAATAAGTGTAAGTAAAAGGAAAAAAGAGCTAATTGATTACATTTTAACTGGATTTAAATGAACTGAGAAGGAATCAATAGTTAAATAATTATATAATGCCGTGATGCCGGTGTTGGACTGGGGTGGACAAAAGTGAGAAGTCGCACAACACCAGGTGAAGTGAAGTGACTGCCTGAGGTGTGATAAAGGGCAGTCAGAAAGATTAACTGTAGTCGTCTGGCATTGTTGTCTGCACAGTCATTGTTCTCTATCTATATATGCTGTGCCCGTTTGTATTTCTTCACTTCACCTGACGAAGGAGCAGCCGCTCCGAAAGCTTGTGATTTCAAATAAAACTGTTGGACTATAACCTGGTGTTGTGCGACTTCTCACTTTTAAATAATTATACACAGCAAATATTTACTGATTCATTTAAAACCAAGCTAAAACCACCGATGTAATAAAAGTAGACCTCAAGTTACCAATTAGTTCAAGAAACAAACTACATATAACTAAGAAGTAAATTAATTGATTAATTAATTGACTAATTAACATTTGACAATGCAGGCAGTGTGTCGGTGTTGTAGCATGTGGGAGTTTTTGGCCAACGAGTCTGTCCCGGACTGCCACATCTGCAAGAAATGTATCTTCCTCGAAACACTCCGGCTCAGGGTCATGGAGCTGGAGTCCGACGTCGGGACCCTCCGAATTACAAGGGTAGAGGAGGAATTACTTGATAATGCACTCCGGATGACAGTAACACACGAGTGGAAAGCACAGGTGCAGGAATGAAAGAGTGCTACTGTAAGTCAGCCAGGTCAGGGGAACGTAGTCGAGGTAGTGAAGAAGATGCAGCAGACATTGCTCCGGTCCAGCAGGTATAAAGTACTCGATATTCGTGAGGATAAGGAATAAGACTGTTGGAACGACAGACAGAATGTCGACCAAGTCATCGTGGAGCAGGCAGGAAGTTGTCCAGTGGGGATTAGAAATGTTGTAATTACATGACATTATATAATAAGGGGATAGAAAGAATTATTTACAGTCTCGATCGAAATACCGAAACATTTGTTGTCCATCCGGTGCCAGGCTAAGGGATATCTCTAAACGCCTGGGAAAAAATCTGGAAAGAGAGCTAGAGGATCCATTTGTTACGCTCCCAGTGGGAAGCAACGACATAGGACAGATTAAGACAGATGTCCTTCTGATGGATTATCAGTAGTTAGAGTTAAATTAAAGCAAAGTCCTCACGGTTAATAATCTCGGGGTTATTTCCCGAGCAACGTGCACATTGCCAGAGTGACAAACCGATTAGGAAAATCAACACATGGCTAAATGAATGGCGTGTGAAGGGCTGGTTCTAATTCATGCGACGCTGGAACCAGTACTGGGACAGGAAGGAACCGTACAGCCTGAACCGTGCTGGGACCAAGGTGCTAGCGCATAGGATATCTAGAGATAAAAATAGGTCTTTAAACTAATACCATGAGGGAATGAACTGCTTGAAAGTAAAGGAACATAACAATAAAAGTTTCAGGAAAAGAAAGTAAGGGACAAACTAAATGAAGGCATGTGTATAACACGAATAGCCATTTAACGGATAAATTCAACAGCATGAAGGTAAAACAACTACTAAAACAAAGATAGAATAATAATAAAAATAAAGGCATTCGATAAGGTGCCACATAACATATTATTACACAAGATTAGCGCTCATGGGGTTGGGCGTAATATAGTAGCATGGACAGAGGATTGGTTAATGGACAGAAAACTGAGGGTAGCCATAAACGGATCTTTTTCAGGTTGGCAGCCTGTAACTAGTGGGGTGCCGCAAGGATCAGTGTTGGGGCCCCAGCTATTTACAATCTATATTAATGACCTAGATGAAGGGACCGAGTGTAATGCATTCTAGATTGCTGATGATACAAAGCCAGGTGGGACAGTAAGCTGTGAGGAGAAGACAAAGAGTCTTCAAGGGATGTAGATAGACTAAGTGAGTGGGCATTAAGGTGGCAGATGGAGTAAAATGTAGGGAAATGTGAGGTTATTCACTTTGGTAGGAAGAATAGAAAAACAGAACATTTTTTAAATCGTGAGAAACTTTCAAATGTGGGTATTCAGAGAGATTCGGTTGTCCTCGTGCAAGTAACACAAAAAGCTGGCATGCAGGTACATCAAGCAATAAGAATGGCAAATGGCATGTTCGCTTTCATTGCAAGGGGGTTGGAGTATAAGAGTTAGGAAGTCTTGCTACAATTGCACAGTGCCTTGGTGAGACCAGACCTGGAGTACTGTGCACAGTTCTGGTCTCCTTATCTAAGGAAGGTTATACTTACCTTGGAGGCGGTGCAACAAGGGTTCACTAGATTGATTCCTGGGATGAGAGGGCTGTCCTCTGATGAGAGATTGTGTAAAATGGGCCTATACTCTCGTGAGTTTAGAAGAGTGAGAGGTGATCTCATTGAAACGTACAGTTTCTGAAGGGAATTGACAGGGTCGATGCTGAGAGGTTTGTTTCCCCTGGCTGAAGTATCTAGAACTAGGGTCACAGTCTCAGGATAAGTGGTAGGCCATTTAAGACTGAGATGAGGAGCAATATCTTTACTCAGAGGGCTGTGAATATTTGGAATTCTCTGTCCCAGAGGGCTGTGAACGCTGAGTCTTTGATTATATTGAAGGCTGCGACAGATAGATTTTTGGACTCTCGGGGAATCAAGGGAAATGGAGATCGGGCGGGAAAGTGACGCTGAGTTCATGAACTTATTGAATGTCGGATCAGTCTCCAGGACCCTTATGGCCTACTCCTGCTCTTATTTCTGATGTTCTTATGTTCTTAAAACAAATTAAACTGTTGTTATAACAATATACCTAATAGCTCAAATAAAACGGATGAACTGAAAGAAATAATTTGTAGAGAGGATCCGGAACATGATTAAATAGAGAACAGGAATTTCTACTAAATATTGCAGTTTGTAGCACTTCCAGGACGGATAGGGAAGGAATGATGGGAGGTGGAGTAACTGAGAGGTAAATATAACATACTGGCAGCAGACCATAAAGAATGTAACTAGCAGGAAGTTGGATTCAGAATCCATATAGATCGAGATAAAAGATAAGAATGGATCCATCCCCAAAATAGACGCACACTTAAGACCACCAAAAAGTTGAATGAAGTAATATGCAGACATATCACGAGGGGAGCATCAGACATAGGCAAATAATAATAGGAGAAATCAGCGACCCCCAAATAAACTGGAAGGAAGAAATGGCGAGAATAGAAAAGGGAATCTAGATTTTACAATGTATACAGGACTCCTTTCTCATTACGTGAGAAGTCCAACAAGAAAAGAATCACTGCTGGATGTTGTACTGGATAATGAACCAGATCAGATCGGAGAAAGACGAGTAGGCAAGCACCTTAGCCGTAGTGATCACAACATAGTAAGTTTGAAGATTAGGTTCGAGACTGTCATAAGTAGGAGGAAGTCTAATGTAATAGATAAACTGTGTGCAGTTTTGGTCGCCTTATCTGAGGAAGGATGTTCTTGCCATTGAATGAATTCAGCGAAGATTCACAAGGCTGATACCTGGGATGGCAGGAATGACGTATGAGGAGAGATTGGGTCGATTGGGCTAATACTCGCTGGACTTTAGAAGAATGAGAGGGGATCTCATTGCAACTTATAAAATTCTAACAGGACTAGGCTGACTAGATGCAGGAAGGATGTTCCCGATGGCCGAGGAGTCCAGAACCAGGGGTCAGAGTCTAAGGATAAGGGGTAAGCCATTTAGGACTGAGATGAGGAGGAATTTCATCACCCAGAGAGTGGTGAACCTGTGGAATTCTCTGCCACAGAAGGCAGTAGAGGCCAATTCATTAAACAGATTCAAGAAGGAGTTGGATATATTTCTTAAGGCTAAGGGGATCACGGGATATGGGGAGAAAGCAGGGACAGGGTACTGAATTTGGATGATCAGCCATGATCGCATTGAATTGGTTAGCAGGCTAGAGGGGCCGAATGGCCTACTCCTGCTCCTATCTTCTATGATCTTATGATCTATGAGAGAGCATAATTATGAGGAAATGAGGGTTGAAACAAAGAAGGTAAACCTGGATAAAATCTTTGACAACAAAGGCATAGAAAAACCATGGGTCGTCTTTAAAAGGATAACTAATAGGGTTCAAGAAAAATTTTCTAAACAAAAGACGTATAACAGAAGCTGATTATGGTGCACTGTGAATCAATACATAATGAACGGGAAAACTAAATCTGAAGAAAAATATTTCGAAGAAGTAATTTGCTACTGAAGGAGCGGGCGACAAAAGTGAATACGAGCAACTTAGTTAAAAATCTCAGGAAGGCAAAGTTAAATCACAAAATCAAATTATCAAAGAACACAATCAGAAATAATAAAGCGTTCTATAGAAAGATAGATAACGCCAGGGAAATTATAACAGGGAGAGGGCCACTACAGGATGAGCAAGATGAAATCACAGGTAACGACCGAGAAATGGCATAAATATTGGATAGGTTCATTTTACTGAAGAAGTTGAAAAATTGTAATTTCACTGCAGTTTGAGCGTAAAATAATATTAATACAGCTCGGATGGAAAGGGAGAAAACAACTGAATAGCTAACAAAACCAAGAGTGGATACATCCGCATGGTATGCACCTACTCATCTCTAAGGAAAGAAGGGAGTAGATAGCAGGGTAATTTATTCATCTATACATATAATGTTCCACAAAAGAGGGAAATGCCAGAGGCCTAGTTGGACAGCTATTGTTGGTCCAATATAGGAAAAGGAAGATAGAACAAAACTTGAGAACTGTAGATCGGTAAACTTAAAGTCAGTGATAGGAAAGATACTGGAAGCTAGAGTGAAAGGGCTACTGTTGACAATTTATTTGGAGCTAGCAGGACAGCTTACCAAAGCAGTTACTAAAGCATATGGGATTTTGGGCTTCTTAAATAGAAGCATAGAGTAAAGCAGCCAGGAAATTATGCTAAACCTATACAAAGCATTAATTCGGTCCCAGCTGGGGTATTGCATCCAATTCTGGGCAACAAAAACTTCAGAAAGGACGTGAAGGCATAGGACAGAGTGCAGTCGACATTTCCTATGATTCTATGATTCTATGGTTCCAGGGATGAGAGATTACAGTTACGTGGACGGATTGGAGAAGCTGGGGTTATTCTCCTTAGAGCAGATAAAGCTAATAGGAGATCTGACAGAGGAGTTCAAAATCCAAAAGGGTTTCGATGGAAAAATAAAGAGAAACTGTTTGCATGGCTGAAGGGTCGATAACCAAAGCGCACAGAATTAAGGCGACTTCAAAGAGAACCAGAGATTTATAAGAAGGAGGAAAAACTATTTTGCACATCGAATGCTTAGGATTTGGAATGCACTGCCTGATAGGGTGGTAATACAGATTCAATAGTCATAGAGTCATAACGGCACAGAAGGAGGCCATTTGGCCCATCGAGGTTGTGCCGCCTCTCTGTAGAGCAATTCATCAGTCCCATTCCCCCGCTCTAACCCTGTAGCCCTGCAAGTTTATTTCCCTCATGTGCCGATTGAGTCTCCCCTCGAAAACATTGAGTGTCTACGATTCCACCACTTCCGTCGGCAGCGAAATCCAGGTCCTAAACATTCGCTGCATAAAAAGGTTTTTCCTCAACATCCCCCGTATCTCTTGCCAAAAATCTTAAATTTGCGTCCCCAAGTCCTTGTACCATTAACTCGTGGGAGCAGCCTTTCCAATTCCAGCCTATCCAAACCCGTCATAATCTTGCACACCTCTATCAAATCACCCCTCAACCTCCTTTGCTCTAATCAAAACAAATCCAGCTTCTCCAACCTGTCGTTGTAGCTAAGATCCCCCATCCTCGGAACCATTCTGGTATTTCTCCGCTGCACCCTCTCAAGGCCCTTCACATCCTTCCTTAAAGTGTGGTGAGGAGAAATGGACGCAATACTGCAGTTGTGGCCTAACCAGCGCTCTATAAAGGTTCAGCATAACTGCTCCACTTTTGCACTCAATACCTCTATTAATGAAGCCCATGATCCCATATGCTTTGTTAACCACACTCTCAATATGCACATTAACTCCCAGGTACCATTGAAACGGAATTAGATACATACTTGAAGTAGCAAAACAATGCAGGGACGTGGGAAAGAGCCGTGGAGTGGGACTAACTGGATTGCTCTTGGAAAGAGCCGGCGCCGACTCGATGGGCCGAAAGGCCTATTTCTTTGCTGTACTGTTCAAAGAGTCTATGATGCATGAGAGAAAAGGGAATGGAATGATACACTGAAAGGCCGAGATGTGGCAGATTGAATGGGTAGGGAATCGTGTGGAGTATAACCTCCAACTCACATTTGGGCCGGAGGCATGTTTTGTGCTAGATATTCTGTGTAATTCTATGTAATTAATAATTGTAAATCGGAAATCGATAGCTTTTTGCTAGCCAAGGATGTCATTGGATGAGTAGGCAAGGAAGGCGAATTGAGTTAAGATACAGATCAGCAAATATATAATTGAATGGCGGGACAGGCTGCATTGGGATGAATGGCCGACTCCAGTTTCTGGTTTCTCAATTGGACAGAAGTAGGCGATATATATATCCCGATAGTATTCAAGAGGGATTGGAAGGACTTCAGCGCTACCTGTATCTCGAAGCTTTTTCTCAAGATCTGAATAGGAGGAACATTTATGACTGATTTGCATCGATTCATCGTTCTATTCCAACACAGACCGTTCCACCCTTTCCATCGAAAGCCTAATTTACGTCTCACCCCCATTTTTATTCCCATTGAAGTCTGCAGAAATATGATTCTGGACACATATGAAAGGAAAGGTCGAACGTTCATCGCCCAATTTCCAAGAATCGCACCTAGTCAAGATCGAGCCCGTTGACTTGTGTGGAACTGAGAAATGTCAAGTCCACGGTATTGCATCGCAAGCTTTAAGTATTGACACTAAACTTTTTTTCGAACAGTGGAAGGCGTTGGACTACCATATGTGCTTGTTTCTCAGTAAAGAGTGGCGGCGGGGACAGATCAGCTGTGGCTCAGTGGCCAGCACTCTGAGCCAGTAGCTATTGGGTTTCGCATTCCCAATCCAGACACGTGAGCACAAAATCTGGGATCACCCAACGCGGGCCACGACTGAGGAAGAGCTGCACCATCGGAGAACCCATCTTTGGGATGAGTTTTTAAACCGAGGACTCAACTGCCCTTTCAGGTGAATGTAAACAAGCCCATGGCGCTATTTCTAAGTAGAACGGGCTTTCTCCCCGGTATCCTGACGAATATTTATACATATTTAACACCATAAATAAAATGACCTGCTCATTACTATTAGTCTGACCTTACTTTTAGCAACTTAGCTGCCACATGTGCGACATTGCAATACTGAATAATTGGATCGTTCCTTCCAAGTGCTCTTCAAATTTACTATAAAGCTCCAAGGGATATCGTGTAGGGCGCTACATAAATGCAAGTCTTTATACTTTTTAGATGTAGTAAATAAGGAGAAACTGGTTCCACTGGCAGCAAAATCAGTAACCACAGGACATATATTGAAGATAATCGGCGAATGAACCCGATGTGGGAGAAATTGCTTTAAACGGTGAGTTGTTAGGATTTGGAAGGATCGAGCTGATGGGGCCGAGGAAGCAGGTTCAATGACACCTTCCAAAAGGGAAATTGCTTAAACACCTGAACACAAAATAATTAGGGCCACGGGGAAAGAGCAGGGGAGCGGGATTGATTGGAGAGCTCTTTCGAACTGCCTGCACAGGCACGATGCGACAAAAGGCCTCCTCCTGTGCTCTTTGATTCTCTGATTCTGTGAATGTGGTAGAAATCAGAGAGCTAGATCATTCGATAAGTTTGTAAAAAGGGCATTCTTTGAATTTGACCAGACTTACCCAGAATCGTCACACAGGCATCAACTATTGAGATGGAGAGAAGTAAAACGGAACAAATCAATGCGTTACATTTTAGCCAGTATAATTACATATATATATATAATTAGTGGAATTACCGTACAGAAGGGGGTGGGCACATTGAAGAGAAAACCACAATCCGAGTGAACAGGATAAGTATATTTGTATTTAAAAAGAGAAGGCTCGACGGTGGCCTGATAGAGCTCATTAAAATTACGAAGAGTTTCGATGGGGTAGACGTAGAGGAGACGTTTTCACTTGTGGGCAGTCGAAAACGAGCTGAAATAAAGATTAGATCGTCACTAGCAATCCTAATAGGAGAAGCGATATAACTACACGAGGGAGAAGGGAATAGTAGAATATGCTGATCGGGTGAGATGAAGATGGGTGGGAGAAGGCTCGATGAACCATGCACCATTTGGGCAGGACATTCTACGTAAGCGACATATCCGAGGAAATAACGGAGTGCGTTGATCAAGAAACTACGGTGGGGGCGGGGGATGATTATTAAGTTAATCTCAAAACAGTGGGTAGAATTTCGACTCGGGGCGCGAGGGCAAAGCAGGCGCTATCCAATCGGTCGCCCGTTATGCTCCCCGCCCTTTAGGCAGCTCCGTCGAATTCAATACAACTGAATATCGGGCATGTCCTATATAAGGGCGGCAACAACCCGCTGTGCCTCCCTGTCCTTGTACCATTTCATCACCCCATCACCCCGCGATCTCTTCGATGTTGTGCTGGTACCAGTCCCACCAACTTCGCTGCCACGACCTATGGGCAGAAATGGATTGGATGAAAGCCGTTTGCGAATGTAACGAACAATGCGGAAAGAGATATCTTTTTAATTGCTTATGGGATCTGTGCGTGGCTGGCAAGGCCAGCATTTATTGCCCATCCCTAGTTGCCCTTGAGAAGGTGGTGGTGAGCCGCCTTCTTGAACCGCTGAAGTCAGTGTGTTGAAGGTACTTCCACAGTGCTGTTAGGTAAGGAGTTCTAGGATTTTGACCCAGCGGCGATGAAGGATATGCTTCAAAGGCAAGATGGTGTGTGACTTGGAGGGGCCCTTGGAGGTGTTGGTGTTCCCTTGCGCCTGCTGCCCTTGTCCTTCTAGGTGGAACAGGTGCTGCCAAAGAAGCCTTGACGAGTTGCTGCAGTGCACCTTGTAGATGGTATACTCTGCAGCCACGGTACGCCGGTGGTGGATGGAGTGAATGTTTAAGGTGGTGGATGGGGTTGCCAATCAAGCGGGCTGCTTAGTCCTGGATGGAGTCGAGCTTCTTGAGTGTTGTTGGAGCTTTACTCATCCAGGCAAGTGTAGAGTATTCCATCACACTCCTTACTTGTGCCTTGTAGATGGGGGAAAGGCTTTGGGGAGTCAGCACCAATCTGATAGAAAGAAGTACAAAATTTACATAAAGGAATAAATTACCGTATTTTTTTTGGAGGATTGCAAGGTCTGAAAGACATGAGAATGGAAAGATCCTATGAATAAATTGAGATAGTTTGGCACATTCCCAACTAAACCAAAAGCAACTTGAATACAATCTTTCCTTCAGGAATTTAAAACTGGATGAGCAAGGCAGGGTTATTAAGTTCAATAAATATCGGCTTAACTCCGGGATACTTGTGTCTTGTTTTACAGCGGAGAGTGAAAGCATTAGGAAATTAGGGATTGTCATGACTCCAGAGGGGTGATTAGGTGTCAGCCGTGGCTTTGTGGTACTTGTTACAGAACTCATTCAGAAGTTTGTGGATTCATGTCCCACTCCAGAGAAGTCAGCTCCTTGATCCAGGCTGACACTTCCCATGATGCACTGCCGGAATCTTTCGAATGATACTTTACACCGAGGCCTGTCTTCTCCGGTGGACGCAAAAGATCCCAAACCACTACTAGAAGAAGCACAGTGGAGTTCCGCCGTTGTCCAGGGCCAATATTTATCTCTCAACCAACATCACTTAAAAACAGGTAATTCGGTCCTAACAACATTGCTGATCTTGGGAGCTTTTGTGCACTAATTGGCCACTGCGTTTCCTACATGATAACAGTAACTACGCTCCAAAAGTACTTCGGTGGCTGTGAAACGCTTTGGGACATGCTTAGGTCGTGAAAGGCGCTACATAATTCTTTATTTTCTTTTTTCATTCTTTCTTCCTTTTTTCTTGCTTTCGTTCTTTCTGTCTTTCTTTATTTTCATTCATTATTTCTATCTTTCTTTCTTCCGTTTCTTCTTTCTTTCTTTAGTGCTTTCCTTTTTTCACACATTCTTTCTTTCTTCCGTTTTTCTTTATTTCCTTTTTTCATTCATTCTTTTGTTATATCTTTGGTTCTTTCTTTCCTTATATCTTTCCTTCTTTCTTTCTTTCTTCCTCTGCTTATTCCTTCCTTATTTCCGTTTTTTTACTCTCTCAAGGAGAGCATGTAGAGAACGTGGGAATGAGAGAAAGATACGTGTGCAGAAAATAGCGTTTTTATATCTTACCGAATCTGATTGAAAATTACACGGGTGGTGCAAAGCATATTTTTTTGAAATAGAGTGTTTCACACAGAGTTATAGCAGTCTCACCGTTTTTCTGCCCACTGTCCTCATCTAAAATAAAGAAAGATATAATGGTATATTATCAGATCATAAGTATGTCAAGAGACTGCATCCCAAATTCTCCTTCAACAGAGTACGACATCACAAGATGTTTTGCAGATGTTACATGGTAAATTATTCCAGCTCTGTCTCCGTCCATTCCTTAGCCGATCCGCTGCTGAAAACCTCACCCATGAATTTATTACCTCTAGACTCCAGCATACCAATGCTCTGCTTACCGGCCTCCCAGCATGCCCCGTCCATAAAAGTGGCCTCATCGACATCCCGTGCCCTAAATCGCACGAAGTCCCGTTCACCCATTACCCCCCTGTGCTCTCTGACCTACATTCAACCGCGGTCCGGCAACGCCTCGATTTTGAAAATCTCATCCTTATGCTTCAACCGCTCAAGGGCCTCGCCCCTCCCTATTTCCGTTACCTCCTGCAAGCCTACATCCATTCGAGATCTCTGTGCTCCTCGAATTCCGGCCTCCAGCGCATACCCGATTTCCATATCTCCACCATTGGCGGACGGGCCTTCAGATGCCGAGATCATAATCTCTGGAATTTCCTCCCTAAGCCTCTCTATGTCTCTCTGCTTCTTTACGACGCTCGTTAATACCTTTCACCAAGTGAAGCTCATCTGTCCTAATATCTCCTTACCTGCCTCGTTCTGAAATGTTATCTGATAACTTTCGTGTCAACTGCCTTGGGACGTTTTATTATATTAAAGGCGCTATATGAATGGACGTTCTAATTGTTGAATGGAATGTGCACACAGGGATTGACCTATGACTCTCTAAAAGCGAGGGATGAACGGGGAACATGAATTTTCTTCAGATCAGTGGAGATGGACCGAGAGACTCGTGTTGTGGTCTCTTTTATCCTCTTTCTATTGATAGGAGATGGGCATGGGTGAAGAAGCAGTTATGCTAACATTTCTATCATGGCACCAAATTAGGGGCGTGGGAAAAAAAGATAAGGAACTCAGAGAGTTAAATTACGAGGTCAGGTTGCAGAATCTTGTATTGACTTGAGTTTAGAAGTTTGAGGGATGATCTGATCGAGGTTTTTGAAATGTTAAAAGGATTCTGTATGGTAGATAGGGCGATTTTTTTTTCCTCTGATGGGCGAATCAAGAACAACAAGGCTTAAAATTATAACCAGGCCTTTCAGGAAGGAATTCAGGAAGCACTTCATCGCACAAAAGGCACTGGAATTCCGGAATACTTCCTCCAAAAGGCTGGGGACAATTTGGAGTTTTCAATATGGAGATCGAAAGAGTTTTTATGGGAAACTGAAGAACATAAGATCATAAGAAATAAAAGCAGGAGTAGGACATTTGGCCCCTCGAGCCTGCTCCGCCATTCAAGAAGATTATGGCTGATCTTCTACCTCATCTCGACATTCCGGCACTATTCGCATATCTATTGATTCCCTTAATATTTAAAAATCTATCGATCCCTGTCTTGAATATATTCAACGACTTAGTCTCCACAGTCCTCTTTTGTAGCGAATTTCAAAAAATTACCACCCTTTGAGTGAAGAAATTTATCTTCATCTCAGTCCTAAATGGTCGGCCCCTTGTTCAGAGACTTTGACACCTGGTTCTCGACTTCCCAGCCAGGGGAAACATCCCCCCTGCATGTACACTGTCAAGCCCTGTAAAAATGTTGTATGTTTCAATGAGATAACCTCTCATTCTTCTGAACGCTAGAGAATATAGGCCTACTGTACTCAATCTGTCCTCGTAGTAAAATCCCCCCATCCTCGGAACAAGTCTGGTAAACCTTAATACGATAGCAAAATACTGCGGATGCTGGAAATCCGAAGTAACAACAGAAAACGCTGGAAAAACTCAGCAGGCCAGGCAGCATCCGTGGAGAGAGAAAGAGAGTTAACGTTTCAGGTCGATGACCTTTCATCAGAACTGGGAAGAGCCGGAAAGCAAATAGATTTAAGGCCAGGGTAAAGCTGGGAAAAGGGGGAGGGGATAAAGGAACAAAGGTGGAGATGAAGAGACATTAAGAGACATTAAGAGATATGCAAGGCCAGAGGTGGTGTTAATGTGACAGATTAAGGCTGAATGAAGTGTGAAATCCACTGGCAGAATGAAGGACAGCTGCCAGCTTCTAGGAGGAAAAAAAGGTGGGGGGGGACAAATAAAAGGGTGGATAAAATAAAATATAAATGTGATTGGAGCTGAGGTTATGATCTAATATTGTTGAACTCGATATTGAGTCCAGAGGGCTGTAGCGTGCCTAAACGAAAGATGAGGTGCTGTTCCTCGAGCTTACGCTGAGCTTCCGTGGAACAGTGTAATAGGCCGAGGACGGTGAGGTCAGAGTGGGAGTGCAGCGGTGAATTAAAGTGACAGGCCACCAGGAGCTCGGGGTCCCCCTTACGGACTGAACGGAGGTGTTCCGCAAAGCGGTCACCCAATCTACGTTTAGTCTCCCCAATGTAGAGGAGTCCACATCGTGAGCAGCGAATACAGTATACTAAATTGCAGGAAGTACAAGTAAATCGCTGTTTCACCTGGAAGGGGTGTTTGGGGCCCTGGACAGTGGGAAGAGGGGAGGTATAAGGGCATGTGTTGCATCTCCTGCGCGTGCACGGGAAGGTGCCGGGCGAAGGGGAAGGGGTGCTGGGGGTGGTAGAGGAGTGGACTAGGGTGTCGCGGAGGGAGCGGTCCCTACGGAATGCTGAAAGGGGAGGTGAGGGGAAGATGTGTTTGGTGGTGGGATCAAGCTGGAGGTGGCGGAAATGGCGGAGGATGATCGGTTGAATGTGGAGGCTGGTGGGGTGAAAGGTGAGGACAAGGGGAACCCTATCGTGGTTCCGGGAGGGAGGGGCAGTGGTGAGGGCAGATGTGCGGGAGATAGAACGGACACGGTCGAGGGCCGTGTCGACCACGGTAGAGGGGAATCCTCGGTTGAGGAAAAAGGAAGACATGTCGGAAGTACTGGTATGGAAGGTGGCATCATCAGAGCAGATGCGGCGGAGACGGAGAAACTGGGAGAATGGAATAGAGTCCTTACAGGAGGCGGGGTGGGAGGAAGTGTAGTCCAGGTAGCTGTGGGAGTCGGTGGGCTTGTAGTGAATGTTAGTCAATAACCTATCCCCAGAGATGGAGAAGGAGAAGTCGAGGAAGGGAAGGGAAGAGTCGGAGATGGACCATGTGAAGGTGAGGGAAGGGTGGAAATTGGACGCATAGTGAATGAAATGTTCTAGTTCAGGGCGAGAGCAGGAGACGGCACCGATACAGTCATCAATGTACCGGAAAAAGAGGTGAGGGAGGGGACCCGAGTAGGACTGGAACAAAGAGTGTTCCGCATATCCCACGAAAAGTCAGGCATAGCTAGGACCCATGCGGGTACCCAAAGCAACACCTTTAATTTGGAGGAAATGGGTAGAGTCAAAGGAGAAGTTGTTCAATGTGAGAACAAGTTCAGCCAGGCGGAGGAGGGTGGTGGTGGATGGGGACTGGTTGGGCCTCTGTTCAAGGAAGAAGCTGGTAAACCTTCGTTGCACTCCCTCTCGGTAGGAATATCCTTCCTTAGGTAAGCAGATCAAAACTGTGCACCATACTCCAGGCATGGTATCCCAACTGCGTCAGAGCACATAATCTTAGAATCATAGAATGTTACAGATGAAAGGAGACAATTTCGGTCCATCGTGTCCGAGCCGGCCAACAAACAGCTATCCAGCCTACTTCCACTTCCCAGCACTTGGTCCTCATAAACCTACCCCCAATTACTTTCAATCTGAGCCCCCTGGTTTTTGATCGCTCTGCTAAGGGAAGTAGCTCCTTTCTATCCCCTTCCTCTATGCCCCTCATAATTTTATACACCTCAAAAATGTCTCCCCTCAGCCTCCTCTGTTCCAAGGGAAACAGACCCAGCCTATCCAGTCTTTCCTCATAGATAGGATTATCTACTCCCGGCAACATCCTTGTAAATCTCCTCTGTACCCTCTCTAGTGCAATCACATATTTCCTGTATGTGGTGACCAGAACTGCACGCAGTACTTTAGCTGAGGCCTAACTAGTGTTTGATACAGTTGAAGCATAACCCCCCTGCTCTTGTATTCTATGCCACGGCTAATAAAGGCATGCATTGCGTATGCATTCTTAACCACCTTATCTGCTTGGCCTGCTACCTTCAGGGATCTATGGACATGAACTTCAAGGTCCCTTTGTTCCTTGAGACTACTCAGTGTCCTACCATTTAATGTGTATTCCCTTTCCTTGTTAGCCCTCCCCAAATGCATTACCTCACACTTCTCCGGATTTAATTCCATTTGCCCACCTGACCAATTTATTGATATGTTCCTGCATTCCACAGCTTCCTTCTTCAGTATCAACCACACAGCCGATTTTAGTACCATCTGGAAACTTCTTGATCATACCCGCTATATTCCAGTCTAGATCATTGATATGTACCAGAAAAAGCAAGTGACGTTGTAGTGAGCCCTGCGGAACCCCACTGGAAACAGCCTTCCAGTCACAAAAACACCCATCAACCATTACCCTCTGCTTCCTGTATCCGAGCCAGTTTTGAATCCAACTTGACACTTTGTCCTGGATCCCATTGCCTTTTAACTTCGTGACCAGTCTTCCATGTGGAACCTTATCAAAAGCCTTGCTAAAGTCGATATACACTACATCAGACGCAATACACTCATCTATCCTCCTTGTTACCTCCTCAAAAAATTCAATCAAGTTTGTCAGACACGACCTTCCCTTAAATAATCCGTGTTTACTATCCTTGATTAATCCGTGCCTTTCTAAATGAAGATTTATCCTGTCCTTCAGAATTCTTTCTAATATTGTTCCCACCACCGAGATTAGGCTGACTGGCCTGTAATAACTCGGTCTATTCTTTTCTCCTTTTTAAACAAGGCTACCACATTAGCAGTCCTCCAGTCCTCCGGCACCACACATGAAGCCAGAGAGGATTGAAAACTGATGGTCAGGGCCTCTATTATTTCTTCTTTTGCTTCGCTTCACAGCCTGAGATACATTTCACCCCGGACTGGGGATTTCCCTACTTTTAAAGCTGCTAAACCCCTTAATACTTCTCTCTCACTATGTTTATTTCATCTAATATTTCACACTACTCGCCCCAGATAGCAATGCCTGCTTCGCCCCTCTCCTTTGTGAACACAGACGCAAAGTATTCATTAAGAACCCTACCGACGTAACACGCCTACACAGACAGATTATCCTCATCATCTCTAATAGGCCCTACCCTTGCTTTAGTTATCCACTTACTCTTAATATATTTATAAAACATCTTTGGGTTTTCCTTGATTTTACTTGCCTAGAATTTTTCATGTTCTCTTTCCTTTCCTAATATCATTTTTAATTTCACCCTGCACTTTCTGTACTCCTCTAAAGATTCTGGAGTATTTAGCCCTCGGTATCTGTCATACGCCTCCCACAGACGACTAAAGCAGTTAAAGTACAGCATCGTCCTATTCCGAATCTCCCTAAGAAGGTTACAAATCATTGTGCCTTTTATCTGAACCGACCTGTATCTATTCCAGATTTCTGCTGTTTTTCGAGTTCTGGAAAAAATACATACAATCCATTTTCAGATCGTGTACAGGGGCCTACGTTTTGACTTATTCCGCCTCATTCTGTCATCCACATTAAGCAGACAACATTAAAGAGTTGGAATACATAATAATGCATCCGATGCCATGCACTTTACCCAATTTTTTTTCTTCCAAATCTTTTTCTGGAAGAGGGAGAAAGAAAGGTTAGCTCAGGCATGCAATTATTAACAATAATTTGCTGAGGTTATTTCCCCAACATGCCATGAAGCCACGTAATGAAAACGTCGAACAACGGGCCAAAATTTGCGAACGGCCGCGTACCTCTGGAGTGATGGCTGCCCTCCTGCGAAAACTTGCGGAGTAGGAATCCAGCGTAACGCAAGCCTGGACGCAAGAATACCCGGGATCACGTGGGCCTTGTCCTCCAATCAGAAAACAGTATTAGATTTTGCATCATATCAGAAGGGAATCCCGAAATCAGATTTAATTAATCCTGTAATCAGACTGAATTACAATTTAGAGTATTTGAATTTAATTCCTAATTCGTTTAATCCCACCTACTTCACAAATAAGTTAATTTTGCTGATAATAATTATCGACATCATTAAGACTCTAATATTTTCAGAAACAAGAAATCTCATTTGTTAACCTATATGATTTTCGAGATGAGAATGTTTAAAACAAGCCTGAGGATCCCCTTACGCTGATGCCAACAGGCTTGTTTGCATCAACCATAGCATTTCTGTACGGAATTGCTGTACAGTTGGTGAGCAAGTAGTCCAACTCTGCACCAACAATTGGTTTTAAGTAGGCCTTGGGGAAGGCCTGTCAACGCGTACATTGACAGATGGCAAATTCCAGATTTTGCGAACGAGTGTTGTATTTCAAAGGAGGAATGCATGTGTACACTTAGAGTACGCCGCCATAACCACCGCTAAATCCGGGCCGTTTATCGATTAGCTCAACATGAAAGAGCAATCTGGATAAGCTCTAAAAGTAAATTTGTGTAGCACCATGGTTAGGCCACACTTGAAGCTCTGTGCACGGATCTGCTCTCCAAGTACCTGTTTTAGAACACACGGAGTAATGCCCACAGTTCTGATCTTCGTGTACCGTTGTTCGAAAACACTTGGAGCACTGTGCAGATTCCGGTCTCGATATAGCTTGATTAGACGACACTTGGAACTATTTTCACAGTTCTGGTCTCCATATACTTTGTTTAGCCACACTTGGGAGCACTGTGCACAGTTTTCCCTTGATTTTGCACACATGGGCTACTGTGCACAGTTCTGGTCTTCATAAACATTGGTTACACCACTTTTGGAGGATTCTGTACAGTTCTCCTCTGCATAAACTTTGGTTGAACCACACGTTGTGGACTCATCTGGTCCCCATATTACCAAAGTGTATAGAGGCATTGGAGAAAGTGTCAAAAAGATTTTCGGCAACGGTACCAGAACTGAGCAGGTATAACACTCAGGTAAGACTGAACAGGCTGGGTCTCTTTTCGCTCGAAACAAGACGGCTGAGGGGTGACATAATAAGATCGATAAAATTAGGAAGGGGTTCGATGGGGTCGGCATAGATATTTCCACTTGTGGCGGATTCCAAGACAAGGTCCATAAATGTAAAAAAAGCCTCTAATGACACCAATCGGGAATCATTGCCAATTGCTGGAATGTGGAACTATCTACCACAATCAGTGGATGAAAGAAATGAAAGATTGCATTTATGTAGCGCCTTGCACGACCCAACGGACGACCCAAAGCGCTTTGCAGCCAATTAAGTTATTTTTTGAAGTGTAGTTACTGTTGTAATGTTGGGAGCCAGGTTGCCAATTCGCACACTGCAAGCTCCCACAAATGCGATACTGGCCAGAAAATCAGCTGAGGCGAATATCGCAGGGGGATGCTAGATAATATACACGAGGGAGACAGGAGTGGAAGGACATGCTGATAGGGTTACATGGCGAATGTGGGGGAGACTCGTGCGGATCTTAATCACCAACATAGACCAGTTGGGCCGAGTGGCCGGTTTCTGAACTGCAGATCACCGTGTCAGCTGTGGCTCGGTGGGTAGCACGCTCACCTCTGTGTCATAAAGTTGTGGGTTCACAGTACCACTCCAGATATTTGAAGCACAAAAATCTAGGCTGATGGTCCATAGCAGTACTGAGGGAATGCTTCACTGTCAGATGTGCCGTGTTTTGGCTGAGATGTCAAACTGAGGTGGATGTAAAAGATCCCATGGCACTATTTCGAAGTAGAGCAGGGGAGTTATCCCCGGTGTCCTGGCCAATACCTATCCCTCAAAAAATGTAAAAAGAAGCGGATTATCTGGGCATTATCACATTGCTGTCTGTGGGAGCTTGCTGTGTGCAAATTGGCTACCTCAATTACTACAGTACAACAGTGACAACACTTCAAAAGTACTTCAGTGGCTGTTAAACGCTGTGGTTCGTACTATGGTCATGAAAGGCGCTATATAAATGAAACTCTTTCTTCGTCACATGCTGCCGGTTCAGCTGATTGTATCCCAGTTGTGTTCTGTCTCCTTTTAATTTATGTTTAAAGGCGAGTTTTGCTGTGGAAATTCTTTTGCTGAATTTACTATCCGGATTTATAAATAGAGAGAGCTGAATTGGATTTTTGAAGGACATCCCATAAAGTATCTCAGATGAAGCTCGTAGGAAATGTTTTTTGGTTCATGGTTTATGGAGATGTTGAGAATTTTTTTTCCAGGGTTTCCCGGAGTCTCTCTCTGAACTTACATTGAACAACCGGGTGAAATTCAATCCCGTTAACATCTTTAACTAAGTGTCTTATGTAGTAAATTCATTGGGGAGAGAATTCCGTCTTGGGCGGGTCTGCAAACTGGCATCGATGGCCCGTTATACTCTCCCCCCGATATGCAGGTCCTGCCTGCTTCGCTTGTACCGAATATCGGCAGTATCACGAGCGGTCGATGCGATTCCGCCGCTTTGAACGCCGCCGCCCCAAGTCGACTTTCCACCCCATCATCCATCTCGATCGTGTTACTTACTGCACTGTGCCTGGAGGTCTTGAAGCTCTAGGAGACCCCGAAAGTAACAAAATGCAAAAAAAAATAGTTAAGCCCACGAATATAAAAGAACATTTTGATTTACACCTTCCTTTATGGGAGGAGGTAGATAATAAATAGCTGACGTTGTAACTTGTGGGTCTCATTGATCAGGGTAAACGAGTCAGTGATGCATGCTGTATAAATATTTATTACCCAAGCTTACTTGCTTCCAGATGGCGTTTGACAATCTTTTTTGAGAACCAATTGCTTTACAACCGTGTGTCCTGCTAGACTTTCAGATGATTAATTTATCTGCAGACACGACTTTGGCTATGCTCCCTCACCCTCCGTGAACCTCAGCTCATCTAACACTCGGTTGCCCATATCTTAACTCGCACCAAGCCCCGTTCACCCATCACCCTGTTGTGCTCGCTGACCTACATTGGCTACCGGTCCGCCATCGTTCGCAAAATTATCTATCTCGTTTTCAAATCCCTCCCTGGTCTATCTCTGCAACATTCTGCAAACCGCCGAGACATCTGCGCTCCTCAAAATTATGACCACTTGTCCACGCCCCACTTCCTTCGGCCCACCATCTGTCGCCCGATATAATGTGCTATCTACTCCCATTAAATAGCATAATAAGGTGATAAGGTAGATAAGATGCTGATGATTGTGCACCATTGACATATTGCTACAATGAAATAGGTTATCTAGAAACAATGATCACAATGCTATGCTGTGTAAGGCCAGATCTAGGTGAGATAAGAACATAATCACATAAATGTGAGAGGTCGCACAACACCAGATTATAGGCCAACAGCTTTATTTGAAATCACAAGCTTTCGGAGCGCTGCTCCTTGGTCAGGTGAAGTGAAGAGATGCATATAGGCACAGCATATATAGTCAGAGAACACTGCCAGATGATTACAGTTAATCTTTCTAACTGCCCTTCATCACACCTCGGCCGAGAGATAATCACGGCAATGTTCGGACACAATCCACACCTTTGATTGCCGTGATTATCTCTCTGCCGAGGTGTGATAAAGGGCAGTTAGAAAGATTAACTGTAATCTTCTGGCAGTGCTCTCTGACTATATATGCTGTGCCTATATGCATCTCTTCACTTCACCTGACGAAGGAGCAGCGCTCCGAAAGCTTGTGATGTCAAATAAAGCTTTTGGACTATAACCTGGTGTTGTGCGACTTCTCACATTTGTCCACCCCAGTCCAACACCGGCATCTCCACATCATAATAACATAAGAAAAAGGAGCAGGAGTAGTGCATACGGCCCTTTGAGAATGTTTCGCCATTCAATAAGATCATGGATGATCTGCTACCTCAACTCCAGCTTCCCACACTATCGGCATATCGCTTCATTCTGCAAAAATCTCTCCATCCCTGTCTTGAATGTAGTCAAAGACTGATCATACACAGTTAGAGAATTCCAAAGATTCCTGACACGTTGAATGCAGCAATGTCTCCTCATCTCAGTTCTAAATGGTGGACCCCTTATTCTGAGACTGTGACCTCTAGACTCCCCAGCCAGGGGAACTATCGTCTCAGCATATACCCTGTCAAGCACTTTAAGCATTTTGCATGTTTCATTGAGATCACCTCTGATTCTTCTAAAATCTAGTGAATATAGGCCTAGTCTACTCAATCTCGCCTCATATGATAATCCTTCGATGCACTCCGTTTGAGGGATGTATTCCTTTCCTTAGGTAAGGAGTCCAAAACTATACCCTGTACTACAGGTGTGGTCTCACCAGAGCCCTATATAATTGCAGTACGACATCTTTATTCTTATAAACCAATCACTTTTAATAAAGGCTAACATACCATTTGCATTCCTAATTGCTTGCTGTACCTGCATGTTAACTTTCTGTGACTCTCATACAAGCACACTAAGGTCCCTCTGAATAACATCATTTCTCAGTCTCGCACCATTTAAAAATATTCTGCTTTTCTATTTTTTGCAACCAAAGTGATTAACTTCACATTTCTCCACGTTATATTCCATCTGCCATATTATTGCCCAATCCCTTAAACTGCCTTTATCCCTTTTTAGCCTCTTTGCATTACACCTGGTTTTGTATCGTGAGCAAACTTGGAAACGCTACACTTGCCCCTCATCTAATTCAGTAATATAGATTGTAAAAAGCTGAAGCTCAAGCACTGGTCCCTGCAGTACCCCACTAGTTACAGCCTGCCAAAACGGAAAAATGGTGCGTATATTCCTACACACTTTTTTCTGTTTATTTAAATCCTCAATCCATGCTAATATTAAATCCCCAAGCCCATGAGTCCCAATTTTGTGTAATAACCACTTGTGTGGCACCTTATTGCCTGAATTTGAAGATCACAATTCATTACCTCCAATGGCTCCACTCTTCTCTTCTGCTTAGGCAGTCCTTCGGAGCCGAGGATGAATTGCTTCCACATTAAAAATTAGTTCTCAGGTGACTGATGAGTCCAATGCGGGACCTAAAGTTTCTGTCACAGGTGGGGCAGACGCTTTTTGAAGGGTCGGGTGGGTGGGGTGTTTGGATTGACATGCGCTCCTTCCGCTGCCTGCGCTTGGCTTCCCCTTGCTCCCGGCGAAGAGACTCGAGGTGTTTGGCGCCTTGCCAGATGCTTCTCCTCCACTTTGTGCGGTCTTAGGTCAGGGATTCCGAGGTGTCGGTGGGGATGTTAAAATTTTTCAACGAGGCTTTGAGGGTGTCCTTGAAGCTTTTCCACTGCCCACCTGGAGCTCACTTGCCGTGCCGAAGCTCCGAGTAGTGTGCTTGTTTTGGGAGTCTCGTATCGGGCATGCGGACAATGTGACCAGTCCATCGGAGCTGATTGAGCGTGGTCAAAGTGTCGATGCTGGGGATGTTGGCCTGAGCGATCACACTGATGTTGGTGCGCCTTTCCTGCCAATGGATTTGCAGGATCTTGCGGAGGCAGCATTGGTGTTACCTCTCCAGTGCTTTGAGGTGCCTGTTGTACAAGGTCCATGTCTCTGAGGCATAGACCAGGGCGGGTATCCCAGCTGCTTTGTAGATCATGAGCTTAGTGCCGGGTTTGAGGTCCTGGTCTTCAAACACTCTCTTCCTCAGGAGACCGAAGGCTGCACTGGCACGCTTAAGGCGGTGTTGGACTTCGTCATTGACGTCTGCCCTTGTTGACAGTAGGCTCCCGAGGTATGGAAAGTGGTTCCACGTTGTCCAAGGCCTGGTCGTGGATTTTGGTAATCGGGCGGTAGTACTGTGTGGCGGGGCAGGTTGGTAGAGGACCTTTGCTTTACGGATGTTTAGTGTAAGGCCCATGCCGTCGTATGCTTCGTTGAAAGGGTTGACGATCGTTTGGAGTTCAACCACCGAGTAAGCGCAGACGCAAGCATCGTCTGCATACTGTAATTCGACGACAGAGGATGGGACGACCTTGGATGTGGACTGGAGGGGACAGAGGTTTAACAGTTTCCCGTTTGTTCTGTAAATTAGCTCCACTCCAGTGGGGAGCTTACTGAGTGTGAGATGGAGCATTGCAGCAAGGAAGATCGAGAAGAGCGTTAGTGCGATGACACAGCCTTGCTTGACCACGGTTCATACGCGGATTGGGTCTGTGGTGGAACCGTTGTTCAGGATCACGGCTTGCATGTCGTCGTGAAGCAGGCGGAGGATGTTGACAAACTTTTGAGGGCTGCCGAATTTGTGGAGGACACTCAATAATCCCGCACGTTTGACAGTGTTGAAGGCCTTTGTGAGATCAAAGAAGACTATGTACAGCGGTTGGTGCTGTTCCCTGAAATTCTCTTGTAATTGACGTGCTGTGAAGATCATGTCCATTGCTCCCCTTAGTGGGCGGAATCCGCATTGCGACTCTGGGAGGCGCTCTTCGGCCACTGGGAGAAGGCGATTGAGGAGGATTTTGTGTAATTACCTCTTGTGTGGCAACTTATTGCATGAATTTGAAAATCATAATGCATTATCTCCAATGGCTCCACTAGCTTGCTAGTTACAACCGCAAAGACTTCTCAAACACGATTTCCCTTTCATAAATCAGTGTTGACGCTGCCCAATTATATTTTGATTTGAATCGTGTCCTGTCACGACTTCCGCAATAATCGATTCTCGCATTTTCCCTTCGACTGATGTTAGCCTACCTGGTCTAACATTCCGTTTTCTTTCACCCTCCTTTCCTTAATAGAGGTTGCATTTGCTTCCTTCCAATCCACGGGGATCATTCTGGAATCTATGAAATTGTGGAATATGAAAACCAATGCATCCACTATCTCTGTAGTTACTTCTTTTAAAACTCTAGGATATAAGCCATCAGGACCAGGGTATTTGATAAATTATAGTCCCGTTATTTTCTTCAGAACAATTTTTTTAATTCCCTCATTCTCGCTAAATTCTTGCTTCTCCATTATTTCTTGAATGTTATGTGTGTCTTTTACCGTGAAAACAGATATAAATATTAATTGAATGTCTTTGCCGTCTCCTTATTCCCCATTATAATTTCTATTTTCTCTGCCTCTAAGGGACCCATGTATACTTTCGCTAATCTCCTCATTTTTACATACCTTTCGAAGCTTTTACAATCTGTTTTTATGCCTCGTGCTAGTTTACTCTCATATTCTCGTTTCTCTTTCTTTATCAATTTCTATGTTATCCTTTGCTTAATTCTAAAATACTCCCAATCCTCATTTCACAAGGTGTTTATTTTCCCAGAGAATATCGGACCTCTGGAAGAGCTTTTCGATTCGTGCAATGCAGGCCAACTCCCTGAATTCATTCCAGCGAGAGCTGGACATGTGCCTGGTTGCGGCGGCCAACACCACTTAGAAAAGGTAGGTACTTCAGAGAATTCGAGGCCTGAATGGCCTTCGGATCGACTCAGTGGGTCGGAGGAATTTCCAACATTTTTCCCCAAATTGGCCTGGATTTTTACCTTGCTTATCGCCTCTCCTAGGATATCACATGGTTTCATAGAAACATAGAAACATAGAGCATAGGAGCAGGAGTAGGCCATTCGGCCCCTCGAGCCTGCTCCGCCATTCGATGAGATCATGGCTGATCATCCAAACTCAGTACCCTATACCTGCTTTCTCCCCATATCCCTTGATACCTTTAGCTTTAAGAAATATATCTAACACATTCTTGAATATATTTATTGACTTGGCCTCAACTACCTTCTGTGGTAGAGAATTCCTCAGGTTCACCACTCTCTGCGTGAAGAAATTCTTCCTCATTTCTGTCCTAAATTGCTTACCCCTTATCCTTAGATATGACCCCTGGTTCTGGATTCTCCGACCATCGGGAACATTCTTCCTGCATCTAGTTTGTCCAGTCCTGTCAGAATTTTATATGTTTCGATGAGATCCCCGCTCATTCTTCTATACTCCAGCGAGTCTAAGCCCAATCGACCCAATCTCTCCTCACTGTCATTCCTGCCATCCCAGGTATCAGCCGTGTGAATCTTCGCTGAACTCCTTCCATGGCAAGAACATCCTTCCTCAGATAAGGCGACCAGAACTGCACACAGTAGGCTCGGGTAGGGCGTGTATATATTGAGATACACAAAGTATTGCAATTGTGTGGAACTGGCTCGGTGTACCATTGGGTAACCTGTCGGCTGTTTTTCATATGTTTGCAAATGGTTCAATGATTCTGTTGGCTTGGGCTGCCTACAGTTTCAAACATAATTTTTATTGTATTCGTGACCAAACAGGAGGGATGCGATTCATAGCGCTGTGTGCATTGGGAGAGGAGAACAAATGATAACAACAGATCGTGGGATCTTACCAATATTTTTCTTTCGTAACTGTTCCTCTGGAAGAATAGAATCAGGTTTCAGAGCAACTATGAAACTAATTCCACTTTGGTAAGATTAAGACTCCCAGGTATTCCAATTCCACTTGTGCAATCCATTTAATTGTACGTTAACATTTCCTATTTCTCAAGCATTTATTCACCTCCGGTTTCAGACAATTGAACAATTCATTTCCAGGCGAGTACCGGCACTGGATTCCACATTCTGCAGAAAGTCATCAAATCATGAAGGATGTAGATACAGTAAATAGGATGAAACTTTTATCACTGGAAGAAGGGTGGGTAACGGAAAGATACAGACTTAAGGAGATTGCCAGTAGAACTAGAAGAGGGTGCTGAGGATATTGTTTTCTTATGCAGAGATTTCACATGATCTGGAGTGCATTGCCTGAAAGGGTAGTGGAAGCCGATCAATCGTACCTTTGAAAAGCGAATTGGTTTATTACTTCAAGGGGAAACATTTTCAGGGCAATGGGGAAAATGACGAAACCTATATTTGTTCCAAAGAGCATCGGCAGGATGGGCCGAATGACATCTTTAGGTGCTGAATCATTCTCTGAACCTCTGGTTAACGATTTTTCTCTCACACTTTCCCTTCGATTCTTTCAGTGATATTCATCGAATCAATATCATTAAACGGGTCTGTCAACATTTAAATCAGCTTTACCCTTCGTAATCTTGAAGGCGTCCCTCCTTTAACTCCTATTCTCTTCACCCAACGAACGCTCTCTTCCTGTGCTCCAGGATCCGAGGATTCTAACCAGAGGGGAAGTTATGTACTTGTTCTTAAAGTCAGCAGGACCGGATGGGATCCGTCCTAGGATGCCGAGGGAAGTGAAGGAAGAAATCATGGAGTGCTGGCCATAATCTTCCAATCCTCCTTAGAAATGCGGGTGTTGCCAGAGGACTGGAGAATTGCAAATGTGCAACTTTTGTCAAAAAGTGCTGTCAAGTTAAACCCAGTAACTAAAGGTCGGTCAGTTTAACCTCGGTAGTGGGATAGCCTTTAGAAACAATAATCAGGGACAACGTTAATAGTCACTTGAAGAAGTGTGGATTAATTAAGGAAAGCCAGCATGGATTTGTTAAAGGCTAATCGTTTTTATCCAAATTGATCGAGTTTTTTGATGAGGAAACAGAGAGGGTTGTTGAGGATAATGCGGTTGACATGGTGTATATGGGTTTCCAAAAGCTTTCGACAAAGTGCCACATAATAGGCTTTCCAGCAAAATTGAAGCCCATGGTATAAATGGGACAGTGGCAGCATAGATTTGAAATTGACTAAGTGACAAGAAAAAGAGTGTAGTGGTGAACGGTTGTTTTTCGGACTGGAGGAAGGTATGCAGTGGTGTTCCCCAGGGGTCGGTTCTGGGATCACTGCTTCTCTTGATGAATATTAATGATTTGGCTGTGGCTGTACAGGGCATAATTTCAAAATTTGCGGATGACACAAAACTTGGAAGTATAGTGAAAACTGAGGAGGATAGCGATAGATTTCAAGAAGGTATAAACAGGCTAGTGGAATGGGCGGACACTTGGCAGGTGACATTTAACACAGAATAGTGAGAAGTGATACATTTTGGAAGAAAGAATCAGGAGGGGAAAAATAAAGTAAATGGTACAATCCTAAAGGGGATGCATGAACAGAGAGACCTGAGGTTATGTGTGCACAAATCGTTGAAGGAGACAGGGCAAGTTGGGAAGGTAATCAAAAAGCTTATGGGATCCTGGGCTTCATGAATAGAGGTATAGAGCACACAAGTTTGGACATTATGATGAACATGTTTAAAACACTGGTTCGGCCTCAACTGGAGTATTGTGTTCAAATCTGGGCATCACATTTTAGGAAGGATGTGATGCCCTTAGAGAGGGTGCAGAAAAGATTTACGAGAATGATACCAGGGATGGGTGATTCAGTTACGTGGATTGACTGGAGAAGCTGGGGTTGTTCTCCTTGGAGCAGAGAAGATTGAGAGGAGATTTGATAAAGAAGTTTATAATCATGAAGGGTCTGCATAAAGTAGATGGAGAGAACATTTACCATAGGACACATGTTTAAGGTGATTGGCAAAAGAACCAAAGGGGATAAAAGAAAAAAGACGTTTTACGCAGCGAGTGTTTAAGATCTGGAATAAACTGCCTGAGAGGGTGGTGGAGGTAGACTAAATCAGAGTTTTCAAAAGGGAGTCGTATAAATACTTGAAATAAAACAAATGCAGGGCTATGGGGAAAGGGCGGGGGATGGGACAACTGAAGTGCTCTTGCAGAGAGCCGGCACGGGCTCTACGGGCCGAATGGCCTTCTTCTGTGCAGTAACCATTGTATGATTGTATAACTCTATAATTGCACAAGGGAACAAGCTGTGAGCTATCCTATGTCAACAGATGTAATAGGATTCCCCTTCTTGTGTTAATCTCAAAAAGCCGACACATGCACGATGGATGGAATAGCCTCCTTCCTAGCTGTGTAATTCCATGAGTTTTAGATCCACTAATTGTAAATATTAGGGACACTGGACAGGTATTGCTGATACTCACCATCCGTCTTGCATTTGTCGATGAGTTCTAAAATGACGAAAATTAAAACAGTTTAATTAACGCTAACAAAATGTGGTGATGGGGCCTCCAATATTAGAGGCTGAATTCAATCAATTTTGACAGTTATTAATAGCAATATTATTGTGAGCGGTCTGAATGGTCTATTCCTGTTCCTATACTCTAGCTCTATACCATTAGTTAGGGTCTATCACAAAAAATGCATTCTCAGAATAGAAATATATTATTGCCGACTGCCGCATTATCAAGTTATTTTTCCTATTATATTATACACTTCTCAACGTTGTTTCTGCGGGTCTAGTCCTGTTTCGTAAAATAGCCGGGGTAGCTCCGGAGAAAGCTGCAGAGAAGGACCAATGGGGTAGATTTTTCTAGAGCTAGGAGTGATAATTCCAGAAAGTGTGGACAGGCGAGCATAAGTGAAAAAGGAGGAATGGCTAAGGACACGAATAGGCAGCTGGTGTAGGGAGCAGGAGGCTGGATAGAATATCTGACAAGGCTGGATGTCCTAGGATGTTGGGTAGGGCACAGTGAGGGAAGTTAGGGTCAGATGCATTAATATATACAGCAGG
The DNA here is from genome assembly GCA_030390025.1 of Squalus acanthias. NCBI lineage: Eukaryota > Metazoa > Chordata > Chondrichthyes > Squaliformes > Squalidae > Squalus > Squalus acanthias. Next base: position 9,932,253 of record CM059453.1, read on the forward strand.
GTCAGTCAACAGATTTTACTGTCATACGGAACTGGAATGCATTGTTGGGGAAAGGAGGGGGAACTGACTTAAAACAATGGCGGTCCCATTGGTCCGCCTTTATATGCCCGCTCGATATTGACTACAATAATCCGAATATCGGGCGTGTACTATAGGGAGCGCTCAAAAAGATTCCTCCGGTCGTGTGTCGTCGGTCAAGTCCAATTTCACCCATCTCCTCTCGACCAATGAAAAGGTAAATCGGGCGGGTGCATCACGGGCGGAAGATCACCTACCTCCCTTTTCACTTTAACCCCTTAACAGGACTTTCGCCGCCTTGGCTTGATTTCAACTTTCAGTGAAGAGGCAATATCAGAGCCGCCGCCAATTATGCACGGCACTCGATTTAACTTTTCATTGAAGGTGTCGGAGAGAGGTCAGATCCGACCCTGCGCCCTATCCTGCCTGTTCGCAAATCCAAAGCCTCTTCCGTTCCTGGATCCAAATGCACAGGAGGATCCCGCCACTGGAAATGGAAGCGGGTGGGGTTCTGCAATATGGGCCGATCCAATATGCCAGCTGGCCAAGTTGACACAAACACCCCCCATGTTCTGATGGTACTTGCCTTTCTCTTTGACGGCCAGATTTTCTTCTGTTATTGTTATAAATAGAAAAGGAAATTTTGGGAGACATTTCTGAGTTATTTAACATCGGTACTCTCCGGTTGCAGTTGCTTGCACACAAATGTGAACATATATATATATATAGTTACCAGGCGTAAGATTTCTAAGGGTTTTCTGTGGGCGGAGGTTCTCCAGAAAGCGGAACCTTCCGCCGCAGAGGCCCTTCTCTAGGGCAGACCTGCGATCTGTCAAGAGCATTCTTGACAGACCGGAAATGCTGGTTTTCCGCGCATGCGCTTGACATGACTGAAACCGCCATTTCCGATTTCCCTACGGGTGTGTACACAGCGCGTGCACACCCGTAGGGATCGGTAATTACGGCCCACAATAACTGGACGAATGCGGAGCACAACAACGGGAGTTATCAATTGCCTTGAATGATATTGCTCACCTGTATCTTGCAAAGCTTTTTTGCACGTGTTTAATTCTGGATGATAGAAAAAGGATGGTTTTTGCATTTCAACTGAACCTCTAGCGCTTTGCCCATAATTATAGCGATTCCAAAAATTGTATGAATTACATCGAATTTACAACACAGAAACAGGCCATTCGGTCCAACAGGTGCATGCCGGTGTTTATATCCACATGCGCTTCCTTCAACTCACTTCCTCTCATATCACATATCATTATATTCTTTCTCCCTCATGTACATATCTAGCAACCCCTTAAATGCACCTATACTATTCGCCTCAACTACTCCTTCTGGTTGCGAGTTCCAAATTCTAACCACTCTATATTAATTGCCCCCAGTTTTGCTCTCGCCACTCCTGGAAACATCTGCTTTACTTCCACGTGGTCCAACACTTCCTTAACCTTAAAGACGATATCAGGTCACCCGTCTGGAAGGAGAGCCCCAGCCTGTTCAATCCTACCTTGTAGATATGACCTCACAGTCTGGTATCATCCTGTCAATGTTTTTGTACCACCTGCTAGCGCTTCGAGATATGTTTTATGGTAAAGGAATAAAGAATTGCAGCTCTACAGCGCCTTTCACGACCACCGGACCTCTCAAAGCGCTTTACATCTAACGAAGTCCTTTGGTAGTGTATATAATGTCGGAAACGCGGCAGCCATTTTGCACACAGCAAGACGCCACAAACAGCAGTCTGATAATGACCAAATAATCTGTTTTTGTTGTGGTGGTTGCGGGATAAATATTGGTCAGGACGCCGGGAATAACTCCCGTGGTCTTCTTCGAAACATGGGATATTTTACATCCACCTGAGTGAGCAGACGGTTTTATTAACGTCTCATCCGAAAGACAGCACCTCCGACAGTGTAGCGCTCCCTCAGCAATGCACTGGCGTGTAAGCTTAGCTTAATGTGTTCAAGTTCCACGAGAGTGTGATTTGAACCCACAACTTTCTAACTAAGAAGAACGAGTGTGCTTCCCACTGAGCCACAGCTGACATTTTTGAGCACAGACGATACACAGTCCTCCAAATGTGGTCTAAGCAGGGTTTTATACTACTTCAAACCAACTTCTTTATTTTTTGTTCCAATTCTATCCCAATGCATACAATCTGCCCAATGTCGGGATAGAATAGACTTCATTACCCTTATTACAATAGGAAAATACTGCGGATGCGGGAAATCTGAAAAAAACAGCACAAAATGCTAGAAACACTCAGCAGGCCAGGTAGCATTCGTGGAAAGAGAAACAGAGTTAACGTTTCACGTCTGGGACCCTTCTTCAGAACTAGAAAAAGCTGGAGGTGCAGCAGATATTAAGCAGGTGCAGAGACAGGGAGAGGGGGGTGGATGAGATGTGCGGAAGGAATTGAAGGAATATACTGTGCTGAATAAGAGGCAGGAAAGATAAAATGTTGCAATGGGGATGGCAAAATTATACAGCATGTAAAATGGGAGCAGGGGTTATAGTTTGAAATTGTTGAACTCAATGTTGAGTCCAGAAGGTTGTAAAGTACTTAAACGAAAGGTGAGGTGCAGTGATAGATAAACGAGAGTTTCGTGCAATTGTTTTGTTGATGACAAAACCGGAAACGTGGGCAACGAACTATCCCTATTATTTAAATAGATCGAACATTCATGCAGCTAATTTAATCACCTACCTGTTCTAAGCTCACGTATTGATGCACCTGTCGTATGCAAACAAATAACCTCTAAATTTGAGCAACAGCACATTATTTACAAAGGAACGCCAAAAATAATTGCTTGTAAAGTTACAACATTGCTTAATCCTGTGCGAACTTCTCGGGGTAGAATTAATCTGCCACCCCTTCTACCCCACGCTTGATATTCAGTTCTCTGGAATTTAATGAAGCTGAATATCGGTGGCGAGTTTAACGAGTCGCAGATGCATTACAGGCCGTTTGGCGTCGTCACACATTACAATTTTATTCCGGTTGATTTCCACAATTGGATCCATGTATTCCGTTCTGAATAGTGCGTTAACGGGAATAGTTTGAATATTCCTCATCTATCCCTTCAATTCAAAGTCTGAATCGTTAATTCATATTAACATGACACTAATCCTCTATCCCTCTGATCAGTCCAGCATCGTTAATGAATATGATACATTGGAATCAAAATCAACTTTGAATTCAACGGATGACGTCAGATTGCGCGGGAGGGGTGGGGTGGGTGCGGGGAATTGTGGGTATGGGAGAATGTGGTCAATACTGAGGAGGCGTGCAACAAATTACAAAAATACATTAATAAACTTGAGAATGTGCATATAAATGTAAAACTGTTTCAACACATGTAAATGTGCGGTATTACATGCTTGTAAGTAAAAAATGGACGCCTCATATTACTTGGACAATAAGAATCTAAATGGGGTAGAGGCTTAAGCCCTTACCATTGGAAAAACCTCTCTAGATATCTCCGCCTAACTACCTCACTCTCTGCTGATTTAATGCGTTCTATCTCTATCATCAAGCATTTGGTCACCAGACCTTATATCTGTTATTTATACCAGTGTCAACATTTATTGAAAACACGTGAGACGTTTTTCCAAGTTTAGGGTGATATATAAATGCAAGTTATTGCTGTTGTCCTCAGAAGTTAGAATATCTAAGATTACTTTGACAGAAGGTGTAGAAACATAGAAACATAGAAAAATAGGTGCAGGAGTAGGCCATTCGGCCTTCGAGCCTACTCCACCTTTCAATATGATCATGGCTGATCCTCTATCTTAATACCATATTCCCGCTCTCTCCCCATACGCCTTGACGCATTTTGCGTCTGGAAATCTATCTATCTCCTTCTTAAATATATTCAGTGACTTGGCCAGCACAGCGTTCTGTGGTAGAAAATTCTCTAGGTTCGTCACCCTCTGATTGAAGAAAGTTCTCCTCATGTCAGTCCTAAATGTCCTAGCCCGTATCCTGAGACTGTTACCCCTCGTTCTAGAGACCCCAGCCAGGGGAAACATCCTCCTGCATCCAGTCTGTCTAGCCCTGTCAGAATGTTATACGTTTCAAAGAGATCCCCTCTCATTCTTCTAAACTCTAATGAATACAAGCCGAGTCGACCCAATCTCTCTTCATACCACAGTCCTGCCATCCCAGGAATCATTCTGGTGAACCTTCGCTGCATTCCCTCTATGGCAAGTATATCCTTTTTTGGTTAAGGAGACCAAAACTGCACACAGTACTCCAGGTGTGATCTCACCAACGCTCTGTATAACTGTAGTAAGACATCCTTGCTCCTGTACTCAAATCCTTTTACAAGGAAGCCCAACATACCATTTTCCTTCCTAACTGCTTGCTCCACCTGCAAGTTTTCTTACAGTGAATTATGTATAAGGACACCCAGGTCCCTCTGCACATCAACATTTCCCAATCTATCACCATTTAAATAATACTCAGCCTTTCTGATTTTATAACCGAAGTGGATAACTTCACATTTAACCACTTACACTGCATCTGCCATGTATTTGCCCACTAACTCAATTAAAACGCCTTGAGACCTCTTTGCATATTTCTTACAACGCACAATCCCACCTAGTTTCGTGTCGTCTGCAAACTTGGAAATATTACATTTGGTTCCCTCATCCAAATCATTGATCTATATATTGTGAATAACTGGGGCCCAAGCACTGATCCCTGCGGCCACCCCGAAAAAGATCAATTTATTCCTACTCTCTGTTTCCTGTCTGTTAAACAATTTTCAATCCATGCCAATATATTCCCCCCAATCCCATGTGCTTTCATTTTGCACACTAACCTCTTATGTGGTACTTTATCAAAGGCCTTCTAAAAATCCAAATGAACCACATCCACTGATTCTCCCTTATCTATTCTAACAGGTACATCCTGAAAAAACTCTAGTAGTGGCATCCTGTGAGTAACCTGGCAATGTACTTATTTAACAGCACTGTTCAAATTAATCCTCCGAGTCTATTTTCTATCCAACATATAGAAACGCATGAAACCGCTCGGCTCCCTATTTTGCTTTATTCCCTGTGATCAATTTATGTGACTTGAACGAAGCCCGAAATTGCACCAAAAGTTTGCTTTAAATTGCACTGGTTACGTTAGGTTTCATTGTTCTGCTACGGTTCTTTTAAATAATCGCTGGAAATCACGGTCGGAGGCTTCCCGAATGAGAATGACTCCGATCTGCAAGTAAACACCGCAACCTACCTGGTGCCTCCGAACGTTCGAATACTCGCGCTACTGGGCCTGCAGTCGTAGGCTTGGGTAAATGTGCACAAATCCCGGGGGCGCATGCATACTAACCTCTTCTGTGGGACTTTATCAAAGGCCTTCTAAAAATGTCCCTGGGATCACTTGGGCCAGGACAACCAATCACAAAAGGGGATTCCCTTCATGCTCATGGGTGTTCCATTTCAGTACGGAATCATCATAGGCATAAACCAAATCCAATAAAAGCAAACCTTTCAAAACAATGAAATAAACATAAATCATCACATGGTCAAAAGTAATTAAATGCAATTGAACTAAACATTACAAAAAAAAATATTTTGGGTTGCTAAAAATAGATTTAAACATTTTTCGAGTTGCCAAAAATAAAGTAAACTAATTTTAAAGATATGGTTAAATCATTAATATAATAATACTTATTTCAACACTTACGTAGGTAAAAGAAGGCTGTACTTCAGATTTTACCAGACGTATGGGTTTCGTGGGCATTCAGTGGCCAGTTTATTTTGATTCGTTTATGGAATGTGGGCGTCGCTGGCAAGGCCAGCATTTAGAGGCCCATCCCGAATTGCCCTTGAGAAGGTGGTGGCGAGCCGCCTTCTTCAACCGCTACAGTCCGTGTGGTGAAGGTCTTATTATTGTGTTTCATAGCGGTTTGTTACAACTGAGTGGCGTGCTAGGCCATTTCAGAGGGCAGTTCACAGTCAACCACATTGTTGTGGGTCTGGAGTCACATATCGGCCAGACCGGGTAAGGACGCCAGATTTCCTTCACTAAAGGACATTAGTGAACCAGATGGGTCTTTACGTCAATCCGATAGTTTCATGGTTACCATTATTGATACTAGCTTTTAATTCCAGATTTATTTAATTAAGTGTATTTAAATTCCCCAGCGACCATGATCGGATTTGAACTCACGACACATGGGGGGAAAAATTCAGTTGGTTGCGCCTCCCGTTAGCGCCTTAAGAAGGCGCTAATGGGGCGCAAAGCCGCTAGCGCCCGGGCGCAGCGATGTTTGCGCCGCTCGGGAACTTAACTAGACATTGTGCGGCGGCGCTAAACTTTACCGCCGCGACCACCTGCGCGCGCAGATTGTGACGTCATTCCATGGTGCAACGCCCTTGTGGCGCCCAGGAGCGGAAATTGAGTGGCGCCCTCTGCCTTACCGCCTGGCGCATCCAACGACCGGAAGACTGAAACGCTAACAATCGCTGTGGGGCTGGGGGGGGGCGCTATTTAAAGGGGGCCTCTTCCTGTCTTTTTCTGTGGTTGACATTTATGCACCACTCGTTCTGAGAGAGAGAGAGAGATTCGGAGAGAGAGAAAGAGAGACTTCTGCATTGAGTCAACGCTTTGTGAGGTAGTTTTGCCTACTGATCCTAACTTCGCTGGTACTTTGGTTGCTGTCCTTCATAACTTTGCTTGCAAAGAGACTATGGGGTCTGCACTGATTGGGGGCGTCGTCCTGCTCCAGCTGAATCGGAGGACACAGAGACGCAGAGAGAGAGTGGCAATGATGGCCAGATGGAGGAGGGCCAACAGGCGTATGTACAGGAGAGCTTACCCTCCCAGGGTATATCGTGAACAGCTCTCCTACATTCATATGTCTGAGGAGCTGTGTTTGCGAAGGCTGCGATTCAGCAAGGAGGTGGTCACTGAGCTCTGCCACCTGCTACAGCCAGATCTGCAGCCTCAACTGAGGTCCAGGACGTCTCTGTCGGTGGCAGTGAAGGTCACAGTGGCTCTCAACTTCTATGCTACTGGCTCATTTCAAGCTGCTGCTGGGGACCTTGCCAATATCTCCCAGTTTGCGGTGCATTGCTGCATCCGGCAGGTCACAAATGCCCTCTTTGAAAGGAGACGAGAGTTCATCTCTTTCCCCATGAGCATAGACAAGCAGCGTGATCGCGCTCTGGGTTTTGCGAGGATAGCGGGCTTCCCCATGGTGCAGGGTGCCATTCATTGCACGCATGCTGCTTTGCGTGCTCCACATAAGAATGCCGAGGATTTCCGGAACAGCAAGGGGTTCCATTCCTTGAATGTTCAGTTGGTCTGTGACCACAGACAGCTGATACTCGCTGTCAATGCCCACTATCCTGGCAGCTGCCACGATGCTTTCATCCTGCGCCAGACCACTGTGGCAGAACTTTTCGAGGCACCGCATCAGCCAGTTGGTTGGCTTCTCGGGGACAAGGGGTATCCATTGAGCTGATGACACCGCTCCGTTCGCCCAACACCGCTGCTGAGCTGCGGTACAATGAGAGCCATCAAGCTACCAGGAACATCATTGAGCGCACAATCGGCGTGCTGAAGCAACGGTTCCGATGTCTCGACCATTCTGGAGGAGCCCTGCAGTACTCGCGTGAGCGAGTATCCAACTTCGTAGTTGTGTGCTGCATGTTGCATAACATGGCAATCGTCAGGACCCAGCCAATGCCACCAGGCCTCGGAGCACCACCAGAGGAGGAGGAGGAAGAGGACGAGGAGGATGATCATCAGCAACACCAAGGCGGGAGGGCGGCCCACAATGGTGAAACTGCAAGGGCCGTCCATCAACGGCTGATAGCAAGCCGCTTCTAGGGCCCCTGCTGTGGAAATAGCTTCTGCCATTGCTAACAACATCAATGAACCCAGCATGCAACCCCTAAGCCGGCCAAGGCACCAATGGTTCCAAACACCAAACATGTATATTTTGAATACAAAAACTTATTTATTTTACAAACTCTGTGTGTGTCATTTCCTCATGACAAACTGATAGAAATAAACACAAAAAAAACAGTCATTTACATAACTGGTTCTTACAACCTGGAGATAATGTCCAAAACACTAAACAAAAGTTGGACCACGAACCTCGGCCTTTAATTACAAAATGACCAGCATTTTGTCACACCTCCTACTTTTTGCCCTTCGAGGGTGATCTCCTTCCCTTGCGCACTTCCCCCCTTCTAACCCTACTGCTCCTCCGTAATGGGACCTCAGTGGCTGCAGCAAGGCTGGTGGAAGGCTGCTGATTGTCAGACCCTGACACTGCAGATGCCCCTGAAGGACGGCCTCGACCAGTTCTGGGCCTGGAGGGCCCGGCTGCAGACTGCACCAACTCTGCATGGGCGGCAGCAGTCTGTCCTACAGGCGGTGGCAAGTGCAGTGGAGAAGTGACAGTGTTGGCAGTTGGAATGCTGTCATCGTGAGAGAGGACAGCAACTCCCTGCTCGACCGACACACTGACACTCCCACGGGGCAGCACTTCAGCATCCGGAGCAATCTGCTGGAGCACAGATTGCTGGCCTGCTGCGGCGCGGTGAGAGCCCCGGGGAAATGTGAACGAACCATCGAGGATGGCAGCAGTCAGTGCTCGCGTGGCCTCAATCTGAGTCTGCATGAGAGCAGTCAGAGATGGGATCACGGCAGTCAGTGACTGAATTGCAGTACTAAGCTTTAGTGTGGCATCCGCCTGTGCTGCAGCGAAGTGCTCCACACTCCTTGCCAGTGACTCAATGCATTCGGGCACCCTTCCCACTGCACCCATGAGCTCAGTGTGCATGCCCACCGCCTGGGTGTTCATTTCTGCGATCAGCCGCTCCTCCTCTGCGTCCATTGCAGTAGGAGTCGCTGGCATACTCTCCCTCTGGGGAGAAGGCCCCCGTTCTTCCCTACTCCCATGGCGTTGCTGCAGCCCGCTGGGTCCTGGAGCTTCACCCTCATCAGACCCTTCCCCCCTGCTCCCCTCCAGGGAAGGCGTGTTCCCAGTGTCGGCATGGGCTTCCTCGGGAGAGGGTGGCACTGATGCACCGGCTTCCTCTTCCTCCTCGGCTGCAGCTTCACTTTCACTGGCAGCTTCAGGGCCCGTCTCCTCAGCTGGTGAATCACCATCTGAAAGCAAGGAGGCACAAGAGTGGCTTTAGCGTGAGGACAGGGTGGCAGTAGTGGAGGAATAAGTGCAGCGAGTTAGCAAGTTGGATTGAAAGTGTCAAAGGCTGGTGTTGTGAGGGACAAGTGGAAGGACAGCGGACAAAAAGGTTATGACCTTACCATTGCTGTCCAGAACGGGGTCGGCGTCTCCAGTGGCGACAGGACCGATCACCCGGCTTGCCACAATCCTGTGGACGCCCTCCTTAAGATCGCTGAGGGGTTGCAGCTGAGGCCGCCCTCCACCTGTCCGTTGCTGCTGTCTCCTATTATGCGCCAGCTTGGCCTGCAAGAAAAAGGACAGCATCTGAGTAAATATACAGCCATGGACTTGCCTGATGTGCCTCCCATAGGTGAATAGCCCTTACTGTATACAGCCATGGTCTTGCCTGATGTGCCTCCCATAGGTGAATAGCCCTTACTGTATGCAAAGTGTGGAATGTGTGTGTGTGTTTCATGCAAGGGCCATAGGTGTTGGATGAGTGTTGTGCATTGGGGATTTAAGACCCTCTGCCCATAGAGTGAGGTTGAGATGGAGGGATGGAGAGGTATTGAGAAAAAGCCACTTACACTGACGACCCGAGTGAGGTCGTTGAACTTTTTGCGGCATTGAACATGGGTCCTGGGCACCATGCTCCTGGAGGAGACGCTCTGAGCCACCTCCCTCCACACTCTTCTGTACTCGCGTGGCAAAGGCCTCCTGCCACTCTCAGGGAAGAGTATAGATCTTCTGCGCTCCACCGCGCCAACCAGAGCATCCAAGGCCCGCTCGGTGAAGCGCTGAGCTCGTTCTCTCACCCTCTCCATCCTTGGCAGCAAAATGGATTCACAGATCTCTCCAGGCCGAGATTCAAGGCTGCAATGAGCAGGGTGTGGCTGGGGAGCAAGATCGCCCCCCCACCCCTTTAAGAACTGGCCGGCGCCAGTGTGTCTGTGTTCCCTCACTGCTCGGCCTTTGCGCCTTAAGACAGGTGTGCAGCGCCTGATTTAGCGCTCCACTCACCTCCCGGGGCGTTAAAAGTGAAGTTTCCAGTCAGTGGCGATAATTAGCGCCAGGCGCTAATTTTTGCGTCCAGACGATATTTGCGCCCCAAACGGGGCGCGACCTAATTTTTCCCCCTTGGACTCTGGATTACTAGCCCAGTAACATTTCCACTACGCTACCGTTGGGCAAATAGCCCAACTTTGTGTCAAAAAATGTCAACTTCCGTTGGACCATACAATTTATCAAGCTGAAGCTTGACAGATCACACGTTTTGGGTTTTCACGCACCTGCATCGCGTGCAGATACCCAGAACTTGCGAGGCATTTCCGACTGCGTACTCAGTTCGTCCACCATCATAGGGTGTACACGAGTCAAAAGCTTAGTGAACGAAATACCAACAAAAAGTGCTGGAAACACTCAGCAGGTCAGGCAAAATCGAGGAGATGAGAAAAAGAGCCAAAGTTTCGGCTCGAACCCTTCGTCAGAGTTGAGACACTCGCCGCAGAATACCTAGCGTCTGACCTGTTCTTGTTGCCACACTATTTATGTGGTTGGTCCAGTTAAGTTTCTGGTCATTGGTGACCCCCAGCATATAGATGGTGGGGGATTCGGCGATGGTAATGCCTTTGAAAATCAAGGGGAGGTGCGTAGACTCTCGCTTGTTGGAGATAGTCATTGCCTGGCACTTGTGTGGCGCGAATGCTTCCTGCCACTTTTCAGCCCAAGACTGAACATCGTCCAGCTTTTGTTTCATGCGGGCATGAACTGCTTCATTATCTGAGGAGTTTATGAATGCATTGAACAACAGCAGTCATCAGAGAACATCCACATTTCTGACCTTATGTTGGAGGGTAGGTCATTGATGAAGCAGCTGAAGATGGTGGGGCCTAGGACACTGCCCTGAGGAACTCCTGCAGCGATGTATTTGGGCTGTGATGATTGACTTCAGCAACCACAACCATCTTTATTTTGCTCAGTATGACTCCAGCCAGTGGAGAGTTTCCTCCCCAATCCTCATTGACTTCAATTTTACTCGGGATCCAATTTGTCACACTCGTTCAAATGCTGCCTTGATGTCAAGGAAATTCACTCTCACCTCGCCTCTGCAATTCAGCTCCATTGTCCACGATTGGACCAGGGCTATAATGAGATCTGGAACCAAGTGTTCTTGGCGTAACCCAAACTGGGCATCAGTAAGCATGTTCTTTGTGAGTAAGAGCCGCTTGATAGCACTGTTGATGAAACCTTACATCACTTTGCTGATGATTGACAGTAGACTGATGGGGCGGTAATTGGTCAATATGGATTTGTCCTGATTTTGTGGACATGGCATACCTGGGCATTTACCCACATTTTCAGATAGATGCCAGTGTTGTAGCTGTACTGCAACAGCTTGACTAGAGGCACGGCTAGATCTGGAGCACATGTCTTCAGCACCACAGCCGGGATGTTGTCGGGGCCCTTTTGGTGTATACAGTACTTTCAGCCGTTCTTGATATCACGTGGAGAAAATCGAATTGGCTGAAGATTGTCATCTTTGAAGGTGGGGAAATCAGGAGGAGGCCGATATGCATCATTCACTCGGCACTTCTGCCTGAACTTGGTTTCAAACGCTTCAGCCTTGTCTTTTGCACTCACGTGCTAGGGCTCCACCATCATTGAGGATCGGGATATTCATGGAGCCTCCTCCTCCCGTCAGTTGTTTAATGGTCCACCACCATTCACGACTGGATGTGGCAGGACTGCAGTGCTTTGATCAGATCCGTTGATTGTGGGATCGCTTAGAGCTGTCTAAAGCATGTTTCCGCTATTTAGCATGCATGTAGTCCTGTGTTCCAGCTTCCCCAGATTGTCACTTATTTTTAGTTACGTCTGGTGCTGCTCTTGGCTTGCTGTTCTACACTCCTCATTAAAGCAAATGTCTTACCCTTGCTTGATGGTAGATTGAGGAATATTGCGTGCCATGAGGTTACAGATTGTGCTGCAATATAATTCTGCTGCTGCTGATGGCCCACAGCTCCTCATGGATTCCCAGTTTTGAGCAGCTGGATCTGCTCTGAATCTATCCCATGGATTACGTTCGTAGTGCCACACAGCACGATGGAGGGTGTCCTCAGTGTGAAGACGGGACTTCGTCTCCATAATGACTGTGCGGTGGTTACTCCTACATATACTATCATGGACAGATGCATCTGCGGCAGGTAGATTGGTGAGGACGTAGTCAATCGGTTTAAACCTCGTGTTTGTTCTCTCACCACCTATCGCTGGCCCAGACTGGCAGCTATGTCCTTCAGGACTCGGTCAGCTCGGTCAGTAGTGGTGCTACCGAGCCAGTCTTGGTGATGGACTTTGAAGTCCCCCACCCAGAGTACATTCTGTGCCCTGGCTACTCTCAGTGCTTCTTCCAAGTGGTTTTCAATATGGAGAAGTACTGATTCATTGGCTGAGGGAGGGCGGTAGGTGGTAATCAGCAGGAGCTTTCCTTGCCCATGCTTGACCTGAAGCAATGAGAATTGTTGGGTTCCTGAGTCAAATATGAGGACACCCAGGGCCACTCCTTCCCGACTGGATACCACTGCGCCGCCACCCCTGTTGGGTATGTCCTGCCGGTGGGTCAGGACGTAGCCAGCTATGGTGATGGAAGAGATTGAGTCATTGGCTGAATGGTATGATTCTGTGAGTATGACTGTGTCAGGCTGTTGCTTGACTGGTTTATAATACCCAAATCTTTATGCGGGTTCAGTTCGCTTGCACGTGGAATAGTCTGATATGACCTGTGGTAACAAGCGAAAACTGAACACACAAATATAAATGTGCGTGCAAGTGAAATATAAAATAACTATTCTTATTCTTACCTAGACCACGGACCAGCGTGTTGCTCTCTATAAGCTCTATAGGTAGAAAGAAGTAAAAGGTTAGCACATGTCCGACAGCCAATGTTGCATTAATTGGATTCCCAATTGTGGGACAGCTGCGCTGTCTGGTCAGTTTAACAGAGATATGCCCGGAATTTGCAATTAGTGGCGAAGCGAAAGTGTACGCCGCTGGCCCAGAACTAATTTTGCACAAGGATCTTGCGATCTCTGTGTCGAGAACTGTGGGTTTTCCAACGTTCAATTCAAATCAATGTAGGTTAGTGGGGCTCCACTTGTGCGAGCTGCTGTGACGTCAACAATCTGTCTAAGCAGCCAATCAAAACGGAGCATTCTCACAGACAGCGAACAAGGAAATGAGTAGCTCATAAAATTCTCACTTTATAAAAATGTTAGAGAGAGCAGAACAATGATTGTGGCTCTCACATGGGTAAAAGGTAAACTTTATTTTAACATGAATATATTTACTCAAATTAATACAAGATTTTTAAATTATTAAAATTCTAGTTTTTAATTAAAATGGATACATTTCTTACTGCACACAATTAAGTTTATTTTTCAAGACCCTTAACCTTTGTTTACCAGAGGTTGCACTATTAAATTCCCCGTTTAAATTATTTCCTTTGGGTCTAACTTTTATTGTGGGATTTAACAACGGTATTATTGCAGAAGAGCCGAAGTTTCGTCAGCATTCTCTGATTTCATTGATTAAACTGATTGCCGGATCTGTGGTGGTGGGGGGTGGGGGTGGGGTGGCGGGCGGTTGAGGGGGGAAACAGCGCCGCCTCTGTCGGAGCTGTGAATGACTGACACAACATCAGGTAAAGCATGCGCCTGCGCCTCGGACAAATCATGAAGTTGCGCTAAATTTCAAAGTTAGAATGACGTTGAACGCTGCCAGTTCGCCACCCATAATATCCGCCTCATTAACATTGATGTTTTCCAAATGCTGCGTTATTGCTTCAGTGTCGCCAAGGATTAAAGATTAATCCACACGATACTGCTGCTAGCAAACCCTGGAGATAAATCCAAGGTGCGGTAAAGTGTAATTTGATAACTTATACGCACATGTCGTTTATCGGTTACAAAAATATTATCGATGGGGACAATAAACCTGTTTGACTGAGAATCAACAATTATCCAATATATTTCAATAGAACTAAGCTGATCAGCGACACTGCCCAAGATGGAGCTTATGGGTTATAATATGATGCCGATGCGATACCAAACAGTTAGAATTACCGCCGAATTCGAATTTCTACTCATCATCTACTAAACATTGCCAGTAAGTACCTTTGTCTTTTCTTTTCAACTTGTCCTCTATGATGGAGAAAGATATTCACTTTGATAATTTAGCAGAACCTAATCCAACGAATGTGGAATCAATCACAACAAATTGATATTTGATGAGAAATGTTACACATAAAAGGACATTTAAATCTCGTTCATTTATTAATAACAAAACTTCAATTTGCATTTATATAGAACATTTCACGGAGGAAAACGAACCATGGAAATTCACAGGCGCATAATCAGATAGTCATTCAAACCGAGCGAAGGAAGGGGCATTTGATCTGAATACCAATCGCTTGGTCAGTGATTTAGGTTTTAAGCAGCATCACAAAGGAGGACAGAGAGGCTGAGATGTTAGGGGAGGAAATTCAAGATCCAATGTAATAAACAGTTCAAACCACTGCCGCTAGGGGCGGGGTGCAGGATGTAAGGAATGCACAATAGGCCAGAATTGGTAGGAGGGCAGTGATCTCGGAGGGTTGTGGAGGGGCAGGAGATTACAGGGTTAAAGACCAACGGCCGATTGGTAAACCAATATTTTTTTTTAATCAAGGCGTGTCCTAATAGAAATAGAACCAATGCAAGTCAGCGAGCAACAGGCAAAGGTGACTTGGTGCAAGTTGAGAAACGGAAGCAGAGTTTTGGATGAGCTCACGTTTATTGATGGATGAAGATGGGAGGCTGACCAGCAGATCATTGGAACAGTAGAGACTGGATACAAGAATATATTTAGGGCTAGTGTGGATGACAATGTACACAAATATCAAACACAGTGGAAGAACTTTCCCCACCTAAAGCTTTTAAGGTTTTGTCGTCTGCTCCTGAATCTGGAACACAGATGAAAAATAACTTTCAGCATTTAAGTTTCAACAGGAGGACAAAGGGCTTAATCAAGAGGGGCAAAATAGCTTACGAAAGCAAGCTGGCGGAAAATATAAAAACTAACTCCAAAAGCTTTTATAAGTATATCAAGAGGAAAAGACTGGTGAAAACCAAAGTTGGTCCATTGCAGTCAGATACGGGGGAATATATAACGGGAAATAAAGAAATGGCAGACCAACTAAATGCATACTTTGGGTCAGTCTTTACGAAGGAAGACACAAAAAAGCTCCCTGGGATATCGGGAAAAATAGGGACATTGGCAAAGGAGGAACTGACGCAAATCAATATCTCTAAGGATATGGTGTTAAGGAAGCTAAAGGGATTGAAGGCGGACAAATCCCCAGGGCCTGATAACATGCATCCTAGGGTACTGAAGGAGGTGGCCCTAGAGATAGTGGATGCACTAAGTATGATTTTTCAGAATTCATTAGACTCGGGAACAGTGCCCATGGATTGGAGGGTAGCTAATGTTACCCCACTATTCAAAAAGGGGGGTAGGGAAAAAGCAGGTAATTACAGACCTGTAAGCCTAACATCAGTTGTGGGCAAAATGCTGGAGTCCATCATTAAGGATGAAATAGCGGAGCACTTAGCAAATGGGGACAGGATAGGACAGAGTCAACATGGATTTACAAAGGGTAAATCGTGCTTGACTAATCAATTGGAATTTTTTGAGGGAGTAACTGGTAAAATAGATGGGGGAGAGCCAGTAGATGTGGTGTACCTGGACTTCCAAAAGGCCTTCGATAAGGTCCCACATAAAAGATTAGCAGGGAAAATTGAAGCTCATGGGATAAAGGGGAAAGTATTGACGTGGATAGAGAACTGGCTGTCAGATAGAAAACAGAGAGTTGGAATAAACGGCTCATTTTCTGAATGGCAGGCAGTAACAAGTGGGGTACCACAGGGATCTGTTCTGTGTCCCCAGCTGTTCACAATTTACATTAATGACCTGGATCAGGGAGTCGGATGCAGCATTTCCAAATTTGCAGACGACACTAAACTAGGAGGGGGGGTGGGCTCAGAGGAGGAGAGCAGGAAGCTCCAGAGCGATTTGGACAGACTGGGTGATTGGGCGGCTAAATGGCAGATGCACTATAATGTGGACAAGTGCGACGTTATCCACCTTGGGTGCAGGAACGGGAGGGCAAATTATTATTTAAATGGCAATAAATTGGGAGAGGGGGAAGTACAGAGAGACCTGGGTGTTCTTGTACACCAGTCACTGAAGGCGAGCATGCAGGTGCAACAGGCGGTCAAGAAGGCAAACGGTATGCTGGCCTTCATAGCAAAAGGGTTGGAATACAGGAACAGGGATACCTTGCTGCAGCTGTACAGGGCACTGGTGAGACCACACCTCGAGTACTGTGTACAGTTTTGGTCGCCTCATCTGAGGAAAGATGTTCTTGCCATGGAGGGGGTGCAGCGGCGATTCACCAGGCTGATACCAGGAATGGCGGGATTGACCTATGAGGAGAGACTATGTAGTTTAGGGAAACATTAATTCCTGTTATTTATCCCATAGGGATTACACTGGAGCCTCCACCATCCTTTCAGGCAGTGTAATCCAGATGCTAACCAGTCGCTGAGTAAAAAAAAATATCCTCATCCTTTTTTTAAACACCATAAATCTGTGTCCTCTTCTACTCGACCCTACAGCCAACGGGACCCGTTTTTCTCTATCTACTCTATCGAGACCCATCATGATTTTGAACACCTCCATCAAATCTCCTCTCAACATTCTCTGCGCCAAGGAGAGCTATCCCACCTTCTCTATTCAGTCCAATTAACAGAAGTCCCTCATCCATGTAAATATACTCGTAAATCATTTCTGTGCCCTTGCTAGGCATTCACATCCATCCTAAAGTGCGGTGCCCAGAATTGGACAAAACACTCCAATTGAGACCGAAGCAGAGTTTTATAAAGGTTGATCATAACTTTCTTACTTTTGTGCTCTATACCACCATTTTATGAAGCCCAGGATCTCGAATGCTTTATTGACAGTTTTGTCAACCTGCCCTGTCATCTTCAACGATTTATGCCCATGTATCCCCAGGTCTCTTTCTACAAGCACGCCGTTTAGCATTGTAGCCTTTCGTTATATTGTCTCTCCTCGTTCTTCCTATCAAAATGTATCACTTCGGAAGCCTATTTTGTGGCACTTTATCAAACGCCTTTTGAATGCCCATGTATACCAAATGAACCCCATTACCCTCATCAACCCTCTCTGTTACATCATCAAAAATCTCCAACCTGTCTAATTGTACACTTACTTACAGTAAATACATAGCCCCTGGCCTCCACATAAAGTTAAACTGGAACAATCTATCAATAGGCACGCTATGCAACACCTTAATTATTTTACAGAGCTGTATAGGTTTGCATTAAAGTCTACAATGCTCTAAATTCAACCGGCCAATATCCTAAAAGGGAACACCTAAAGCAGTTGAAATAACAGCAGACACGGAGAGAGTTGGTTATAATATTTGAATAACTCTCTTAAAGTTCCTCAACATGGAAAGATAGCTGAGTGTGAAGTTCGTTTGTAGAACTGCGGCAAATACACATTTAAATAAATTATAATCACACGTCCAATGCTTCGTATTTGAGACCAGTGAATTGTTTAACCTTTTTCTTTTGCTGCCAGCTTTTCTTCTATTAGGGAGCAAACACATTTACAACTGATGTTAAATTAAGTCAATTAACTCGCGATTTGGTAAAGTTTAAGCGTAACTCCAGAATTACCCAATCAGGAACTATATTACTGCATGTTATGAAATCTGGAACAGTGCATCGAATTGGCGGGATCTCTGCATCAGATTTCTTTAGAAGATATTTTATACGATGTTTTGGAGTATTGTGCAGTGATAGGAATAAATATTCTCTTCATGATTCGCCATGTAAAAAAAAATTCAAAATTAAGGTTTGCATGCATATTGAACTTTTGGTTCATCTCAGTCTGCTTATAGTTACAATAACTGGTCTGATGCGGAGTGTAACTGAGGAAGCTTTCAATTGTCACCAATCATTTGGCTCACCTGCATCTCGTAAAGCTTTTTTGCACGTGTTTAATTCTGGATGAGAGAAAAAGGAACTTTTTGCATTTCAACCGAACTTTTCGTGCTTTGCCTATAATGATACCGATTCCAAAAATGGCCTGAATTACATAGAATTTATAACGCAGAAACAGCCCATTCGGTCAAACTGGTGCATGCCGGAGTTTACGATCCACACGATCCATCTCCAAATCTATTTCATGTCCTTCTATCATCATATCCTTTTATTCATTTATCCCTCATGTACACATCTAGCTTCCCGTTAAATGCATCTATACTATTCGCTTCAACCACTTCCAGCGTTACTCTGATGCTGGCCTCTTGTGATCATTTATTTCCTTCGCTCCACCATTGGTGGCAGTGATTTCAGGGTCCTAATCCCTAAAATCTGTAAATCGTAAACTAACTCTCCTCTTCACCTACTTTGATGGCAAAGCCTGTACTATGGGTAAAGAAAAGTCCAGCCTATTCAAATCGAGAGAACAGTAATGTAGCGAATTTAATCACCTACCGGTTCGCATCTCACGTATTGATGCCCCTGTTCGAGGCAAACAAATATCGTGTAAATTTGAACATTAGCTTCGAATTGCAGTGGTCACGTTAGGCTTCAATTTTCTGCTAAAATTATGTTGCATAATTCCATGTATAATGGGCCTGCATTTGTGATCGGTGGTCCCCGTGTGTGATTGGCTCCAAACCGCAACTACACTCCGCACCTACCTGATGTTCCCAGAGTTTCGTACAGTCACGTTCCTGGGACTCTACATGTACGCATGTGTAAACTCCCACGTATCCCAGGTGTACAGGAAGCCTCCCTGGTATCACTTGGGCCGTTCCAACCCATCACAAAGCGGTATTCACATCATGGTTATTGGGATACCTTTACATATTGAATTACTGGAAGAATGAATAACAAACCCCTAACATCACAATTACACACCAGTTAAATTAAATAAATCATTACAAGCAAAAAATTAATTAAATAAATTTCGTTCAACATTTAAAAGAAAACTGCTTCATTATCTGAGGAGTTGTGAATGGCACTAAACTGCAGCAGTCATCAGCGAACCATCACATTTCAGACCTGATGTTGCAGGGAAGGTCATTAATGAAACAGCTGAAGATGGTTGTGACACTGCCCTGAGGAACTCTTGCAGCGATGTCCTGAGGCTGTGATGATTGATCTTCAACCTCCACAACCATCTTCCTTTGTGCTAGGTATGACTGCAGCCATTGGAATGTGTTCCCCCCAATTCCCATTGAAATCAGTTTTACTTGGGCTCCATGATGCCACACTCGGTCAAATGCTGTCTTGATGTCAAGGAAAGCCACTCTCACATCACGTCTGGAATTCAGCTCCTTTGTCCATATTTTGATCAAGGCCATAATGAGTCGGGAGCCGAGTGGTTTTGGCGAAACCCAAACAGTGCATCACTGAGCAGGTTATTGTTGACTAAGTGCAGCTTGATAGCACTCTGAATGACAACTTCCATCACTTTACTGATGATTGAGAGTAGACTGGTGGGGCGGTAATTGTCCGAGTTGGATTTGACCTGCTTTTTGTGCACATGACATACCTGGGCAGTTATCCACATTGTCTGTTGTAGCTGTACTGGATCTGCTTGATGTTATCGGGACCCATAGTATTTGGTATATTCAGTGCGATCAGCCGTTTTTGATATCACGTGGAGTGAATCGAACTGGCTGAAGACTGGCTTCTGTGATGGTGGGGAACTCAGGAGGGGGCCGATATGGATCATCCACTCGGCACTTCCGACTGAATTTGGTTACAAACGCTTCAGCATTGTCTTTTGCACTCACGTGCTGTGCTCCACCATCATTGAGGATGGGGATATTGATGGAGCCTCCTCCTTCCGTTAGTTGTTTAATGATCCACCACCATTCACGACTGGATGTGGCAGGACTGCATTGTTTTTATCTGATACATTGATTGTGGGATCGCCTAGCCCTGTCTATAGCATGCTTCCACTTTTTAGCATTCATGTGGTCGTGTGTTGCAGTTTCCCCAGAGTGGTACCTCGTTTTTAGGTGCGCCTGGTGCTGCTCCCGGCATGCTCTTCTATACAACTTATTGAACCAGGGTTGGTTCCCTGGCTTGGTTGTAATGGTAGAGTGAAGGATATGCCGGGTGATGACGTTACAGATTGTGGTGGAATACATTTCTGCTGCTGCTGATGGTCCACAGCGCCTCATGAGTGCGAGATCTGTTCTGGATCTATCCCATATAGCACGGTGGTAGTGCCACGCAACACAATGGAGGGTCTCCTCAGAGTGAAGACGGGACTCCGTCTCCACAATAATTGTGCTGTGATCACTGCTATCAATGCTGCCATGGACAGATGCATCTGCGACAGTTAGATTGGTGTTGACTAGTTCAAGTAGTTTGCTCCCTCGTGTTGATTCTCTCACCACCTGTCGCAGTTCCAGACTGACAGTTTTGTCCTTCAGGACTCTGCCAGCTCGGTCAGCATTGGTGCTACCGAGCCACTCTTGGTGATGGACATTGAAGTCCCCCACCCAGCGAACATTCTGTGCCCTACCAATTCTCAGTGCTTCTTCCAAGTGGTGTTCAACATGGCGGAGTACTGCATCATCGTCTGAGGGACGGCGGTCGGTGGTAATCAGCAGAAGGTTTCCTTGACCAGGCTTGAACTGAAGCTATGAGACATCATGGTGACCCGTGTCATTGTTGAAGACTCCGAGGGCCACTCCTTCCTGACTGTATAACATCGTGCCGCCACCGCTGGTGGGTCTGTCCTGCCGTTAGGACAGGACATACCAGGGATGGTGATGGAGGAGTTTGAGACATTGTCTAAAATGTATGATACTGTGAGTATGACTGTGTCAGGCTGTTGCTTAACTGATTTATAATACCCAGATCTTCATGCGGGTTCAATTCGCTGGCACGTGGACTGCGCTGATATGACCTGTGTTAAAAAGCTGAACCTGAACACATTAAATATCACTGTTCGTGCAACTGAAACATAAAATAACAATTCTTATTCTTACCTAGACCATGGATCAGCGTGTTGCTCTCTATAAGTTCTGTAGGTAGAAACATTTAACAGGTTTGCACGTGTCCAACAGCCAATGTTGCATGTATTGGATTCCCTATTGTGGGACAGCTGCGCTGTGTGGTCAGTGGAATAGAGATATGCCCGGAATTTCAGTTAGCGGCGAAGCAAAACTGTTCGCCGCTGGTCCAGAACTAATTTTGCACAAGGATCTCGCGATCTCTGTGTCGAGAACTGTGGGTTTTCCAACATTCAATTCAAATCAATTTCGGTTAGTGGGGCTCCCCTTGTGCGAGCTGTTGTCATGTAAACAATCTGTCTAAGCAGCCAATCAAAATGCTGCATTCTCACACACAGCGAACAAGGAAATGAGTAGCCCTTAAAATTCTCACTTTATAAAAATGGTAGATAGAGCAGAACAAAGATTGGGGATCTCACATGGGGACAAGGAGTTTATTTTTCCAGTATCTTAACGTTTGATTAGCAGAGGCTACGCTGTAAAAATCCGAGTTCAAACTAATCCCTTTTGGTCTAAGTTTTAGTGTGGAATTTAACAACGGTACCATTGCAGAAGAGAAGAAGTTTTCGTCAGTTTTCTCTGATTTCATTGATTAAACTGGTTGCCGGATCTGTGGTGGTTGGGGGCGGGTGCTTGAGGGTGGAACAGCGCAGCCTGTGTCGGAGTTGTGTATATGATGCGGAGATGCAGGTGTTGGACTGGGGTGGACAAAAATGAGATGTCGAACAACACCAGGTTATAGTCCAACAGTTTTATTTAAAATTACGAGCTTTCAGAGCTGCTGCCCCTTCATCAGGTAGAGGTACAGTGAGGGAATCTAATACACAGTATATATACACTGAGAGCGATTTGTCTGCAGAGATACAATCTGCTGGGAAGGCATTACATCAAAGACACATCAGAGTGCAGCTAAGACAATGAGGTGGGTCACAGGGGGTCCAACGTGTCAAATGTTGCCGTCTGCAGTTGAGCTTTTAACTTTTTTTTTGGTTGTTTTTTTATTTTTTGCTTGTGTTTTGTTTTTAAAACTGGAGAGACAGACAACGATGTCGAGTCACGTTCTGTAGCGTGACATGAACCCGAGATCCCTATTGAGGCCGTCCTCATGTGTGCGGAACTTGGCTATCAGTTTCTGCTCGATGATTTTGCTTTGTCGTGTGTCTCGAAGGCCACCTTGGAGTAGGCTAATCGCAGATCCGAGGCTGAATGTCCTTGACTGCTGCAGTGTTCCCCGACTGGGAGGTAACAATCCTGCCTGGCCATGCAGAAACTGAGACAAATTATGAACGGACACCGCGCAACAATCGCCAGGCAGGAGTGTTCCCTCCCAGTCGGGGAACACTTCAGCAGTCAAGGACATTCAGCCTCGGATCTGCGAGTTAGCGTTCTCCAAGCCGGCCTTCGAGACACACTACAACGCAAAATCATCGAGCAGAAACTGATAGCCAAGTTCCGCACCCATGAGGACGGCCTCAATAGGATCTCGGGTTCATGTCACGCTACAGAACGTGACTTGACATCGTTGTCTGTCTCTCCAGTTTAAAAAAAAAGCACAAAAAAAACAACCAAAAAAAAACAATAAAAAAAAAACAAAAAAACAAAAGCTAAAAGCTCAACTGCAGACGGCAACATTTGACCCGTTGGACACCCTGTGACCCACCTCATTGTCTTAGCTGTACTCTGATGTGTCTTTGATGCAATGCCTTCCCAGCAGATTTTATCTCTGCAGACATATCGCTCTCAGTGTATATATACTGTGTATTAGATTCCCTCACTGTACCTTCACCTGACGAAGGAGCAGCAGCTCCGAAAGCTCGTAATTTTAAATAAAACTGTTGGACTATAACCTGGTGTTGTGCGACGTCTCATCGGAGTTGTGTATGACAGACACAACATCAGGTGAAATCGTGCGCCTGCGCCAGGACCCAACCTCGAAGTCACGCTGTGTTTCAAAGGCAGAATGACGGTCAACGCTGCCAGTTCGCCACACATAATTTCCGCCGCATTAACATTGATGTTTGATAAATGCGCCATTATTGCTTTGGAGTAGCTAGGGATTGAAGATTAATCCACTCGAAACTGCTGTTAGCAAACACTGGAGATAAATCCAAGGTGCAGGAAAGTGCATTTTGATAATTTATTTGCTCATTTTGTTTATCGGTTACAAAAATATTAGCGATGGGGACAATAACGATGTTTGACTGAGAGTCAAGAGTCATGCAATAGATTTCAATCGAACTAAGGAACATTGGCCCATATAATAGGTGGCTGATTAGTGATACTGCGCAAGATGAAGCTTTTGGGTCATAACAGGCGCCCGATAAGATATCACCCAGTTTGCACCACCGCCGAATTTGAATTTTAACTCATCGTCTACTAAACATTGCCAGTAAGTACCTTTGTCTTTTCTTTTTAACTTGTCCTCTGTGATGGAGAAAAATATTCAATTTAATAATTTAGCGGAACCTAATCCAACGAATGTGGAATCAATCACGACAAATAGATATTTGCTGAGAAATTTTACACCTAAAAGGACATATAAAACTCGTTCATTTATTAATAACAAAACTACAATTTGCATATATATATAGATCATTTCACGAAGGAAAACGAGCCAAGCAAATTCAGACGCGCACTATCTGCCAGTCCTTGACACCGAGCGAAGGAAGGGGACATTTGATCACAATACCAAACGCCTGGTCAGAGAGGTAGGTTTTAAGCAGCATCATAAAGGAGGACAAAGAGGCTAAGATGTTACGGGAGAAAATTCCTGATTTAATGTTACAAATAGTTCAAACCACAGCCGCTAGGGGCGGGGTGCATGATGTTTGGACTGCACAATAGGCAGGAATTGGAACAGCGCATGATCTATGAGTGTTGTGTAGGGGCAGGAGGTTACAGGGCTAGCGACCAAGGGCCGATTGTAAAACCCAATTTTTTTTTAAAATCAAGACGTGTCCTAATAGAAATAGAACCAATGCAAGTCAGCGAGCAACAGGCAAATGCGACTTGATGCAAGTTGGGAAACGTCAGCAGAGTTTTGGATGAGATCACGTTTATTGATGGAAGAAGATGGGAGGCTGACCAGCAGATCACTGGAACAGTAGAGACTGGATACAATTATATATTTGGGGCAAGTTTGGGTAACAATGTACAAAAATATCAAAAATAGTCTAAGAGCCTTCCCTACCTAAGGCTTTTAAGGTTTTGTCGTCTGCTCCTGAATCTGGAACACAGAAGAAGCAGAACTCTCAGCTTTTAAGTTTCAACATTAATTCCAGTTATTTATTACATAGGGAAAACACTGGTGCCTCCACCACCCTATCAGGCAGTGCATTCTAGATCCGAAACACTCGCTGAGTACAATACAATCGTTGTTCTTTTTTTAAACAACTTAAATCTGAGTCCTCTGGTACTCGACCCCACAGCCAATGGGATCCGTTTCTCACTATCTACTCTGTCTAGACCCTCTGGTTCCCGACCCTTTCGCCATTTTGAACCATTTCTCTCTATCTACTCTGTCGAGACCCATCATGATTTTGAACACCTCTTTTAAATTTCCTCTCAACGTTCTCTGCTCCAACGAGAACAACCCCACCTTCTCAAGCCATTCCAAGTAACTGAAGTCCCACATCCATGGAAACGTTATCGTAAATCATTTCTGCACCCTCTCTGAGGCATTGACATCCTTCCGAATGTGCCGTGCCCAGAATTGGACTGAACACTACAGGCTGAGCCAGTGCTTTGTAAAGGTTCATCATAACTTCCTTGCTTTTGTATTATATGCCAACATTTTATGAAGCCCAGGATCCCGTATGCTTTATTGACAGTTGTTATACATGCGCTGCCATCTTCACCTTTTAGTGCACATACAACCCAGGTTTCTCTGTTCATGCACCATGTTTAGCATTTTACACTTTCGATATATTGCCTCTCCTCGTTCTTCCTCCCAAAATATATCATTCCGCAAGCCTACTTCGTGGCACTTTCTCAAACGCCATTTGGATGTCCATGCACTACACGTCAACCACATTGCTCACGTCAAAAATCTCGAGCCGGTCTAATTGTACACTTACTCAGATTAAATACAGAGCCCCTGGCATCCACATAATGTTAAACTGGAATAATCAATCAATAGGAAAGCTATCCAAAACCTTCATTATTTGAAATACCTGTATAGGTTTGCATTAAATTCTAAGCTGCTCGAAATTCAATCGGCGAATATTCTAAAACGGAACAACTAAAGCAGTTGAAATAACAGCAGACACGGGGAGAGGTGGTTACCAAATTTTAATAATTCTCCTCATGGAAAGATAGATTAGTGTGAAGCTGGTTTGTAGAACTGCCGCAAATATGTATTTAAATAAATTATAATCACCCGTTCAATGTTTCATATTTGAGACCTGTGAATTGTTCAAAATAACAACAGAAAACGCTGGAAAAACTCAGCAGGCCAGGCAGCATCCGTGGAGAGAGAAACAGAGTTAACGTTTCAGGTCGAAGACCTTTCGTTAGAACTGGAAAAAAAAGCAGGAAATGAAATAGATTGAAAGCAAGGATAAAGCTGGGAAAAGGGGGAAGGGGATGAAAGAACAAAAGGAGTGATTAAGAGACATTGAGAGACATTAAGAGATCATCAAGGCAAGACGAGGTGTTGATGTAACAGGATAGCAAAATACTGCGGATGCTGGAAATCTGAAATAACAACAGAAAACGCTGGAAAAACTCAGCAGGCCAGGCAGCATCCGTGGAGAGAGAAAGAGAGTTAACGTTTCAGGTCGATGACCTTTCGTCAGAACGTTGATGTAACAGGTTCAGGCTGAATGAAGTGTGAAATGCACTGGCAGAATGAAGGACAGCTGCCAGCTCCTGGGAGGAAAAAAAAAGGGGGTGGGGCCCAAACAAAAGGGTGGATGAAAAAATAAAATATAAATGTGATAGGGGCCGAGGGTATGATCTAAAATTTTTGAACTCGATATTGAGTCCAGAGGGCTGTAGCGTGCCTAAACTAAAGATGAGATGCTGTTTCTCGATCTTACGCTGCGCTTCCGTGGAACAGTGTAATAGGCTGAGGACGGTGAGGTCAGAGTGGTAGTAGAGCGGAGAATTAAAGTGAATTGTTCAACCTGGTTACCTTTATCTTTTGCTGCCAGCTTTTCTTCTATTAGGGAGCAAACACATTTCTAAATGATATTTAACTCAATCAAGGAACTCGCGTTTTGGTAAATATTCATCTTAACTCCAGATGTGCTAAATTACG
Source organism: Squalus acanthias (assembly GCA_030390025.1). NCBI lineage: Eukaryota > Metazoa > Chordata > Chondrichthyes > Squaliformes > Squalidae > Squalus > Squalus acanthias. Next base: position 9,958,858 of record CM059453.1, read on the forward strand.
ACATGTTATGGAAACTGGTACAGCGCTACAAATTAGCGGGAGCTGTGAATCAGATTTCCTTAGAAGTTATGTTGTAGGATGTTTTGGAGTATTGTGAAGTAATAGGAATAAATATTCTCTTAATGATTCGCCAGGTGAACAAAATTCAGCTTTGCAAGTTCATTGAACTTTTGTTTCATCTCAGTCTGTTTAGAGTTACACTCACTGGACTGATGTGCAGTGTAACTGATGAAGTTTTCAATTGGCACGAATGATTTTTCTCACCTGCATCTTGTGAAGCTTTTTTGCACGTGTTTAATTCTAGATGATAGAAAAGGAACGTTTTGCATTTCAATGGAACTTCCAGTGCTTTGCGCATAATTATACCAATTCCAAAAATTGTATGAGTTTACAACCAAGAAATAGCACATTCGGTCCATATGGTGCATGCCGGTGTTTATGATCCACACGATCCACCTCCAAGTCTGCTTCCTCTCATTCTGTCAACACTTCCTTTTATTAATTTCTCCCTCATGTACATATCTAGCTTCCCCTTAAATGCGTCGATACTATTCGCTTCAACCACTTCCAGTGGAAGGGAGTTCCACATTCTCACCTCTCTGGGAAAAGACGTTTCTTTGGCTTCCTTATTTGATGACTATCTTATATTGACGGCCTCTAGTTATGCTATTCCCCACAAGAAGAAAAACTCTGTATCTATTCTATCAAAACCTTTCATAAATTTAAATACTTCTATTGAATCACCCCTCAGCCTTCTCTTTTCAAGACAAAAGTGACTCAGCCTGCTCATTATTTCCTGGTAGTTATACCCTCGCATTTCTGTTGTTATCCTTGTAAATTTTCTCTGCACCCTCTCCAGTGCCTCTATATCCATTTTATAATATGACGGCCAGAACTGCTTGCAGTACTCTAAGTATGGTTTAACCAAGGCTCGATACGAGTTCAGCATGACTTCATTGGGCCAAAAATTCGGAACTTGCCCGGTGAGTACGCACTGTGTACACACCCATAAGGCCGCCTGAAGGGCCGGTTTCCGGCATGCACTGCGCATGCGCGGGAAACCGGAACTTCCGGTCTCGTGAAGGGAGCGGTTCAGAGGTGAACCGCGAGCGCGGAAGAGGCTGCGCGCACGCAGCAAACTTAGGTTTTTTTCAGTTTTCTCCGGGAGGGTAAGTAAAATGGGCTTTTAAAATGGAGGTGCAGGACCCGTTTTCAACAAGGTAAGTGGTTAATTAATTACAACTAAAAAAATGTTCAAAAGTTTTATCTTTTTTCGGTACTTTAAAGAAAGGTAGGTTTATTTTTAGCACTGTTAAAAAGTATTTTAATTTTTTCAAAAATTCAAATTTTTGTTTAAAGTAGTTAATTTATTTAACTTATAGTTGTTCTAAAAATATGATGTTTTTTTAATTTATTTGCAGTTTGGCTCTTCTTTTGGGGCCGATTTCAATTAATAGATTTGACAGGTGTTCCTGTCAAATTTATGAATGAAAGATGGTCTGCTGCCATTGGCTCTCCGTGGCCCACGTGATCCCACGGTACGCATCGCACTAACTACGCCCCTGGGACGCGCAAGCACTGTGCGCTGGCAGTTGGAGCAGGCCCAGGAGTTGAAGTCCCCGTGGGCCCAGAGGTCAACGGCAGGCGCGGTAGGTAAGAGCGCACGTGATCCTTACCCCTTCGGCAAGCCGGAGAGGCGAATTTTTGGGCCAATACATTTCAATTCTGTCCCTCTCGAAATCAAGCCTGATTTGCTTTAATTTATGTGCATAGATCCATAGAGGATAACACGTCGCAAGTGCGCTGTTATCACTCTGTTTCAACTCTTCGCCACATTACCACTGAATCCTCACTCCCCGCCTGATTAAGACTAAATGCAGTATATAAACGAGCTTCCAAATCAGACCGGCTCCATTACAGCGTGAGGTTTGGTTACATTCCGACGATTACAACACCAATAACAGGGATTTTCAGAAGATGACTATAGCACAAAATGGAGGAATACAGCACAACGTTTAACTGGGCTGGAATGAAAATAATATCAATTAAGGTAATTCCATTGGCTCTCAACTCCATATGCCTGTAACATACTCCTGCCCTACAACCCACTTTGATCTCTGCGTTCCTCCAATTCTGGCCACTTATGAATCTCCGATTTCGTTTGGTCCACCATTGATGGCAGTGACTACAGGTTCCTAGTGACTAAACTCTGTAATTCGCCAACCAATTCTCTCCTATTCCCACTTTGATGTCAAAGCCTGTATCATTGGAAACGAAAAATCCTGCGTATTCAACTCGATCGAACAGTCATGCAGCGAATTTAATCACCTACCTGTTCTAAGCTCACGTATTGATGCCCCTGTTCGAGGCAAACAAATAAAATGTAAATTTGAGCAACAGCTTTGTATTGCACTGATTAAGTAATTCTTCAATATTCTGCTCAATTTAATTTGCATAAATCCACACATGCGTAGTGTCCCACGTTTGAATTTGATCTCCATTCATACATTTGACAGGTCTATCTGACAAGTGTATGAAGGGAGATTCCCTTCATTGATTGGCTCCCCATGGCCCACGTGATCGCAGGGGCGCTTGCGAACCGCATGCGCCCCTGGTATAAGTAAGCACTGCGTACTTGGAGTTGCAGGGGCCCAGCATCGGAACTGTATGCACCTCGGGAGCCCTTAGGTAAGTGCTCAGATTTTTTTCCAGATGGGAGGCCTCCGCACGCGTGAAGCCTCCGATCGGAAAATACGGCCCAATTACATATAACTATTGATGGAATTGAATGACAAAGGAACTAATATTGTTCTTACCGAGACCATGGACCAGCGCGCTGCTCTCTAAAAGTTCTGTGTTTGGAAAAAAGGAACAGGTTAGCACGTGTCCAACAGACAATGTTGCATTAATTGGATACCCAATCGTGGGACAGCTACGTTGTGTGGTCAGTGGATCAGAAATATTCCGGTAATTTGCAGTTAGCGGTGAAGCGAAAGTGTTCACCAATGGCACCGAAGTAGGCTTTGCACAAGGATCTCGTTTGCTCTGTGTCGAGAACTTTGGGATTTCCATCGTTAAGTTCAGATCGATGTAGCTTGGTGGGGATATCATTGTCCGAGTTGCTGTGACGTCAAAAAGCTGTCTAAGCACCCATTCAAAACGTCGAATTCTCATAGACAGCGACCACGGAAGTGAGCAATCTCCCACGTAGGATTGCACAGGATCTACGACAAAGAAACAGGACAATCGGCCGAAGCAGGACTTACCAGCCTTGATGCTCCACGCAAGCATCTCCCCGTCTTTCCTCATCTACTCTATCAGCATAACCCTGAATTCCGTTCTCCCTCATATGCTTATCTAGCCACCCCTTAAATGTATCTATGCTAATCCCTTCAACCACTCCCTGTGTTAGCGAGTTCGAGAATCTCACCACACTCTGCGTAAAGAAGTTTCTTCTGAATTCGCTATTTGATTTTTGGTGATTATCTTATATTGATGGCCTGTAGTTATGATCTTCAGCACAAGTGGAAACACTAACTCTGTACCTACTCTATCAAAGCCTTTCATAATTTTAAATACCTCAATTAGGTCACCCCTCAAAATTCCTTTTTCAAGCGAAAAGAGAACCAGCATGTTCATTCTTTCCTGATAGGAGCAGACTCAGATTTCAGTGCATCATGTTTCAAAGGCGGAATGACGGTGAACGCTGCCAGTTCTACAACCATGATATCCAACGCATTAAAGTTTATGTTTAACTAAAGCTCCATTATTGCTTTGGAGTCGCCAGGGACTGAACATTAAGCCGCACGACCCTGCTGCTAGCAAACCCTGGAGATAAATCCAAGGTGCAGTAAAGTGTATTGCGGTAATTTATTTGCACATTCATGTTAGTTGGTTACCACAATATTAGCGATGGGGACATTAAGGCTGTTTTACTGAGAGTCAAGAATCAACCAATAGAATCCAATAGAACTAAGTATCAAGGGACCATATAATAGGAGCCATGATGTGGAGATGCCGGTGTTGGACTGGGGTGGACAAATGTGAGAAGTCACACAACACCAGGTTATAGTCCAACGGCTTTATTTTAAATCACCAGCTTTCGGAGCGCTGCTCCTTCGTCAGGTGAAGTGAAGAGATGCATACAGGCACAGCATATATAGTCAGAGAACACGGCCAGATGATTAGAGTTAATCTTTCCAACTGCGCTTTATCACATCTCGGCAGAGAGTTAATCATGGCAATCAAAGATGTGGATGGTGTGAAAACAGGTCAGTCAGGAAAACATTACATCAAAGACAATGAGGTGGGGTCACAAGGGGTCAAATGTGGCAGATGCTGGGGTCTGTATGGGAAACAAAAAACTTTTTTTGCTGGAAATCATAGCAGGTCCGTCCGCATCAGTGCAGAGAGAACAAGCCAACGACGACTCGAGTCTGGATGACTCTACGTCGGTTAAGCGTTCTCCAAGGTTCCTTCGAGACTCACGAGAACGCAAAATCGGCGAGCAGAAACTGATAGCCAAGTAACGCACCCATGAGGACGGCCTCTACCGGGATCTTGGGATCATGTCACGCTACATGAAACCCCGCCTGTCATAGAGTCATCCAGACTCGAGTCGTCGTTGGCTTGTTCTCTCTGCACTGATGCGGACGGACCTGCTATGATTTCCAGCAAAAAAAGTTTTTTGTTTGCCATACAGACCCCAGCATCTGCCACATTTGACCCCTTGTGACCCCACCTCTTTGTCTTTGATGTAATGTTTTCCTGACTGACCAGTTTGGACACCATCCACACCTTTGATTGCCGTGATTATCTCTCTGCCAAGGTTTGATAAAGGGCAGTTAGAAAGAATAATGTAATCATCTGGCAGTGTACTCTGACTATATATGCTGTGCCTATATGCATTTCTTCACTTCACCTGATGAAGGAGCAGCGCTCGGAAAGCTTGTGATTTCAAATAAAGCTGTTGGACTATAACCTGGTGTTGTGCGACTTCTCACATTTGTCCACACCAGTCCAACACCGGAATCACCACATCATGACCAAAATATTAGCGATGGGGACATTAAGGCTGTTTTAATGTGAATCAAGAATCAATCAATAGAATCCATTAGAACTAAGTGTCAAGGGGCCATATAATAGGAGGCTCATTAGCAGCAAAGCCCAAGATGAATTTTTTGAGTTATAATATGCGGCCGGTTACCCAGTTAGCACTAACGCCGAATTTAAATTTCTCCTCATCAGCTACTAAACAGTTCCAGGAACTACCTTTTTCTCTTCTTTTCAACTTGTCCTCTGTGATGGAGAAAGATATTCACTTGGAAAATGCAGAGCAAAAAATTCCAACGAATGTGGATTCAATCTCAACAAATTGATATTTGCTGTTATACATTACATAGAAAATGACATATAAATCTCGTTCATTGATTAATAACAACAATACGACAACTTGCATTAATATAGAACGTTTTACATTGGAAAAGGAGCAGGGACATTACAGGCGCATAATCAGACAATCAGTAAAACCGAGCCAAGGAAGGTGACAATCGGTCAGAATACAGAACGCTTGGTCAGAGAGGTCGGTTTTAAGCAGCATCATGAAGGACGACAGAGCGGCTGAGATGTTAAGGGTGAAAATTCCAGATCTAAGGATAAAATGAAATAAAGGCACTGCCGCCAGTTGGCGGGGTGCAGGATCTTTGGAATGGACAATCGGCCAGAATTCCTTATCTGAGGAAGGATGTTCTTGACCTGGAAGGAGTTCAGCGAAGATTCTATAGGCTGATACCTGGGATGGCAGAAATGACGTATGAAGAGAAATTGGGTCGATTGGGCTTATACCCGCTGGACTTTAGAAGAATGAGAGGGGATCTCATTGAAACTTATAAAATTCTGACAGGACAGCACAAACTAGACGCAGGAAGGATGTTCCCGGTGGTCGGTGAGTCCAGAACCAGGGGTCACAGTCTAAGGATAAGGGGTAAGCCATTTAGGACAGAAATTAGGAGGAATTGCCTCACCCAGAGACTGGTGAATCTGTGGAATTCTCTGCCACAGAAGGCAGTAGCGGCCAATTCATTAAATAGATTCAAGAAGGAGTTGAATATATTTCTTAAGGCTAAAGGGACAAGGGATATGGGGAGAAAGCAGGGACAGGGTACTGAATTTGGATGATCAGCCATGATCGCATTGAATGGCGGAGCAGGCTAGAGGGGCCGAATGACCTACTCCTGCTCCTATCTTCTATGATTCCATGATTCTATGAGTGCAATGATCTCGCAGGGTTCTGGAGGTGCAGGAGGTTACAGGATTCGAGACCTGGGGCGAATCACAAAACAAGGATAATCATTTTATAATAGAGGCCTTGCCGGACCAGGAGCCAATGCAAGTCAGCGAGCAAAGTTGACTTGGTGTAATTTGCGAAACGGCAGCAGAGTTTTAGATGTGTTGATGTTTATTGATAGATGAAAATTGGAGTTTGACCAGCAGCAACCTCATTCAGTCCAGACTGGAGACAATAATATATTTGGGCTAGTGTGGACAACAAGGTTGAAAAATATCGAATATACTTTAAGATCGTTCCCCACCTAAAGCTTTTAAGGTTTTGTCATCTGTTCCTGATTCTGGGAAACAGAAGATTAAACGTCTCAGCTTTTAAGTATCATCATTAATTCCTGTTATTTATTCCACAGGGATTATACTAGTTTCCAAACTTCCAATAATGTCTGTCAGCCTGCTCTGGAAAATTATCTCCAATGAATCGTTGATCACTGAACCTGAATTAAAAAGAAAATAAACGATTTGCATTTAGTATTACCTATCAAATTACTTCACTTCTATATGATGCAGTCGCTGCGCTACTCAGGAACCGGTTCAGCTCGCTCTGGTAGGTTCACCGAGAGCCAGCACACAACACACCTGACGGCCAAGCATTCCACAGGCTCAATAGTCTAACGGAAGAGAAGAACGGTCTAAAATCCTTCGAATTTTTACAATCATAGAAAGGTTACAGCACAGAAGGAGTCCCTGCGGCTCGTTGTGCACGTACGAACTCTCTGCGAGAGCACTTCAGCTCGTGACACACCGCCGCCCATTCCGCCTGGTCCTGCATTTTTCTTTCCCGCGGGAACTTATCCAATTCCCTTTTGAAAATCACCACTAAGTCTGCGTCCACCACCGTTTCGGACGAATCATTCCAGATCCTAAACACTCGCAGCTTAAAAAAAATCCTCATGTCGCCTTTGTTTCTTTTGCCAATTGCGTTAAATTTGTACCCTCTAGTTCCCGACCCTTCCGCCATTGGGAACCATTTCTCTCTATCTACTCTTTCTAAAGCCATCATGATTTTGAACACCTCTATCAAATCTCCTCTCAACATTCTCTGCTCCAAGGAGAACAAGCCCAACTTCTCTAGTTAATCCAAGAAACTGAAGACCCTAATTCTTGGAAACATTCTCTTTTCTGCACCCTCTCTAAGGCCTTCACGTCCTTCCTAAAGTGCGGTGCCCAGAATTGGACACAATACTCCAGTTGAGGCCGAACCAGTGTTTAATAAAGGTAATTATTGATGCCTGGCTTTTATACCCTATGCTTGCTTTTTACGAAGCCCAGGATCTCGAATGCTTTCCTGACGGCTTTGTCCACCTGCTCTGCCATCTTCAGCGTTTGGTACACATGTATCCCCAGGTCTCTGTTCATGCACCGTGCTTAGCATTGTACCCTTTAGTTATATGGCCTGTACTCGTTCTTAATACCAAAATGTACCACTATGGAAGTCTATTTTGTAGCACGTTATCAAAAATGACTTTTCGATGTCCATGTACACCACGTCAACCCCATTGCCCTCACAACCCTCTCTGTTACCTTAGCAAAAATCTCAAGCCAGTCTAATCTTATTCTTATTTAGCTTAAATACGTGATCTTTTGCCTCCCCTAAAAGTTTAACAGGAATTATCTATCAATAGGGACAATAACCAGCACCTTCGTTATTTTATAAACCTTTATTATGTTGCATTAATGCTATGCTGCTTAAATTCAATAGGCGAATATGCTAAAACGGAACAATTAAACTTGTTGAAATAACTGCAGACACGGAGAGAGGTGGTTGTAATATTTTAACACATCTCTTACAGTTCCTCAACATGGAATGATAGATTTTTGTGAATCTGGTTTGTTGAATTGTAGGATACGCATTGAAATAAATTATAATCATACGTTCAATATTTCTTATTTCAAACCAGTGAATTGTTTAATCAGGTTACCTTTTTCTTTTCCTGCCAGCTTTTCTTCTATTTGGGAGCAAAAACATTTACAAAGGATGTCGAATTAATTCAAGCAACTTGTGTTTTGGTAAGTTTTCAGCGAATCGCCACGATAAGCCAATGAAGTACGAGATTACTGCGGCCCGTATTTTCCGAACCCCACGACCTGTGTACATCCCCGTCGGGGCCTCGCAAGTGCCGGTTTTAGGCATGCGAAGCGCATTCGTTCAAATCCGGCACTTCCGATCTGTCAATAATCCTCTTGACAGATCCTGCGCCTGCCCTGGCGAAGGGCCTCTGTGGGTGGAAAATTCCGATTTCTGCTCAACCTCCGCCCGCTGAAAACCTTTAAAAAGCTTACCACTGGTAAAAGTAGGCGTAAGGCCTACATTTACCAGCTAAGACTTTAATAATTCAAAAAAAGTTTTTTTTTACTAATTTATCATTTTAAACGATTTAAAAAAGTTGAGTTCATTTTCTGCCTCATAAAATAGTTTAATAATTTTAATTAAAAAAAATTCTTTAAAATATTTCATTTAATGTAATTTCAACTATTTTTAAATACGTGATATTTTTTTAATTTTTATAATATTTAACTGTGTTTTTTGAGTGATCGCCATTCATACTTTTGACGTGTCTACGATGGCAGATCTGCCAAAGTTTTGAAGTAGGATTCCCTTCTTTGATTCGTTCCCCATGGCCCACTTGATCCCAGGGACGCTTGCGAACTGCCTGCGCACCTGGGATACCTGGGTCTCTGCGCGCACACACCAGGAGAGGCCCAGGAGTGGAAGTGTCGGGACCTGCAGAACCAGTAGGTAAATGCGTAGATGTTTTCCAGATTGGAACTATCCACACGCAGGAAGCCTCCGATCAGAAGTTCCGGGCCAAATAGGTCATGAAATCTGGAACAGCACAACAAATTAGAAAGATCGCTGCATCAGGTTTCATTAGAAGCTATTTTGGACGCTATTTTGGAGTTTTTTCAGTTGTAGGAATAAATATTCGCTCCATGATTCGCCATGTAAACAAATTTCATAAAATCAAGTTTTGCATGAACATTCAACTTTTGTTTCATAGCAGTCTGCTTGGAGTTACAATAACTGGAATGATGTGGAGTGTAACTGAGGAAGTTTTCAATTGTCACGAATCATTTGGCTCACCTGCATCTCGTAAAGCTTTTTTGCACGTGTTTAATTCTGGATGATAGAAAAAGCAACATTTTGCATTTCAAAGGAACTTCTAGCGTGTTGCTCATAATTATAAAGATTCGAAAACTTGTATGATTACAAAGAACTTACAACGCAGAAACAGAAGAATCTGTCCAACTGCTGCATGACGGAACTTATGATCAACACGATCCACCTCCAAATCTATATCATCTCAACTTATCAACATATCTTTTTATTCATTCCTCCCTCATGTACATATCTAGCATCCGCTTAAATGCATCTATACTGTTCGCTCCCACCACTTCCTTTGGTAGCGCGTTCCACATTCTCAATTCTCTCTGGGTAATGAAGTTTCTTCTGAATTCCCTAATTGATTTCTTGATGGCAATCTTATATTGAGGGCCTCTAGTTATGCTATTCCAGATAAGTGGAAAAATTATCTCAGTATCTACGCTTTCAAGCATGGCCCAGAAATTCGGCGCTTGTCGGGCGTTAACGCGCTGTGTGCTCACCCATAATGCCACTTGAAGTGCCGGTTTCCTGCATGCACTGCGCATGCGCGGAAAACTGAACATCCGGTCTCGTGAAGGGAAGGGGTTCAGAGTGAACATCGTGCGTGGGAGAGGCTGCGCACATGCAACGAACTTCGTTTTTTTTCAGGTTTCTCCGGCAAGGTAAGCTGAGCTTTTAAAAAGGAGTTGCAAGACCCGTTTTGAAAAAGGTAAGTGGTTAATTAATTACAATTTCAAAAATTTTTCAGCAGGTTTATCTTTTTTAGATACTTTAAAGAAAGGTTAGTTTATTTTTAGCACCGTTCAAAGGTATTAAATTTTTTTTTGAATTTTATTTTTTGCTTAAATTAGTTAATTTATTTAACTTATAGTTATTTTAAAAAAGTGCTTAAAAAATATTTGAAGTTTAGGTGTTGTTTTGGGCCGATTTCAATTCATAGATTTGACGGTTCGAACTAACTGCGCAGCTGGTATAAGCAAGCACTGCGCGCCGGCAGCTGCAGTAGGCCCAGGACCTGAAGTTCTCGTGGGCCCAAAAAACAATGGCAGGCACGGTAGGTAAGTACGCGCGCGATGCTTGCACCCGCAGGAAGCCGGAAAACCGAATTTTTGGCCTAATATAATTGTAATTCCCACTATTAAATCACCTCTCAGCCTTGTCTTTTCAAGACAAAAGAGATACAGCATGCTCATCCTTTCGTGATAGTTATAGCCTCGCATTTCTGGGATTATCTTTGTTTATCTTCTCTGCACCCTCTCCAGTTCCTCCTTATCCATTTTATAGTATGGCGAGCAGAACTGTATGCTGTACTCCAAGTGTAGTTTAACCAAGGCTGGATACAAGTTCAGCATAAATTCTATTTCTGCCCCTTTAGAAGTAAACCCTGATTAGTTTGTTTTATGAGCACAGATTCATAGATGATAACACATTACATCGTGTGGCTTGCTTACATTCTGACCATTGCAGCAACAATAACAGGGGATTCCAGAAGATGACAATAGCACACAAGGGTGGAATACAGCACAATCGTTTACTAGGTTGGAATGTAAATAATATCGATAATGGAAAATCCATGGGTTCACAACTCCATAGCCCGGTACCCTACTCCTGCCCTGCAACCAACTGTAATCTGCGCGTTCCTTCAATTCAGACCTCTTGTGAATCTCCGATTTCCTTCCCTCCACCACTGATGGCAGTGACCTCTAGTGCCTAAACTCTGCAATTCGCCAATAAAATCTCTCCTGTTCCTACTTGGAAGCGAAAGCCTGTACCGTGGGAAATGGAAAATTCCGCCTATTCAAATCGAGAGAAGAGTAATGCAGCGAATTTAATCACCTACCCGTTCTGAGCTCCCGTATTGATGCCCCTGTTCGAGGCAAACACATATCACGAAAATTGGAGAAACAGCTATAAATTGCACTGGTTACTTCAGGCTTCAATTTTCTGCTAAAATTAATTTGCATAATTCCAAACATAATGGGCCTGAGTTTGTGGTCGGTTGCTCCAAACTATAAGTAAACTCCACACCTACCTCTTGTTCGCAGAGTTTCGTGCAATCGCATTCCTGTGCGGAATCCCTGAACATACGGCCACCTTCGCGGTCATAGGACCTGGAAATCCAGGGTCATTAGTCCATGAACCAGCGCATTGGAGCATCCTCTTCGACGCAATCGGTTGTTTACTCGCCATTAATTATTGGACCGGATATTCCGAACACCGAGGTGTGTACGCATCCGTAGGGGCATCCCGAATGGCGGTTGTAGTCATGCGAAGCGTATGTGCTACAACCCTGGCACTGCCGATCTGTCAAAAGGCCTCTTGAAAGATCCACCACGTGCCCTGGAGAAGGTCCTCTCCGCTTTCTGCAAAACCTCCGCCCGCTGAAAATCTGTAAAAATCTTACAACTGGTAAGAGCATGATAAATTTGAAAACATTTTTTTTTACTCATTTATTATTTTTAAATATTTAAAAAAATTATTTTCATTTTTAGCCCCTTTAAAAATGTTTGTTTAGAATATTTAATTTAATGTAATATTAACTAATTTTAAATTCGTGTTTTAATTACTTTTTAAATGTTCATCTATGTTTTTTAAGGGACCCCATTCATATCTTTGAAAGATCTGTGCAGAGAGAACTGTCAAAAATGCGAAGGGATTTTCCCTTCTTGGATTGGTTCCTCATGGCCCACATGATCCTCGGGACGCTTGCGAACCGCACGTGCCCCTGGGATACATGGGCCTCTGCGCGCGCGGACCAGGAGAGGCCCAGGGCGGAACACTCATGACCTATGGAGCCAGCAAGTAATTGCATAGATTTTTTACGATTGGAGGCATCCGCACACAGGAAGCCACCGATTGGAAAATCCAATTCAATATGTTAGCAAATGAAATAGGTTTTCAATTGAAAACTCTGTTGAAACCTGACCAGTATTGCCTGTGCACATAAGCAAATCACCACAATTGGTTGATTCTTGCTGAACCTGCGGAATATTGCAATTTTGATTTGGTGGTGTGATCAATTTGTGGGCGGAGGCTAATTTTGTCGAATTGGATAGTGTAGCAGCGTAAATGAGCACAGACAAAGCAAGCCTAAGTGACTTTTCCACTTAGCTATGTCACGTTTATTATACCCGGTACTTTGATGCTGGTTCAATTCGCTTGCACCTGGAATGCGCTGATAGACCCTGTAGAAACAATCGGAAACTGAGCGCATTAAATAAAACTTTTCATGAAATTGAAAGATAAAGGAACTAATGTTGCTCTTACCGAGACTACGGACCAGCGCGTTGCTCTCTAGAAGTTCTGTGTTTAGAAAAACGTAACAGGTTAGCATGTGTCCAGCAGCCAATGCTTGATTCATTGGCTTCCCTATCGTGGGACAGCTACGCTGTGTGTTCAGTGCTTCAGAAATATTCCGGGAATCTGCAGTTAGTGGCGAAGCGAATGTGTTCACCAGTGGCACAGTCGTAGGCTTTGCACAAGGATCTCGTAAATACAGTTTCGAGAATTTCGGAATTTCCAACGTTCAATTCAGATCGATGTAGATAGGTGGGGTTATCATTGTACGAGTTGCTGTGACGTCAACAAGCAGTCTGAGCACCCAATCAAAAGGAATAATTCTCACAGACAGCGAACACGGAAGTGAGTATTTTCTTACTTAGGATTACACACGATGTACAGCAGAGAAACAGGGCATTCGGCCCAAGCAGAACTTACCAGCCTTAAGTTCCACTCAAGAATCATCATCTATCTCTATCAGCATAACCCTCTATTCCCTTCTATCTCATATGCTTATCTAGCTTGCCTTAAATGCATCTATTCTATTCGCTTCAACCAGTCCCTGTGGAAGCGAGTTCCACATTCTCACCACACACGGCGTAAAAAGTGTCTTCTGAATTCCCTATTTGATTTGTTGTTGTCTATCTTTTATTGATGGCTTCTAGTTATGCTCTGCTCCACAAGTGGAACCACTAACGCTGTATCTACTCTGTCAAAGCTTTTCATAATTTTAAGACCTCAATTAGGTCACCCCTCAGTCTTCTTTTTTCCAACGCGAATACGAACAGCATGATCATCCTTCACTGATGCAGAGTCACATTTCTGATATCATCATTGTAAATCTTCACTGCATCCTCTCCAGTGCCTCTATATCCTTTTCATAATATGCCAACAAGAATTGTACGAGGTACTTCAAGTTTGGTCTAATCAATGATCTATACAAGTTAAGCATTAGTTCACTACTTTTCAATTCTATCCCTCTAGAAATAACCCTTCGTGCCTGGTTTACTTTTTTATGATGCTGCTCCTATTTTTCTATGTTTCTATGTTTGTGAACCTGCGTCGTTACTTTTTGTGATCCATGTAATTGCAGTACAAGATCCCTTTGCTCATCTAGGGCACCCAGACTCCAAGTAATAAGTGACAATTTTTTAACGTGTTTCTTTAATCATAATCAGTATTAACTATCCTCCCTAAATTTTGTGTCATTCTCAAAGTTAGAAATTGTGCTGTTGGTTCCAAATTCTAAATCGTGAATATATGTTGTCAACAATAGTGTTCTCAGCACTGATCATTGTGGAACGCCACTACCATCTTCTGCCACTGTAAATAGCTACCCTTTAACATACTTTCTGCTTTCTCTCTTGAAGCCAGCTAACTATCCATTCTGCTACTTTTCTCCAGACTCCGCATCCTTTGACCTTATTCAGTAGGCTATTATGTGGTACCCTTTTGAAATCCATGCTTACTATTTTTTTGGGCTGTTTGATGTTATTCTATTTTCTCCTTTAGAAGTGATTCCATAATTTCCCTACCACCGATGTTAAGCTGGCTGGTCTACCGTTCCCTGCACATCTTCTATCTCCCTTCTTAAATATTGGTATTGTTTTAGCTATCCGCCTGTCGTCTTGCACTACACCTTTTTCGAATTAATTATTAAAGATGTGTAGTAATGCCTCTTCTATCTGTTCACTAGGTTCTTTCAAAAAGCGCGGATGTAATCTAATTAGGACCAGGGTTTTTTCCTCTTTGAGTTTGATTAGCTTAATTAAATTAGTTGCTCTTTGTATTTTAAATGCTGTTATTTAATTCCTAATCTCATGGTCAAATATAATTTTCATCTGTTCTATCTCCTTGGTAATAACTGAGGCAAAGTAAATATTTAATATTTCTGACTGTGGTATTATCCTGTCCATCCCTTAAGTGGCCCTATTCCCATCCCGATCTTTCTGTTTTTATTGTCGTGCCTGTATAATATTTAATTATTTTGTTTTATATTCCAGGATAATTTAATGTCATAGTTCCTCTTTAGCTTCCTCGTTGTTTGTTAGACTTCTTTCCGAATCTCTTCGTATTTTCCTTATCATGCTTCCCCTGTTTAATGTACTTATCTTTCCTATGCTCATTTTTTTCCCTTATGGCTTTATTCATCCATCGTGTCTCATTAGTGTTTAATTGTTCTTGTGTTTTAACGGAATATATATTTACTGTACTCTATTGAACACCGTTTCAAATGATTCCCATTGATTTTCTACATCATTCTTTGCCAACATTGTTGTCCATTTTATTTTCCCAAGTTCTATTTTGAGCGCCTCAAAATCCCCTTTACTCCAGTCTAGTACCCTGGTCTTCGTCATACTTATGTCCTTCTCAATCATTATTTGAATCTTCTTATTTTACGGTCACTATTGCCTAGATGTTTCCCAACTTTTACTTCTTTTCACTGCTGTGGTCCATTCTCCATTACTAGATCCATCAGCGAGTCATCCGTTATTGGACTGTTTACATATTGGGTTGAAGGAAGTCAGTTACACATTTTTGGAACTCCGTTGTCTTATCCCCTTTACCTACCTCTTCTGTCCAATTAATATCGGGGTAGTTGAAAACGATTTGTTTTGCTCATTTTTCTGATTTGTTTGCATAATTCTTCTGCCACCTCCCTTCCACCTGGTCTGTAGAATACCCCTATTATTATTATCTCTGATCTCTATCCAAATGGATTCTATTTATGTCTTGCTGATTGCTGTATCACTTTTGCTACTGCTAATAAGTACACCTACTCCACCTCACCTTATAACCTGTCTATCTTTTCTAAATATGTTTTACCCAGCAATGTTTAATTCCCAGTCCTGAATTTTCTGTACCCGTTTCTCAGTAATCCCTACTAAGTATGGTACCTCGCAATGCATGACAGCCTCCTACGCCCCTGCTTAATTACTAAATTTTAATTTAATTCTAAGTTGTAAAAAAATGTTACAGAGAACAGCATAACGTTTGCGGCTGTTACATGGGGAACAGACAAAACTGAACTAAATACTGACAACATTTAAATAAATTAAAACTTTTTTTAAAAGTTTATTAAATATTTAAATTTATCTGAAAATTAAAAAAAAAAAATTATATGTAAATGGATAAATTTCACACTGCACACAATTGAAATTAGATACTCAGAAACGTAACCTTTGTTTAGCAGAGGCTACACTGTTAAAATCCCAGATACAACCAATCCCTTTGGGTGTAACTTTTAGTGGGGAATTTAACAGTATAATTACTGCGGACACGCGAAGATCTATCAGTTTCCCTGGTTTGATTGCTGATACTGATTGCCGGCTCTGTGTTGGGTGGGTGCCCGGGTTGTGCGCAACTCAGCCTTTGTCTGAGCTGTGAATGACAGATCACAACATCAGATTTCCACTTGCACAGGAGCATCGGCCGAATCCCGAAGTTGCGGTAGTTTTCAAAGGCGGAGTGACGGTGAACGCTGTCCAGTCACCGCGATTGATATCCACCGCATTAACATTCATGTTTGACAAATGCTCCATTATTGCTTTGGAATCGTCAGCGTTTGAAGATTAATCCACAGGACACTGCTGCCAGCAAACGTTCATCCCCTAGAGAATGGGTCTGTGGAATTAATGATGGGAAACAGGGAAATGGCGGAGACATTGAAGAAATATTTTTTGTCGATCTTCACGGTAGAAGACACTAAAAACATTCCACTATTGGATAATCAAGGGTCTATTGCGGTGGGGGGAAACTTAAAACAATCACAATCACTCGATTTAAAATACTATGCTAACGAATGGGATTAAATGTGGGCAAGTCCCATAGACCAGATGTCGTGCATTCTGGGGTCTTAAAAGAGGTGACTGCAGAGATAGTGGATGCATTGGTTGTGATCTACCAAAATTGCCTGGATTCTGGAGAGGTCCCAGCGGACTGGAAAACCGCAAATGTAACACACCTATTTAAGAAAGGAGGGAAACAGAAAGCAGGCAACAATAGACCAATTAGCCTAGCATCTGTCATTGGGAAATTGTTGGGAGTCCATCATAAATGAAGTGGTAGCAGAACATTTAGAAAATCATAATATAGTCAAGCAAAGTCAGCATGGTTTTATGAAAGGGAAATCATGTTTGACAAATTTGCTTGAATTCTTTGAGGATGTAACGAGCAGGGTTGATAAAGGGGAACCCGTAGATGTCGTGTATTTGGATTTCCAGAAGGCATTCGATAAGGTGCCACATGAAAGATTACTGCACAAGATAAGAGCTCAAGGGGTTGTGGGTAATATAGTAGCATGGATGGAGGATTGGCTAACTAACAGAAAACAGAGAGTACGGATAAATTAGTCATTTACAGGTTGGAAACTGGAAATAGTGGGGTGCCGCAGGGATCAGTGCTGGGGCCTGAACTATATACAATCTATATTAAGGACTTGGATGAAGGGACGGAGTGCAATGTGTTCAAATTTGCTGATGATACAAAGATAGGTGGGAAAGCAAATTGTTTGGAGAATGCATTTAATCTCCGAAGGGATATAGATAGATTAAGTGAGTGGGCAGAAATCTGGCAGATGGAGTTTAATGTTATAAAATGCGAGTTTATCCACTCTGGTAGGAAAAAAATAATAAATTATTATTTAAATCGGGAGAGATTACAAAATGCTGTGGTACAGAGGGATCTGGGGGTCCTTGTAAGGGAATCACAAAAAGTTAGCCCATAGATACAGCAATAATTAGGAAGGAAGATTGAGTGTTGGCCTTTATTGCAAATGGAATGGAGTATAAAATTAGGGAAGTCCTGTTGCAACTGTACAGGGCGTTGGTAAGTCCACGCCTGGAGTATTGTGTACATTATTGGTCCGCTTATATAACGAAGGATATATTGGCATTGGAGTCAGTTCAGAGAAGGTTCACGAGGTTGATTCCAGAGATGAAGGGTTTGTCTTATGAAGAAAGGTTGAGCAGGTTGGGCCTATACTCATTGGAATTCAGACGAATGAGAGGGGATCGTATTGAAACATATAATATTCTGATGGGGCTTGACAGAGCAGGTGCAGAGAGGATGTTTCCCCTCGTAGGGGAATCTTGAACTAGGGGCCATTATTTCAGAATAAGGGACACCCATTTAAAACGGAAATGAAGAGGAATTTCTTTTCTCAGTAGGGTCGTGAATCTTTGGAATTCAGTTTCCCAGAGAGCTGTGGAGGCTGGGTCATTACATATATTTAAGGTGGAGATAGACAGATTCTTGAATGGTAAGGGCGTCAAGGGTTATGGGAAGCGGGCGGGGAAGTAGAGTTGAGGCCAAGATCAGATCAGCCATGATCTTGTTGAATGGCGGAGCAGGCATGAGGGGCCAAATGACCTACTCCTGCGCCTACGTCTTAAGTTCTGATGTAAACGTTGGGTATTAATCCAAGGTGCAGTAAAATGTATTTTTATAATTTTATTTGCACATTCATCTTTATTGGTTACAAAAATATTAGCGATGCGAACATAAGGCTGTTTTCTGAGAGTCAAGAATCAACCAACAGAGTCCAATAGAACTAAGTATCAATGGTCAATAAAATAGGTGGTTGATTAGCGACACTGTCCAAGATTAAGTTTGAGGGTAAAAATAGGCGCCCGATGTTATCCCACACAGTTAGCACTACCGCCGAAGTTAAATACCTGTTCATTAGCTACTAAACATTGCCAGTAAGTACCTTTGTCTTTTCTTTTCAACTTGTCCTCTGTGTTGGAGAAAGATATTCACTTTGATAATGCAGAGGACTAAATTCCAAATAATGTGGATTCAATCTCAAAAAATTAATATTTGCTGTTATACATTACATGTGAAATGACATATAAATCACGTCCATTTATCAGCAACATAAAGGAGGACACTGAGGCGGAGATGTAAAGGGAGGATATTCCAGAACTAGGGGCATAAACAGCTGAAGGCGCATCCACCAAGGGCGGGGTGCAGGATGTTTGAAATGCACAATAGGCCAATATTGGAGGAGTGCAATAATCTCGGAGGGTTGTGTTACAGGGTAAGATCGCTACAGCAGATTAGAAAACAAGGATAATCATTATAAAATATAGGCCTTGCTGAAGCAGGAGGCAATGCAAGTCAGCTATCGAAGGTGACTTGGTGCAATTTGGGAAACGGCAGCAGAATTTCAGATGAGCTCATTTTTATTGATGGAGGAAGATGGAAGTCTGACCAGCAGAAAACTGGAACAGTCAAGACTGGAGACAATAATATATTCGAGCTAGTTTGGACAATAAAGTTCAAAAATATGAAATATACCGGAAGAACTTTGCCCACCTAAATCTTTTAAGGTTTTGCCATCTGTTCCTGATTGTGGAACACAGAATATTAAGCATCTCAGCTTATAAGTTTCAACATTAGTTCCTGTTATTTTTTCCACAGGGTTTATACTTGTTTCCAAACTTCTAATAATGACCGTTAGATTCTTTTGCAAAAATATCTCCAATAAATCGCTGATCACTAAACCACAATTAAAAGGAAAAGTTTGATTGGCATTTACGTGAACTAAGTGTTACCTATCAAGTTACTTAACTTCTATATGATGCAGTAACTACGCTACTCAGGAACCAGTTCACCTCGCTCTCGTAGGCTAATCGAGAGCCAGCACAAAACACAGCTGCCGGCCATGCATTCCAATAAACTCACGGAAGAGAAGAACGATCTGACATCCATGGAATCGTGGACTCATAGAATGGTTACAGCACAGCAGGTGGCCCTTCGGCTCGTCGAGCCCGTGCCAGCTCTCTGCAAGATCACTTCAGTTAGTCCCACACCCCCGCCCTTTCTGGCTGGTCCTGCATTTTTTTTCCAGCAGCTACTTATCCAATTCCCTTTTGAATGGCTACGATTGAGTCTGCCACCAACACCGAATCGAACAGTGCATTCCAGATCCTAACCACTTGCAGCGGAAAAAAGAAATCCTCATGTCGCATTAGGTTCATTTGTCAATCACCTTAATTCTATGTCCTCTTGTTCTCGACCCTTCCGCCAATGTGAACAGTTTTTCTCCATCTACTCTATGTAGACCCATCTTTATTTTGTCCAACTCCATCAAATTTCCTCTCAACATTCTCTGCTCCAAGGAGAACAATACCTCGTTCTCTAGTTAATCCAAGTAACTGAAGTCCCTCATTCATGGAATCATTCTTGTGAATATTTTGCACGCCCTCTGAGGCAGTCACATATTTCCTAAGGGGGGTGCCCAGAATGGGACACAATACTCCAGTTGTGGCCGAACCAGTGTTTTAAAAAAATCATCATAACTACCTGGCTTTTGTGCTCTATGCCTCTATTTTTATGAAACCCAGGAACACATATTCTTTAATGGGCCAGTAATTCCTGTCCCCGCGGGTGAGTACGCGCTGTTTACTCACCCATAGGCCCACCGGATGTGCCGGTTTCTCGCATGCACTGTGCATGTGCGGGAAACCGAAACTTCTGGTCTCTTGAAGGCAGGAGTTTCCGGTTCAAGTGTGTGCGCGGGAGAGGCAGCACGCAGACCTGCAACTTCCCTTTGATTTCAGGTTTCTCCCTGCGGGTGAGTCCCCAGAAGCTACGCAGCGAAAAAGCAGGTGCAAGGCCTGCTTTTAACAAGGTAAGAGGTGAATTAAGTAAAATTGAAACATTTTCTCCGCAGGATTATCATTTTTAAATACTTTAAGGAAAGGTAAGTTTATTTTTAGCACCGTTACAAACTTAAATATTTTTTTTCAAAAGTTTAAATTTATGTTTAAAATTGTTAATTTATGTAATTTATAGTTATTTCACGAATGTGATTTTTAAAAAAAATGTTTGAAGTTTTAGTGAGGTTTTGGGGCCGATCTCTATTCATAGATTTAACAGGTCTTCCTGTCAAAGCTTTGAATGGAGATTCCCTGCTCCGATTGCCTCTCCATGGCCCACGTGATCCCAGGTGAAGCTACCAACGAACTGCGCCCCTGGGATACGCAAGCACTGCACACCGGCAGCTGGAGGAGGCCCTGGACCGGAATCCCACGCGGGCCCACAGCACAATGGCAGGCGCGCTATCTACGTGCATTTCGGGGGCTTGCACCCGCGGGAAGACTCCGACCGGAATTTCTGGCCCATAACCACTTTCTCAACCTGCCCTGCCAACTTCAACGATTTGTGCACATATACCCCCACGTCTCTCTTTCAAGCACTCCGTTTAGAATTGTACCGTCTGCTCGTTCTCCCTAACAAATGTATCATTTTGCAAACTTATTATGTGGCCTTTTGGATGCCCATGTACACCACGTCAATCCCACTGCCTTCATCAACATTCTCTGTTACCTCATCAAAAATTTCGAGCCAGTCTAAACCTACTCTTAATTAGATTAAATGCACAGCCTCCGGCCTCCACATAAAGTTAAACTGGAATAATCTTTCAATAGTCACGCTCTCCAACACCTTCATTTTTTCATAGACCACTATTAGTTTGCATTAAATTCTACACTGCTCTAAATTCAATACGCCAATACTCTAAACAGGACAACTAAAGCAGTTATCTTAAACTTCCTGAACAAAGACCCACATTGGTTCCCGGTCTAAAATTGTCTAAATTTGTAAATACTCATCCTTGTGAAGCTGGAATGCAGAATTGTAGAATATGCATTTTTTAATTTATAATCACGCGTTCAATATTTCTTAGTACAAAACAGTGATTTGTTTAACCAGGTTACCTTGGTCTTTTGCTGCCAGATTTTCTTCTATTAGGGAGCAAACATATTTGCAAATGATATTAAATTAATTCAGGCAACAAGCGTTTTGGTTAATTTTCAGTGTATATCCAGAATTCGCCAATGGTGTGCTAAATTACTGCATGTTATTAAATCTGGTACAGCACAACGAATTAGCGGGAACTCTGCGTCAGATTTCATTAGAATTTATTTTTGACGATATTTTGGAGTATTGTGCAGTTACAGGAATAAACATTCTCTTGATGATTCGCCATGTTAACAAATTTCACAAATATTAAAGTTTGCATTTACATTGAACTTTTGTTTCATTTCAGTCTGCTTACAGTTACAATAACTGGGTTCATGAGGAGTGCAACTGCGGCAGTTTCCAATTAGCATGGATGATTTTGCTCACCTAATTCTTTAAAAAGTCCTTTGAACGCGCTTAATTCTGGATGATAGAAAAAGGAACGTTTTGCATTTCAATGGAACTTCTGGCGCTTTGCCCATAATTAAACCGATTCCAAAAATGGTGTGAATTATATAGAATTTACAACACATTCGGTCCAAACGGTGCATGCCGGACTTTATGAGGCAGAGATGCCGGTGTTGGACTGGGGTGGACAAAAGGGAGAAGTCGCACAACACCAGGTCATAGTCCGAAAATTTTATTTGAAATCACAAGCTTTCGGAGCTGCTGCTCCTTCGTCAGGTGAAGTGAAGGAATACAAAATGGAAAAGCATATATAGGCAGAGAACAATGCCTATGCAGCGTACAATATCAGACGACTACAGTGAATCTTTCTGACTTTATGAGCCACATGCTCCACCTCCAATTCTACATCATCTCATCCTATCAACGCATCCTTAAATTAATTTCTCTCATTTTTGCATAACTTGCTTCCCCTTAAATGCATCTGTACTGTTCGCTTCAACCACTTCCTGTGGAAGCGAGTGCCCCACTCTCAACTCTCCCTGGGTAAAGAAGTTGCTTCTGAATTAACTTTTTGGTTTCTTGGTGACTATCTCACATTGAGAGCCTCTAGTTATGCTATTCCCTACAAGTGGGAAGAAAATCACTATATCTACTCTATCAAAACATTTCTTTCTTTTAAGTACCTCTATTAAGTCATCCCTCAGCCTTCTCTTTTCAAGACAAAATACACTGAGCCTGATAGTTACATCCTCACATTTTTATTATTATCTTTGTAAATTTTCTCTGCACCCTCTCCAGTGCCTCAATGTCCATTGTATAATATGACACGAATTGTCGGCTGTACATCGAGTGTGGTTTAACCAAGGCTCAATACAAGTCCAGTATTAATTCAATACTTTTCAATTCGGCCCCTCTATAAATAAACTCTGATTATTTTTTAATGAGCACTGATCCATAGTGGATGACACGGCGCATGTGCGCCGTTATCGCTCTGTTTCTGTATCAACTCTTCTCCTCAATACCACTGCATCCTCACTCCAGTTTTGGAAGAGCGGCCCTCTTTTTCCTCACTTATTCTGCTCAGAATCTGTCAGTGACCACTTCTCACTACTTCAATATTAATGCATTGATTTTAATCTGAAATGCCTGGCGGCAATGCATTCACGTGGGTCCCAACCGATTTTGAAACCCCGCCTCATTTTAGTCTCAATGCGGTATATAAACGAGCATCCAAATCAAACTTGCTCCGTTTGACGAGTGGGTTGGCTACATTCCGATCATTACAGCAACAACAATGTGGCTTCCGCAAAATGACAATAGCACAACATGGTGGAATACAGCACAGCCTTTTACTGGGTTCGAAAGTAAATAACATCACTTATGGAAATTCGACGGTCTCTCACCTCCATATCCCTGTAACCTACTCCTGCCCTGAAACCCACTGTGATCTCCGCGTTCCTCCATTTCTGGCCTCTTGTGAATCTCCGATTTCCTTCTCTCCACCATTGCTGGCAGTGACTTCAGGTTCCTAGTCCCTAAGCTGTGTAACTCGCCAACCAAATCTCTTCTACTCCTACTTTGATGGCAAAGCCTGTACTATCGAAAAAGACAAATCCTGGTTATTCAACTCGATCGAACAGTAAGGCAGCGAATTGAATCACCTACCTTTCTGGAGATCATGTATTGCTGTTGCTGTTCGAGGTAAATGAATAACATGTAAATTTGAGCAACAGATTGCAATTGCAACGTTTACGTTAGGCCTCAATTCTCTGTTAAAATTAAATTGTATAATTTCATCTGTAATGGGCCTGAATTCGTGGTCGGTGGCTCCCCTCGTGTGAATGCCTCCAAACCGCAAGTAAACTCCGCAGTTAAGTGATGTTCCTTGAGTTTCATAGATTGGAGCTCCTGGGCCTCTACGCCTACAAATGCCGAATGTCCCACATATCCCCGTGGCGCAGGCTGTTCGCACGCGTCCTGGGATCAAGTGGCCAGTCACAACCAATCACATCATGGCTATTCGGATTCCATTTACGTACCGAATCCCCAGAATCATGAACAGGAAGCCCCGAAAATCACAATGACAGACCAGTTTTATAAAAATAAGTCATTCCATGATCAAAAGTAATTAAAATACAATTAACATAGACAACTAAAACAAAATTAACTTTTTAGAAAAATAAATTTAAACTTTTCAAAAAAATAATCCACAACAAATCTAAAATTTATTTTATGTTTAAATACTTTTTGAAAAAATGTTTACATAAAAAGTTATGGTAGTAAAAGAAGGCTCTACACCTGCTTATACCAGGTGTAAGAGTTTCACAGGCATTCGCAGGGCTGTAGTTGGAAAAATAGCCCAACTCTCCGCCCGCGAATGTCCTTCTCCTGTGCATGCGGATGATTTGTCAAGCTGAAACCTGATTGATCGCAAGTTCCATTTTTTCACACATGCGCAGCACATGTGGAATCCCGGAACTTGCGGAGCTCTAACGGCCACCTTCACGGTCACAGGGCCAAGAAATCCCGGGCCATCATTCCATGAACCAGCGCATTCGAGCAGCTTCAAAGAACGTAATCGATTGTTTCCCCCGTCCATTAAGTAGTATTCCTCGCTTTATTCAAGTGTGGTAATCTGGGAAAGTTTTATTATTACTGCTGAAAAGGGTCTTTTTCAGCAAAGATAAGCATTTTTAAGAAGGGTGTCCAGTCATCCATCTGCAAGTGACGTGATTTAATATCATTGAAAATTATTAA
The DNA here is from genome assembly GCA_030390025.1 of Squalus acanthias. Classification (NCBI taxonomy): domain Eukaryota; kingdom Metazoa; phylum Chordata; class Chondrichthyes; order Squaliformes; family Squalidae; genus Squalus; species Squalus acanthias. The sequence goes on from CM059453.1 coordinate 9,983,498, forward strand.
GAAATATACTTAACACTTTACTAATTTAATTGGTTTACATTAGTCAATATGATAGCGAATGGAAAAGGTTTTAAAGTGTAAACTCCTACAAAACCTGAACAGCATTGCCTGTGCGCATAAGCAATTGAGTCCCTTTTGAAGATCCTTGGTGAAGCTGCGGAATCTTGCAATGTTGAACTGGTGGTGTGGCCAATTTGTGGGCTGAGCCTGATTTTAACGAATTGAATCGTGCAGCAATGTAAATGATCACAGACAAAGCAAGCCTAAGTAGCTTTTACGCTTATCTCTGTTAGGATTATTATAAACGAATCTTTGATGCTGGTTTAGTTCGCTTACACCTGGACTGCGCTGATATAACTTGCAGAAACAATCGGAAACTGAACGCATTACATATAACTGTTGATGCAATTGAAAGAGAAAGGAAATAATGATATTCTTACCAAGACCTTGAATCAGCGTGCTGCTGTCAATAAGTTCTGTAGGTAGAAAAAAGTAGCAGATTAGCACGTGTCCAACAGCTAATGTTGCAATAATTGTATTCCCTATCGTGGGGCAGCTGAGCTATATGGACCCTGGACAGGAGATATGCCTGGAATTTGCAGTTAGTGGTGAAGCGAATGTGTTCACCAATGACACCGAAGTAGGCTTTCCTGAAGGATCTCGTGAACTCTGTGTCGAGAACTTCGGGATTCCCAACGTTGAATTCAGATCGATTCAGGTCAGTGGGGATCCCATTGTGACGTCAACCAGCTATCCAAGCAGCCAATGAAAACGCAGAATTTTCAAAGACAGCGCACACGGAAGTGAGTAAGCTCTTACTAGGATTACATAGGATATACGGCACAGAAACAGACCAATCGGCCCAACGTTGCCGACCTTAATGCTCCACTAGAGCATTCTCCCGTCTTTCCGTATCTAACTGTATTAGAATACCCCTTTATTCCCTTCTCCCTCTTATGCTTATCTAACGTCCCCAAAAATGCATCTATACTATTCGCTTCAACCACATCCTGTGGTAACAACAGAAAGCGATGGAAGACTCAGCAGGCCAGGCAACATCCGTGGAGAGAGAAACCGAGTTAACGTTTCAGTTCGAAGACCCTTCGTCAGAACTGAGAAAAAAGCAGGAAATGAAACAGTTGAAAAAGCAAGTTTGGGGGCTGGGGGAGGGAATAAAAGAACAAAAGGGAAGCCCAGTGAGAAGTAAAGAGACATTAAGAGATATTCAAGGCGAGAGGAGATGGTAATAGGACAGGTTAAGAAACCAAAGATTTCATATCATAGCCTCGGCCCCTACCATATTTATATATTTTTCATCCACACTTTTCATTTGTGCCTTTCCTTTTTTTTCTCTCTCCCACATGGCAGCTGACTTTCATTCTGCCAGCGCATTTCACATTTCATCTAGAGACATTTTTGTTTCTTAACCTGTCCTATTAGCTTCTCGTCTCGTCTTGAATATCTCTGAATGTGTCTTTAATTCTCACTGAGCTTCCATTTTGTTCTTTTATTCCCTCCCCCAGGACCCAACCTTGCTTATTCATCTGTTTCATTTCCTGCTTTTTTCTCAATTCTAACGAAGCGTCTTCGATCAGAAAAGTTAACTCTGTTTCGCTCTACACGGATGGTGCCTGGCCTGCTGAGTTTTTCCAGCGCTTTCTTTTGTTATTTCAGTTTTGCAGTACCGCAGTAATTTGCTATCACATCCTGTGGTAGCGAGTTGCACATTCTCACCACTCTCTGGTAAATAAGTATCTTCTGAATTCTCTATTTAATTTCTTGTAGACTATATTATACTAATGGCTATATATTACAGTATTGATCTTCTGCACAAGTGTAAACATTCTCTCTGTGTCCACCCTATTAAAACCTGTCATGATTTTAAAGAACTCAGGAGAAAAGAGACCTAGCCTGTTCATCCTTTCCTGATAGGTATACCCTCGCATTTCTGCTAACATCCTTGTAAATATTCTCCGCACCAGCTCGAGTGCCTCTTTATGTTTTACATTATGGCGACCCGAACGGCACTCATTACTCCAAACGTGGTCTAACCAAGTTTCGATAAAAGGTTAGCATAACTTCACTACTTTGCAATTCTATTCCACTAGAAATAAACCCTCGTGCCTAGTTTGCTTTATTATGACCTTAATGAATTATTAACAATGTGTAGTATGGGCTCTGATATCTATTCCCTGGATACCTTTAAAAAGCGTGAATGCAATCTATTAGAGAAGTCGCACAACAGCAGGTTGTAGTCCAACAGAGGCGGCGGACCTGGGTGGAGTGGCTGCGGCGAGGCGGAGCAGATAAAAGAGGCGGCGGCGACCAGGTAGGCTTACCAATCTGAGCCCCCAGAGCGGGAGAGAGAGAAGTAAAAAATAATCAATGTATGACGTCACCAGAAAGCATTTAAGTGATTGGTTGCTGAGTATTTCTCTTTTTCTTCATTTTCCAAACTTTAATTTTTTTGTTTTATAGTTTCTCGGGTCTCTGTGGTGTAGCGGGGACATTTGGTAAACAAGGGCCCGATATCATTTAATTATAGTACAATTGGTGGGATTGATTTGATTTAATTTAAGTTCAATTAATTAATGGGTAATTCATGGCTGCACAGCTCGGCGCCGTGGTATGCTGCTCCTGCGCTATGTGGGAAATCGGGGACAATTCCTGTGTCCCTGACGACCATGTGTGCGGGAAGTGTATCCAGCTGCAGCTACAGGCAGACCGCATTGCGGCGCTGGAGCTGCGAATGGATGCATACTGGAGCATTCGCGATGCTGAGGACCTCGTGGATAACACGTTTAACCAGTTGGTCACAACGCAGGAAAAGGCTGCACAGGCAGAAAGAGAATGGGTGACCAACAGGCAGAGTAGTAGGCACAGATAGGTAGTGGACATCCCCCTCAAAAAAAGATATACCGCTTTGGCTACTGTTGAGAGGGACGGCTTATCAGGGGAAGGCAGCAGTAGCCAACTTCCTGGCACCAGGGGTGGTTCTGCTGCACAAGACGGGAGGAAAAAGAGGGGTAGAGCTATAGTGATAGGGGATTCTATGGTAAGGGCAATAGATAGGCGTTTCTGCGGCCGCAAACGAGACTCCAGGATGCAACGGTCAAGGATGTCTCAGAGCGGCTGAAAAACATTGTGGAAGGGGAGGGTGAACAGCCAGTTGTTGTGGTACATATAGGTACCAACGATATAGGTAAAAAAGGGGATGAGGTACTAAAAGCTGAATATAGGGAGTTAGGAGATAAATTAAAAAATAGGACATAAAGGTAGTAATCTCAGGATTGCAACCCGTGCCAACTGCTAGTCAGAGTACAAATAGAAGAATATTCAGTTCAGATGAATACGTGGCTAGCGGAATTGTGCAAGGGGGAAGGTTCAAAATCCTGGGACATTGGAACCGGTTAAGGTGGAGGTGGGACCACTACAAATCGAACGGTTTTAACCTGGGCAGGACCGGGACCGATGTCCTTGGGGGAGTGTTTGCTAGTGCTCTGGGGGAGGGTTTAAAGTAAAATGGCAGGGGGTTGGGAAACTGAACAGGGAGACAGAGGAAAGGGAATCAAGAATAGCAGCAAAAGTCAGGAAGGAAAAAAACAAAGGTGTCAGTCAGAGAAATCAAGGGTTTAAATCAAACGTGGCAACAGTAAAAAAAAATTCTAAAAGGTCTAAGTGCGTTAAAAAAACCAGCCTGAAGGCTTTGTGTCTTAATGCGAGGAGCATTCGTAATAAGGTGGATGAATTAGCTGCACAAATAGAGGTAAACTAATATGATATGACTGGGATTATGGAAACATGGCTCCAGGTTGACCAAGGCTGGGAACTCAACATACAGGGGTATTCAATATTCAGGAAAGATAGGCAAAAAGGAAAAGGAGGTGGGGTGGCATTGCTGGTTAAAGAGGGGATTAACCCAATTGTAAGGAAGGATATTAGCTCTGATGATGTGGAATGTGTATGGGTAGAACTGAGAAATACCAAGGGGCTGAAAACGCTAGTGGGAGTGGTGTATAAACCCCCAAACATTAATACGGAGATTGGGGATGGCATTAAAAGGGAACTTAGAGAAGCGTGCAATAAGAGCACAGCTGTTATCATTGGCGACTTTAATCTACATATAGATTGGGCTAAACAAATTAGTAACAATACTGTGGATGAGGAATTCCTGGAGTGTATACGGGGTGGTTTTCTGGACCAATATGTCGAGGAATCAACTAGAGTTCCGGCCATTTTAGAGTGGGTATTACGTAATGAGAAAGGATTAATTAGCAATCTTGTTGTGCGAGGCCCCTTGGGTCGGAGCGATCATAATATGATCGAATTCTTCATTAGGATGGAGAGTCAAGTAGTTGACTCAGAGACTAGCGTCCTGAATTTAAATAAAGGAAACTACGATGGTATGAGGAGAGAGCCGATTAGGATTGTTTGGGGAATGTCACTCAAAGGGTTGACGGTGGAGAGGCAATGGCAAGCATTGAAAGATCGCATGAATGAACTACAGAATTTGTTCATCCCAGTTTGGCATAAAAATAAAACAAAAAAGGTGACTCAACCGTGGCTAACAAAGGAAATTAGGGACAGCATAAGATCCAAGGAAAGGACATATAAATTGGCCAGAAAAAGCAGAAAACCTGAGGATTGGGAGCAGTATAGAATTCAGCAAAGAAGGACAAATGGATTAATTAAGAGGGGGAAAAAAGTATGAGAGTAAGCTTGCGAGGAACATAAGAACTGACTGTAAAAGCTTTTATAGATATGTGAAGAGAAAAAGATTGGTGAAGTCAAGCGTAGTTCCCTTGCAGTCAGAATCAGGGGAATTTATAATGGGGAACAAAGAAATGGCAGACCAATTTAATACATACTTTGGTTCTGTCTTCACAAAGGAGGACACAAATAACCTCCCAGAGATGTCGGAGAATATAGGGTCTAATGAGAAGGAGGAACTGAAAGGAATCAGAATTTGTAGGGAAATAGTGTTGGGGAAACTGAAGGGTATGAAGGCCGATAAATCCCCAGGGCCTGATAATATACATCCTAGGGTAGTTAAGGAAGTGGCCCTAGAAATAGTAAATGCATTGCTGGTCATCTTCCAAAATTCTATAGACACTGGAACAGTACCCATGGATTGGAGAGTAGCTAATGTTACCCCACTATTCAAAAAAGCTGAAAGAGAGAAAACGGGGAATTATAAACCAGTAAGCCTGATATCGGTAGTGGGGAAAATGCTGGAGTCCATTATAAAAGATGTAATAGCAGAGCACTTGGAAAACAGTGACAGGATTGGACAAAGTCAACATGGATTTACAAAAGGCAATTCGTGCTTGACTAATCTACTGGAATTTTTTCAGGATGTAACTGGTAAAATGGATAACGGAGAACCAGTGGATGTGGTGTATTTGGACTTCCAGAAGGTTTTCAATAAGGTCCCGCATAAGAGTTTAGCGTGTAAAGTAAAGGCACATGGGATTGGGGGCAAGGTCTTGACTTGGATAGAGAACTGGTTGGCAGACAGAAAGCAAAGAGTTGGAATAAATGGGACTTTTTCCGAGTGGCAGTCGGGGACTAGTTGGGTACCACAGGGATCGGTCCGAGGACCCCAGCTATTCACAATATATATTAATGATCTGGATGATGGAATTGGATGTAATATCTCCAAGTTAGCAGACGGCACAAAGCTGGGAGGGAGTGTGTGCCGTGAGGAGGATGCCGTGAAACTCCTGTATGATTTGGACAGGTTGGGTGATTGGGCAGAAGCATGGCAGATGCAATATAATGTGGATAAATGCGAGGATATCCACTTTGGTGTCAAAAACAGGAAGGCAGATTATTATCTGAATTGCAATAGATTGGGAGAAGGGGTAGTGCACCGAGACCTGGGTGTCCTTGTGCACCAATCGCTGAAGGTAAGCATGCAGGTACAACAGGCGGTTAAGAATGCTAATGGTATGTTGTCCTTCGTAGCGAAAGGGTTCGAGTACAGGAACAAGGATGTCTTGCTGCAGTTGTACAGGGCCTTGGTGAGAACACATCTTGAGTATTGTGTGCAGTTTTGGTCGCCTTATCTGAGGAAGAATTTTCTTGCCATGTAGGGAGTGCAGCGAAGTTTCACCAGGCTGATACCTGGGATGACAGGAATGGCGTCTGAGGAAAGATTGGGTCGATTGGGCTTATACTCACTGGAGTTTAGAAGAATGAGAGGGGATCTCATTGAAACATATCAAATTCTAACAGGTCTAGACAGACTCGATGCAGGAAGGATGTTACCGATGACCGGGGAGTCCAGAACCAGTGGTCACAGTCGAAGGATAAGGGGTAAGCCATTTAGGACTGAGATGAGCAGGAATTTATTCACCCAGAGAGTGGTGAACCTGTGAAATTCTCTACCACAGAAGGCAGTAGAGGCCAATTCAATAAATATATTTAAGAAGGAGTTAGATATATTCCTTAAAACTAAATGGTTCACGGGATATGGAGAGAAGCCAGGGACAGGGTACTGGATTTGCATGATCAGCCATGATCTCATTGAATGGTGGAGCAGGCTCGAGGGGCTGAATGACCTACTCCTGCTCCTATCTTCTACGTGTTTATGTTTATGTGACAGCTTTATTTGAAATCACAAGCTTTCGGAGCGCTGCTCCATCGTCAGGTGATGTGAAGAGATGCATATAGGCACAGCATATATAGTCAGAGAAGACTGCCAGATGATTACAGTTAATCTCTCTAAATGCCCTTTGTCACACCTCGGCAGAGAGATAATCACGGCAATCAAAGGTGTGGATGGTGTCCAAACAGGTCAGTCAGGAAAACATCACATCAAAGACAATGAGGTGGGGCCACAAGCGGTCAAATGTGGCAGGTGCTGGGGTCTGTATGGAAAACAGATGCGGCCGGACCTGCTGTGATTTCCAGCAAAAAACTTTTCTGTTTTGCATACAGACCCCAGCATCTGCCACATTTGACCCCTGTTGGTGTATAATAGGCGCCCGATGTGATAACACCAAGTTAGCATCACCGCTAAAGTTACATTTCTGCTCATAAATAACAGCAGAAAACGCTGGAAAAACTCAGCAGGCTAGGAAGCATCCGTGGAGAGAGAAACAGAATTAACGTTTCAGGTCGAAGACCTTGCGTCAGAACTGGAAAAAAGCCTGTCACTTTAATTCTCCGCTCCACTCCCACTCTGACCTCACCGTCCTCGGCCTATTACACTGTTCCACGGAAGCGCAGCTGAAGCTCAAGGAACAGCACCTCATCTTTCGTTTAGGCACCGTACAGCCCTCTGGACTCAACATCGAGTTCAACAATTTTAGATCATAACCTCGGCCCCTATCACATTTATATTTTATTTTTTCATCCACCCTTTTGTTTGCCCCCCCTTTTCTTTCCTCCCAGAAGCTGGCAGCTGTCCTTCATTCTGCCAGTGCATTTCACACTTCATTTAGCCTCAACCTGTTACATCAACACCTCCTCTTGCCTTCATTATCTCTTAATGTCTCTTAATCTCTCCTTTTGTTCTATCATACCCGCCCACTTTTCCCAGCTTTATACTTGCTTTAAATCTATTTCATTTCCTGATTTTTTTTCCAGCTCTGACGAAAGGTCTTCGACCTGAAACGTTAACTCTGTTTCTCTCTCCACGGATGCTGCCTGGCCTGCTGAGCTTTTCCAGCGTTTTCTGTTGTTATTTCGGATTTCCAGCATCCGCAGTATTTTGCTATTACATTTCTGCTCATCAGCTACAAAACAGTGCCAGTAAGTACCTTTGTCTCTATTTTTCAACTTCTCCTCTGTAATGGTGAAAGTTAGTCACTTGGATAATGCAGAGGAAAAACATCGAACGAATGTGCAAAATATCACAACAAATTTATATCTGCTAATTTAATTTACAAATGAGAGGGCAAATAAATCTCTTTCATTTATTAATAACCAAACTAAGACAACTTACATTTACATAGAACCCTTAACGTTGAAAAACGAGCCAAGAGACATCACAGTCGCATAATCAGACAGTCAATCACACCGCGCCAAACAAGGGGACATTTGGTCAGATTACCAAATGCTTGGTCAGAGATGTCGGTTTTAAGCAGCATCACACAGGTGGACAGAGAGGCTGAGATGATAAAGGAGGAAATTCCAGAACTAAGGGAATAAAGAGCTGAAGGCATAGCTGTCGCGGTGGGAAGCAGGATGTCTGGAATCCCTAATAGGCCAGAATTGGAGGGCGCAGTGATCTCGGAGTTCGGTGGCGCGCCAGGAGGTTACAGGGTTAGAGAGGTGGTGCCGTTTTTTTATGAATCGTTCATGCAATATAGGCGTCGCTGGCAAGGCCAGCATTTATTGCGCCTCTCTAATTGCCCTTGAGAAGGTGGTGGTGAGCCGCCTTCTTCAACCCCTGCAGTACGTGTGGAGTAGGTGCTCCCACAGTGCATATTGGAAAACCAGGTTAAAAAAATTAAAATCGAAGCGTTGCTGGACCAGGAGCCAATGCAAGTCGGCGAGCAAAGGGCTGATGGGCAAAGGTGACGTTGTGCGATTTGGGAAACGGCAGCAGAGTTTTGGACGAGCTCATGTGTGCCAATGGAGGAAGATGGGAGGCTGGCCAGCAGTATGTTGTAATAGTCGAGATGTGAGGCATTCAAATTGTTGTGCTAGTGTGGACAACAATGTACAAAAATATCAAACATGCTGTAAGAACTATCACCACCTAAGTCTTTTAAAGTTGTTTCCTCTGTCCCTGGCTCTGGAACACAGAAGAAGAAACGTCTCAGCTTTTAATCTTCAACATTAATTCGGGATATTTATTCTACAGGGATTATACTAGTTTCCAAACTTCTAACATTGACTGTTAGCTTCCTTTGTAAGAATATCTCCAATAAATCATCGCTGATTGACACAGAATTGAAAAGAAAAGAAAGATTAGCATTTACATGGTCAAAGGAAGATACTTGTGGAGGTTAAATGCCAATCATCACAGCCCCAGGACTTCGCTGCAGGAGTTCCTCAGGGCAATGTCCTAGGCCCGAGCATCTTCAGCTGCTTCATCATTGAACTTCCCTCTAACATAAGGTCAGAAATGGGGATGATCGCTGATGACTGCACAGTGTTCAGCACCATTCACAACTCCTCAGTTAATGAAGCAGGCCAGGCCCGCATGCAACAAGACCTGGACGACGTTCAGTCTTGGACTGATAAGAGTCAGGTATCATTCGCGCTACAGAAGTGCCAGGTAATGACTATCTCCAACAAGCGAGAGTATAACGACCTCCCCTTGACATTCAACGTTATTACCATCACGGAATCCCTCACCATCAACATCCTGGGGGTCACCCTTTACAAGAAACTTAACTGGCCCAGCCACATAAATACTGTGGCAACAAGAGCAGGTCAGAGTCTAGGCTTTCTGCGGCGACTGTCTCATCTCCAGACTCCCCAAAGCATTTCAACCATCTACAAGGCACAAGTGAGGAGTGTGATGGAACACTCTCCACTTGCCTGGATGAGTGCAGCTCCAACAACACTCAAGAAGCTCGACACCATCCAAGACAAAGCAGCCCGCTTGATTGGCACCCCATCTGCCAGCTTAAACATTCACTCCCTCCACCACCGGCGCACCGTGGCTGCAGTGTGTACCATCTACAAGAGGGACAGCAGCAACTCGCCAAGGCTTCTTCGGCAGCACCTCCCACACCTGTGACGTCTCCCACCTAGAAGGACAAGGGCAGCAGGCTATTGGGAACACCACCACCTCCAAGTCACACACAATCCTGACTTTGAATTATATCGCCGATCCTTCATCGTCGCTGGGTCTAAATCCTGGAATTCCCTACTTAACAGCACTGTCGGAGTACCTTCACCACAAAGACTGCAGCGGTTCAGAAGGTGACACAACACCACCTTCTCAAGGGCAATTCGGGATGGAAAATAAATTCTGGCCTTGCCAGCGACACCCAAATCAAATAAACGAATAACAAAAGTATTTCCTATCAAGGTACTTAAGTTGAATATGATGTAGTGCCTGCCAAATTCAGGAAACGGTCCAGCTAGCTCACAAAGGCATACCGAGAGCCAGCATACACCACACCTGATGGCCACGCATTCCAGAGGCACACCAATCACAGGTAGCAGAATAACGATCTAACATCCAGTCTAATCCAACCGTACATAGATTAAACCCATATCCCCTGGTCCTCCCCAAACAGTTAAACTGGAATAATCTATCATTGCGGACGTGATCCAGCTCTTTCATTATTTTATAAAGCTCTGTTTGGTTACCTTAAAGTATACGCTGCTCTAAATTCCATAGAGCAATGTCCTCAAATGTGCTGCCCTGTGTCCCTATATTGCTGCAGTTGCTACACTTTAAAAGTATTTAATTGTTTTTCAAGTGCTTAAACACGCCCTGAAATCGTAAAAGGTGCAACGAAATTGCAAGTCTTTCTTTATCTTAAATGGCGTGAACGCAAAGCTGACAGTATTGCATTGGTCGCTTGTTCTAGGCACAGACGGATTTGCAAGTCTCTTGATCTCTAGAACTTATACTCGGGCGTGTTTTATCAGAGGCATAGAAAGTAATTCTACCTTTTTTCCACCCCCTCCCATATTCAAATTCACTGCCATTAAGTCAAGGGAAGGGAAGTCCAGGCAGTATGCATAATAGGTGTTAATTTATCATCCCCTTATTATGCCACCGTTGACATTTAAAATAACCCCCATTTTATATTAAAACTGAAAAACTAAACCAGTTCAAATAAAAGCAGACAGGGAGAGAGGTGCTAAATGTCCTGACCATGGAAAATAGATTTATGTGCAGCTGGTTTGTAGAATTGGCGCCAAAACGCGTGTAAATAAATCAAAATCACAGGTACACTGTACAAACCAGTGAATTGTTTAACCAGGTTACCTTTGCCTTTTCCTGCCATTTTTTCTTCTGTTAGGAAGCAAACACATTTACAAAGGGCTTCGAATGATTGCAAGCATCTCGCGTTTTGGGTAAATTTTCAGCGTAACGCAGGAATTTGACAATCAGGTGTTAAATTGCAACATTTATAAATATGTTATGAAATCGGGTACGGCGCAAGAATTTGGCGGGAACTGTGCATCCACGTTCCATCTTCAGAAGCCATTCAATTTGTAAGATATTGTCGTGTGTTGTGTAGTTATAGGAATAATATTCTCTTAATGCTTCGCCATTTATACAATTTTCACAAAATCATAATATGCCATTTTACATGTTCATTGAACTTCCGTTTTTATCAAATCTGCTTAGAGTTACAAAAACTGGACGGATGCGGAGTGTAACTGTGGGAGTTTTGAACTGGCTCGAATCACTGTGCTTACCTAAGTCCTTTAAAGCTGCTTTGCACGTACTTAATTCTGGATGATAGAAAAAGAAACGTTTAGCATTTCAGCTGAAATTCTGGTGCTTAGCCCATAAATATACCGATTCGATATATTGGCCCAGAAAGTCGGCTCTCCACGGGTGAGTACACGCTGTCCACTCACCCGTAAGGCCATCTGAAGTGCCGGTTTCACGCATGCACTGCGCATGCGCTGGAAACCGGAACTTCCGTTCCCCTGAAGGAAGGGGTTCAGAAGTCGAACGCGTGCGCGGGAGAGGTAGCGTGCAAGCAGCGAACTTCGTTTCTTTTTCAGGATTCCCCGTGAGGGTAATTATGGAGAAGCTGCACATTGAAAAAGGAGGCGCAAGGCCTGATTTTAAAAAGGTAAGTGGTTAATTAAGTAGAATGTATACATTTTTTCAACATATTTATCGTTTTTACATACTTTAAAGAAAGGTAAGTTTATTTTTAGCACCGTTAAAAAGTATAATTAATTTTTTCCTAAATTTAAAGTTAGTTTAAAGTAGTTAATTTATGTAATTTATAGTTATTTCAAAAATGTGATGGTTTTTTTAAAATGTTTTTTTGAAATTTTAGAGTGGTTTCGGGGCCAATCTCTATTCATAGATTTGACAGGTCTTCTTGTCAAATCTATGAATGAAAATTCCCTGCTACGATTGGCTCTGCATGGCCCACGTGATCCCAGTGGACGCTTCGAACGAACTGCGCCCCTGGGATACGGAAGCACTGCGCGCCGGCAGCTGCAGGAGGCCCAGGAGCCGAAGTCCTCGTGGGCCCGATGCACAACAGCAGGCGCGGTTGGTAAGTACGCGCACGATGCTTGCACCCGCAGGAAGCCGGAGAGCCGAATTTCTGGCCCATGAATTACATTGAATTTAAAACGCAGAAACAGTCCATCTGGTCCATGCTGGGGTTTACACTCCCCACGAAGCCCCTCGAAATCTACTTCATCTCATCCAATCAACATATCCTTTTATTCATTTCTCCCTCCGGTTCATAACTAGCATCCCCTTAAATGCATCTGCGCTTTTCACGTCAACTGCTCCTCCTGATTGCGATTTACTCATTCTAACCACTCTCTTGTATTAATGGCCATCAGTTCTGCTCTCGCCAATAATGAAAGCATCTTCTCTATGACTATCCTGTCAAACAATTGCTTAATTTTATAGAATGTTGGCAGGTCACCGGTCAGCCCTCTCCTTTCTATAGGAAATAGCTTCGGCCTGTTCAATCTTACGTGCTAGGTATGACCTCTCAGTTCTCCAATGATCCTTGTCAATATTTTTGGTAGCATCTGCAGACCAACTATATATTTTTTAAGATGGAGCCCAGAACTATGCAAGAACTCCAACTGTGGTCTGAAAAGAGTACTGTACAAGCTTAACCGAGCTTCTCAGATTTTTCAATTGTATTCTATTTCTATTATAGAGGCAAAAGGCGTCAAGGTATATGGGGAGAGAGCGGGTCTATGGTATCCACGACAAGACCTTGAACAAAGGGGACCAATTTCCATACCTCGGGAGCCTACTGTCAAGAAGGGCAGACATCGAAGTCCAACACCGTCTTCAGTGTGCCAGTGCAGCCTTCGGTCGACTGACGAAGAGAGTGTTTGAAGACCAGGATCTCAAACCCGGCACCAAGCTCATGGTCTACAGAGCAGCAGTGATACCCGCCCTGCTGTATGCCTCAGACACATGGAGCATGTACAGCAGGCACCTCAAAGCACTGGAGAAGTAATACCAACGCTGCCTCCGCAAGATCCTGCAAATCCATTGACAGGATAGGCGAACCAACGTCAGTGTTCTCGCTCAGACAAACATCCCCAGCATCGAAGCTTTGAACACGCTCGATCAGCTCCGATGGACGGGTCACATTGTCCGCATGCCCGATACGACACTCCCAAACAAGTGCTCTACTCGGAGCTCCGGCACGGCAGGGGAGCCCCAGGTGGGCAGAGGAAACGCTTCAAGGACAACCTCAAAGCCTCCTTAAAAGTGCAACATCCTCACTGACCCCTGGGAATCCCTGGCCCAAGACCGCACAAAGTGGAGAAGAAGCATCCGGGAAGGTGCTGAACACCTCGAGTCTCTTCGCCAGAAGCAAGCTGAAGCCAAGCGCAGGAAGTGCAAGGAGCGCAGGTCAAGCCAAGCTCCCCACCCAGCCTGCCCATTAAACCACTGTCTGCCCCACCTGTGACAGAGCATGTAGGTCCCGCATTGGACTCATCAGTCAATTGCGTACTCATTTTTAATGTGGAAGCAAGTCATCCTCGGTTCCGAGGGACTGCCTAAGAAGACGAAGGTCTTGAGATGGAGGATCAGCCATGATCATATTGAATGGCGGAGCAGGCTCGAAGGGCTGAATGGCCTACTCCTGCTCCTATTTTTCTATGTTTCTATATCCCTCTATAGGCATACAGGCTGCACAATGTCGGGATAGAATAGGCTTCATTAATCTTATGGTCTTTTCCAGTCCTTATTCGTTGCTTGACACTGTCTTGCACTGTTTGTTCATGTTTTGAACAGAAGAGAATTGTCCCATTGTTCTGCCGAATTCTGAACTCCACCTGTAGTTTCGATTTAAATGAATAACCCTGGAACTCTCTTCCGATTGAACTCTAAAAAAGAAAGCCTTATTAATGCTCACATTCTTCATACTCCACATCGCTTAAAAATATTACATCCTGGAATAGTAACTTCACAGGCTTCTTCAAACCTTGGGCGAACTTCAGCTCCAACTTCTGTCTTTCATCATTCTGTGGTCATTAGCACAGATCCGTAGACGTTACAAGGCCGCATGCGCGCCATTTCATGTCTGTGTCCATTTCAACTCTTATGCTCAATACCACTGAATCCTCACTCCAAGTTTGGAAGACCGGGCCTCGTTTCCCTTTCTTATTTTGCCCAGTGATTTTCCAAAGGATCTGTTGAGCCAGTGATCACATCTCACTAATTCAGTATTAACACATTGATATTAATCTAAAATTAGGTCTGAAATTCGCTAAATGTAAATCTCCTCCTCTGCAAATCTCTCTCCTTTTTAAAAACGCTCCTGAATGCCTAACTCTTTGACCCAGCTTGCGACAACCTGTCCTAATATCTATTTATGTGCCTCATTGCCAATCATTATTTGAAATTCGGTCCCGTGAAGGGCCTTGGTAAGTTTTCTTCATTAAATGCCAAATATAAAAGCAAGTTTGGTGTTCTTTTTCTTGTTGATTGCAAAGTCTGTACCATGGAGAGCGAAATATCACTCTTATTAGAAACATAGAAACATAGAAGATAGGAGCAGGAGTAGGCTATTCGGTCCCTCGAGCCTGCTCCGCCATTCGATGAGATCATGGCTGATCATCCAAACCCAGTACCCTGTACCTGCCTTTTCCCCAGATCCCTTGATACCATTAGCTTTAAGAAATATATCTAACTCATTCTTGATTATATTTAATGACTTGGCCTCAACTACCTTCTGTGGTAGAGAATACCACGGGTTCACCACTCTCTGGGTGAAGAAATTCTTCCTCATTTCTGTCCTAAATGGCTTACCCATTATCCTTAGATTATGACCCCTGGTTCTGGACTCTCCGACCATCGGGAACATTCTTCCTGCATCTAGTTTGTCCAGACCTGCCAGAATTGTATATGTTTCGATGAAATCACCTATCATTCTTCTTTTCTCCAGCGAGTATAAGCCCAATCGAACCAATCTCTCCTCATATGTCATTCCTGCCATCCCAGGTATCAGCCTTGTGAATCTTCGCTGAACTCCTTCGATTGAAAATTAAGGCACCGAATTTAATCACTTACCTTTCCTCAGTTCACGTATTGATGCACCTGTTAGTTGCGAACAGATAACATGTATATTTGCGCCACAAAAAGCTATTTTCAAAGGAATGCCAAACAGTAATTGCTTGCAAAGTTAAAACATAGGTTAACCCTGCACAAACTTGGCGATGAAAAACTTGTCATCAGCGGTAGCGCTAACCGGGCGTAATTGAATCTACCACCAATTCCACCCCATGATTGATATTCAGTTATGTTCAAGTGAATGAAGCTGAATATCGGTGGAGGGTGTAACGGGTGGCAGATGCGTTGTCGACCGTGTTGTGCTGCCGCCCATGACAATTTTCTACACTTTCTTCTCCACAAATCTATCCATATATTCAGTTATCAACACTACATTAACGGAAATAGTTTGAATATTCCTCATCTATCGCTTCCATGTAAAGTCTAAATTGTGAATTAATTTAATCACGAGTAAAACTCTTCATCCCGTTAATGAATATAACATAATACTTTGGAATCAAAAGCCAGATATCGAAATTTGAGGAATACACCAAATTTAGAATTGGGGGGTGGGGATGGGGGGGGTGTGGGTTGGAGGTCACTATTTAGGAGGACTGCAACAAATTATTAGAAGGCATTGACAAAACTTGCTGAATGTGCATATAATTGGCAAATTAATTTCAACACACGTAAGTGTGAGTTATTACATGATTGTAAGAAAAATAAGGCGGTCACATATTACTTATAAAATCAGAATCTAAATCGTGTAGAGGAGAACATAAGAACATAAGAACATAAGAAATAGGAGCAGGCGTAGCCCATTTGGTCTGCGAGCCTGCTCTGTTATTCAATAAGGCCATGGCTGATCTTGTACCTCATAGCCACTTTCCTGCATTATCCCCATATACGTTGATACCATTAATATTTAAAACTAAATCGATCTCCGTCTTGTATATACTCAACGACTGAGCCTCAACAGCCATCTGTGGTAGAGAATTTAAAAGATTCACCACCCTCGGAGTGAAGAAATTTCTCCTCATCTCAGGGCTAAATGACCGACCCGTTATTCTGGAACTTTGATACCTGGTTCTAGACTCCCAGCCAGGGAAACATCATCCCTGCATCTACCCTCTCAAGCCCTGTAACAATTCTGTATATTTCAATGAGATCACCTCTCATTCTTCTAATATCTGGAAAATATAGGTGTAGTCTACTCAATCTCTCCTCATAGGAAAATACCCCGATCACAGGAACCAGTCTGGTGAACCTTCGTTGCTCCCCCACTATGGCATGTATATCCTTCCTTAGATAAGGAGAACAAAACTGTACACAATATTCCAGGTGTGGTCTCACCTCGACCTTTATAATTGCAGTAAGACTTATTTACTCTTATACTCAAATATTTTTTGTAATAAAGGCCAACATATTATTTGCTTTCCTAATTGCTTGCTTTACCTGCATGATAACGTTCAGTGATTCGTGTACAAGGACACCCAGGTCCCTCTGAACACCAACATTTCCCAATCCCTCACCTTTTCAACAAATATCTGCTTTTCTATTTTTCCAACCTAAGTGGATAACTTCACATTTCTCCAAATTATATTCCATTTGCCATGTTCTTGCCCACTAACTTATCCTATCTATATGCTCCTCACAACTTACATTCCCACCCAGCTTTGTATCTTCAGCAAACTTGGATATGTTACAAATGGTCCCCTCATCCAAATAATTGATGTGGAGTTGGCCTTCATAGCGAGAGGATTCGAGTACAGGAGCAAGGATGTCTTACTGCAGTTGTACAGGGCCTTGGTGAGACCACACCTTGAGTATTGTGTGCAGTTTTGGTCGCCTTATCTGTGGAAGGATGTTCTTACCATGGAGAGAGTGCAGCGAAGTTTCACCAGACTGATACCTGGGATGGCAGGAATTATGTATGAAGAGAGATTGGGTCGATTGGGCTTGTATTAGCAACAGTTTAGAAGAATGAGAGGGGATCTCATTGAAACTTGTAAAATTCTAACAGGACTAGACAGACTAGATGCAGGAAGGATGTTCCCTATATTTCTTAATGCTAACGGGATCAAGGTATATAGGGAGAAAGCAGGGACAGGGTACTGAATTTGGATGATCAGCCATGATCGCATTGAATGGAGGAACAGGCTCGAGGGGCCGAATGGCCAACTCCTGCTCCTAACTTCTATGTTTCTATGTATCTATGAATAGCTGAGGCCCATGCACTGATACTTGCGGTATCCCATTAGTTACAGGCTGCCAAAACTAAAATGACCCTGTACCTGCCTTCTCCCCAGATCCCTTGATACCATTAGCTTTAAGAAATATATCTAACTCATTCTTGAATAAATTTAAAGACTTGTCCTTAACTGCCTTCTGTGGTAGAAAATTCCACAGGCTCACCACTCTTTGCTTGAAGAAATTCTTCCTAATTCTGTCCTAAATTGCTTACCCCTTATCCTTAGATGATGACCCCTGGTTCTGGACTCTCCGACCATCGGGAACATTCTTCCTGCATCAAGTTTGTCCAGACCTGTCAGAATGTTATATGTTTCGATGATATCCCCTCTCATTCTTCTATACTCCAGCGAATATAAGCCGAATCAACCCAATCTCTCCTCATATGACACGTTTCTCGACGTCAAGGGGGATATAAAAATGCAAGTTATTTTTGTCATTAATAGTTAGAATCTCTAAGATATCTTTGACTGAATGGGTGTCATGCTGTGATTACGCGTGCAATGTAATTATTTACTAGAAATGTACAAATAAATGCTCCGAGTCAGTTTCCTAGCCCACATGTAGAAACAATTGAAAACGCTCGGCTCCGTATTTGGGATTGTTCTCTTTGATAAATATATCCGATTTGAGCGGATCCCGAAATTGCACCAATTTTGGACTTTGAATCGCTCTAATTACGTTACGCTTAAAATTTCTGCTAAAATTAATTGTCATAATTAAAAGCATAACTTCCCATGAACCAACGGATTCGGAGATT
Source organism: Squalus acanthias (assembly GCA_030390025.1). Lineage (NCBI taxonomy): Eukaryota > Metazoa > Chordata > Chondrichthyes > Squaliformes > Squalidae > Squalus > Squalus acanthias. The sequence goes on from CM059453.1 coordinate 10,001,656, forward strand.
GTAATAAAAACCAATCCCATTTGTTATGCCCTTTTCATTAAGTAGCAATCCTTGATCTAAATTGGGGTAGTTTTAGCAATAATGCTAAAACTATTTTATTTCAGCAAGGATAAGGATTTCTAAGAATGGGATCCAGTCTTACATCTGTGAGTGCAGAGATTTAATATCATTCAATATCAATTAAGTGCTATACTTAAACATTTATGGCCCGTATTTTCCGTAAGGCCTGCATTTACCAGCACAAGAGTTGAATTTTTTTTTTAATTTCAATCATTTATAATTTAAAAATACATTTAAAAACGGTAAGTTTATTTTTAGCCCCGTATAAAACTTTATTTATTTTTTCCAAAAATTATTATTTTTTTAGATATTTAACTTAATGTAATTTTAACTCATTTTAAAAAATTGATTTAAAAAAAAAGTTATTTAAAGTTTTAGTGTCTTTTTTGAAAGCTCTCCATTCATATATTTGAATGGTCTATATGTCAAAAGTGTGAAGGTGAGATTCGCTTCTCCTATTGTCTGGCCTGGCTCACATGATCCCAGGGATGCTTGCGAACTGCATGCGCCCGTGGGATACGTGGGCCCAGAGCATTTCGGCTGTGGAGTGTCCGGACCTCGGGAGGCCTCAGGTAGGGTCGTAGATTTTTTTCCGATAGGCGGCATCCGCATGCCGTATGTGGGCCAAGCGAGCCAATGGAAGACGGGAATTCCCTTCATATTTTTGACAGCTAGTCTTGTCAATTGTATTTATGAGGATCACTGAAAAAAGACACTAAAACATTAAATACATTTTAAAAAACCATCACGTTTTTAAAATATATTTCAATTACATTAAATTAAATATCTAAAATAAAAACTAATTTTTTTGAAAAAATAACTACAATTTTTCACGCGGCTAAAAATAAGTTTACCTTTTTTAATAATATTTTTCAATTATAAATGAGTGAAAAATATTTTTTTTAATTTTTTAAAACTCTTATGCTGGTAAAGGCCGGCCTTACACTTGCTCATACCAGGCATAATATTTGTAAGGGATTTCAGTGGGCGAAGGTTCTGCAGAAAGTGGAACTCTCCGCTCTTAGGGGAATCTTTTCCAAAGCAGGCGTTCGATCTGTGAAGAGGATTCTTGACACAGCAGAAATAACGGTTTTCAGCGCATGCGCTTCGAATGCTTGAAACCGGTATTTCCGATGTCCCTGCGTGTGTGTGCACAACACGTACACACCCGTAGGCATCGGAAAATACGGGCCATTATGATTTTCTAAGTTTCCTGTTACCTCCTTAATAATGGATTCCAGCATTTTCCCGACGATTGATGTCAGGCTAACTGGCCTGTAGTTCACTGTTTTCTCTTCCCCTCCTTTCTTGAAAAGCGGGATTACATTTGCTACCTTCCAATCCGCTGGGGTCTTTTCTCAGTCTAGGGAATTTTGGGAGATCACAACCAATGCACCCGATATCTCTGCAGCCACCTCTTTCAGAACCCTAGGATGTAGGCCGTCAGGTCCATCGGATTTGTCGGCTTTTAGTCCCATTATGTATTCAATTACTTTTTCTCCACTGATATCAATTATATTAAGTTGTTTGCTCTCAATAGACCATTTTTTCGCCAATATTTTTAGTATTAGTAGTTTTGGCATTGAGCTCTGTCAAGTTATAATGCCCAGATCTTTGATGCTGGTTCAGGTCGCTTGTAACGGGTTGCACTGAAGTAACCTGCGAGAACAAGTGGAAACTTAACACACTAAAAATAACTGCTCATGTAATTGAAACATAAAATAACTAAAGTTCCTCTCACCGAGGCCACGGATCAGCGTGTTGCTCTCTATAAGTTCTGTGGGTAGTAAAAAGAACAGGTTAGCACGTGCATTCATTGGATTCTCTATCCTGGGAGAGCTACGCTGTGTGGTCAGTGGAACAGAGATATGCCCGGAATTTGCCGTTAGTGGCGCAGCGAAGGTGTTCGACGCTGGCCCAGAATTAAGCTTTGCACAAGTATCGTGTGATCTCTGTGTCGAGCACTTCACATCTTAAGACGTTCAATTCAAATCAATGTCGGCTCGCAGGGGTCCCATTGTGCAAGCTATTGTGACGTCAACACGCTGGCTAAACGGCCAATCAAAACGCAGCATTCTTACAGACATGGAACCAGGAAGTGAGGAAGCTCATAAAATTCTCACTTTTTAAAAATGTTAGAGAGACTAGAAACAATGATGGCGGCCCTCACATGGGGAAAAAGCAAAACATTGAATAAAGTTGAACTCAATTTAATCAAATTAAACAATTTTTAAAAAAGTTTATTAAAAGTGTTAATTTTTAATAAAATTGAACGTTTCACACAGCACACAATTAAATTTAGCTTTTTTTAGCAGCGGCTACGTTGTCCAAATCCCCGTTACCCCTAATAACTTTGAGTCTAACTTCCAGTGTGGAAGTTAACAACGGTATTATTGCAGAAGAGCCGAAGTTTTCGTCAGTTTTCTCTGATTTTATTGATTACACTGATTGCCGGATCAGTGGTGGGTGGGGCCGGGCGGTTGAGGGGGGAACAGCGCCGCCTGTGTCCGAGCTGTGAATGACATGCACAACATCAGGTGAAAGCATGCGCCTGCGCCTCGGCCAAATCCCGATATTACGGTCAGTTTTAAAGGCAAAATGACGGCGAACGCAGCCAGTCAGCAAATTCCGTGCACATGATATCCATCGCATTAATATCTACGTTTGCAAACCCATCCATGATTGCCTTGGAGTCGGCAGGAATTGAAGATTTATTTCCTGGACATGGGAGTAAGTACCTTTATCTTTTCTTTTCAACTTCTCTTCTGTGAAGGAGAAATGTGAGAAGTCGCACAACACCAGGTTATATTCCAAGACCTTTATTTGAAATCACAAGCTTTCGTGAAGGAGAAAGATGAAGCTTTGATAAAGTAACGGAAAAATATTCCAACGACTGTGGAATGCATCACAATAAATTGATATTTGCTGTTATACTTTACACATGAAACGACATATAAATCTCTTTCATTAATAAATAACAAAAACTACGCAAACTTGCATTTATATGGAACCTTTAACATAGGAAAACGAGCCAAGGGACATCACATTTGCATAATCAGAGAGTAAATGACACTGAGCCATAGAAGTGGATATTTGTTTGAATTAACAAATGTTTGGTCAGAGGGGTAGTTTTTAAGCAGCATCATAAAGTAGGACAGAGAGGCTGTGATGTTGTGGGAGGACATTCCAGAGCTTAGTGAATCAACAACCGATAAGATTCGGGTGCTGGATGTTGGGAATGCACAATGGGCAGGAATAGGAGGAGCGCAATGATCTCGGAGGGTTGTGGAGGGGCAGGAGGTTATAGGGTTACAGCCCAATGGCAGGTTAGAAAACAGGGACAAAACATTTAAAATCGAGGCATTACCGGACCAGGAGCCAATGAAAATCAGCGAGCAAAGGGCTGTAGAGCAAAGGAAACATTGTGCGAGTTGGGAAACGGCAGCAGAATTTTGGATGAGCTCAAGTTTATCAATGGAGGAAGAGGGGAGGCTGTCCAACAGAACATTTGAACAGTCGAGACAGGGGACTCTTAAAATATTTGGAGCTAGCGTGGACAACAATGTTCAACCATATCAAACATACTGTAAGAACTTTCCCCACCTAAATCTTTCAAAGTTTTGTCGTCTGGTCCTGATTCTGGAACACAGAAGAAGAAACGTCTCAACTCTTAAATTTCAACATTCAATCCTGTTATTTATTCCACAGGGATTATACAGGTCTCCAAACTTCTCACAATGACTGGTAGCTTCCTTTGGAATGATATCGCAAATTAATCGTTGCTCACTGATCCTGAATGGAAAATAAAATAAAGATTTTAATTTACATGGACTGAGTGTTACCTAATCAAGGTAAGTAACTTTTACATGATGCACTGCCTGCGCCACTCAGGAACCGGTTCAGCTCGTTCTGGTCGGCGTACGGAGCGCCATCACACAACACACCTGAGTGCCCGCATTCCGGAGACTCACTAATTCACAATATACATTAATGATTTAGATAAGGGAACTAAATGTAACATCTCCAAGTTTGCAGATGACACAAAGCTGGGTGGGCGTGTGTGCTGCGAGGAGGATACGGAGAAACTCCAGGATGATTTGAACAGGCTGCGTGAGTGGCAGAAGCGTGGCAGATGCAATATAACGTGGAAAAATGCGAGGTTATCCACTTTGGTGTCAAAAACAGAAAGACAGATTATTATGTGAATGGCAATTGATTGGGAGAAGGGAAAGTGCAACGAGACCTGGGTGTCCTTGTGGACCAGTTGCTGAAGGTACGCGTGCAGGTGCAGCAGGCGGTGAAGAAGGCAAATGCTATGTTGGCCTTCATAGCGAAAGGGTTTGAGTATAGGAACAGGGATGTCCTGCTGCAGTTGTACAGGGCGTTGATGAGACCACACCGTGAGTACAGTGTGCAGTTCTGGTCGCCTTATCTGAGGAAGGATGTTCTTGCCATGGAAAGAGTTCAGCGAAGATTCACAAGGCTGATACCTGGGATGGCAGGAATGACAAATGAGGAGAGATTGGGTCGATTGGGCTTATACTCGCTGGAGTATAGAAGAATGAGAAGGGTTCTCATCGAAACATATAAAATACTGACAGGTCTGGACAAACTTGATGCAGGAAGACTGTTCCCGATGGTCGGAGAGTCCAGAACCAGGGGTCATAATCTAAGGATTAGGGGTAAGTCATTTAGGACAGAAATGAGGAAGAATTTCTTCACCCAGAGAGTGGTGAACCTGTGGAATTCTCTAACACAGAAGATAGTTGAGGCCAAGTCATTAAATATATTCAAGAATGAGTTAGATATATTTCTAAAAGCTAAAGCTATCAAGGGATATGGGGAGAACGCAGGGACAGGGTACTGAGTTTGGATGATCAGCCATAATCTCATCGAATGGCGGAGCAGGCTCGAGGGGCCGAATGGCCTACTCCTGCTCCTATCTACTATAACTATGTCTATGTCTAATCTAATGGGAGGGCAGAACGATCGAACAACCAGTCTAATCCTAAACTTACACAGATTAACCCCATTTCACTTGGTCCTCCCCAAACAGCTAAAGTGAGATAATCTTAAAATTGGGACGCTACCCATTACGTTCATAATTTTAAAGACCTCTATTAGGTTGCCTTAAATTCTACGCTGTTCTGAATTCAATGGACCAATATCATCAAATATGCTGCCTCGTGTTCCTACTTTGCGGCAGTTCCTACGCTTTAAAAGTTACGAATTGGTTGTGAAGCGCTTTGGGTCGTCCTGAGGGCCTACAATGCGCAATATAATTGCAAGTCTTTGACCCGTATTTTCCGATGCCAACGGGTGTGTAGGCGCTGTGTAAACACCCGTAGGGACATCGGAAATGCCGGTTTCAGAGATGCAAAGCGCATGCGTTGTTACGCGGGAATTATCCGATCTGTCAAGAATGCTCTTGACAGGTCGGACGCCTGCCCTGGAGAAGGGGCTCTGCGGGTGTAGGGATCCGCTTTCTGGAGAACCTCCGACCGCAGAAAACCCTTAGAAATCGTACGCCTGTTAAAAGCAGCTGTAGGCCTGCTTTTACCAGCATAAGAGTTGAAAAAAGTTAAGAAAATGTTTTTTCACGCATTTATCATTTAAAAATACTTTTAAAAAATGTAAGATTATTTTTAGCCCCGTAAGGAACTTTAATTATTTTTTTCAATAATTACATTTTTGTTTAAAATTTTAATCTATTGTAATTTTAACTCATTTTAAAAACGTTATGTTTTTTTAAATTTATTTAATTTTTTACTGTGTTTTTGAGTTGATCTCAATTCATATATTTGACAGGTCTATCTATCAATTGTATGAAGGGAGATTCCCATCTCCTATTGGCTCACCATGGCTCACGTAATCCCAGGAACGCTTGCGAACTGCATGCGCCTCTGGGCTACAGCGGCCCTGCGCATTTCGAGTTTGGAGAGGCATAGGAGCGGAACAGTACGCACCTCGGGAGCGCTCAGTTAAATCGTAGATTTTTTTCCAGATCGGAGGCCTCCGCACGCATGAAGCCTCCGATCGGAAAATACGGCCCTTTCTTTTTAATTAAATGGCGGTGACACAAAACTGACAGAATTGCATTGGTCGCCTGTTATAGGCACAGCCCGATTTTCAGTTCAATTGATCTGTCGAGGTGATTATTGGACGTGTTCTATACCAAGCAGGACAAGTAATTCTAACTTTTTTCCAGACCCTCCAATGTGCAATTTCAGCGCCAGTAAGACAACGAAAGGGAAAATCGAGCGATATGTATGATTGGCGGGCCAATTTATTATCCCCTTAATACGCCACCGAACAAATTTACATCATTGTTTAATATATTTTATTAAAATGGAACATCTACATCAGTTGAGATAACATTAGATTGGGAGAGATCTGATTACAATATGTTAATAAATCTGCTAAAGGTCATCAACTTACAAGATAGATTTGTGTGAAGCTGGTTTGTAGAATTTGCCGCCAAAACGCTTGTAAATTAATCACAATCACACGTTCAATGGTTCGCATTTCTAACCAGTGATTTTTTTAACCAGGTTACCTTTGCCTTTTCCGGCCAACTTTTCTTCTATTAGGAAGCAAACACATTTACAAAGGATATCGATTCATTGCTAGCAACTCGCTTATTCGGTAAACCTTTTGCGTAACGCCACAATTTCGCCCAGCAGGAGCTAAATTTGAACATTTACAAATATGTTCTGGAATCTGGTACGGCGCAAGCAATAGGCGCGAAATGTGCATCGACGTTCCATCTGTAGAAGCTCCTCAGCATTGTTCCATATTATGGTGTATTAGCGCAGTTATAGGAATACATATTCTCTCAATGTTTCGCCATGTAAACACATGACATAATATAATACTCCGCAATTTTACAAGCAAATTGAACATTTGTTTTATCTAAGTCTGCGATGAATTACAGTAACTGGACTGATGCGGAGTGCAACTGCGGGAGATTTAAATTGGAATGAATCATCTTGCTCACCTGTTCCTTGTAAAGCTGTTTTGCACGTGTTTAATTCTGGATGATAGAAAAAGAAAAATGTTGCATTTCAGCTGAAATTCTGGTGTGTAGCCCATAATTATACCGATTATGAAAAATTGCTTGAATTGCATAGAATTTAAAGGATTGAAATCGCCCATTCGGTCTAACTGTTCCATGCGGCTGTTTACACTCCACCCGAGCCTCCTGCAACTGCAATTGCTCTCATTCTATCAACCTTTTATTCACTGCTCCCTCGTGTACATATCGAGCTTCCCGTTAAATGTATCTGTGCTGTTTGAGTGAACTACTCCTTCTATTGGTAAGTTTCACATTCAAACCGTTCTCTTACATTACTGGCCCCCAGTATTGCTCCCCCTACTAGTAGAAACATTTTCTCTATGTCTACCCTGTCAAACACTTTCTTAATTTTAAAGATGGTTATCAGGTCTCCTGTCAGCCTTCTCATGCCTACAGGAAAGATCCCCAGCCTGGTCAATGTTACCAGATAGGTATGACCTATCAGTTCTGGTATTATCATTCCCAATAATTGTTGTACCTTCTGCAGTGCCTCCATATACATTTTTAATATGCAGCCCAGAACTATGCAAGAACTTCAAGTGTGGTCTAACCAAGGTACTATACAAGTTTAACATATCTTTAGATTTTTTTCAATTATAACCCTATTGATGCATACAGACTGCATATTATCGGTATAGAATAGGCTTCGTTAATCGTATGGTCTTTTCCAGTCCTTATTCGTCGCATGTCTCTATCTTGCACTGTTTGTTCATGTGTTGTACCGAAGATAATTGTTCCATTGTTCTGCCTAATTGTTAACTCCACCATGTAGATTCGATTTAAATGAATAAACGTGGAACACTCTTACGATCGAACTCGACAAATCAAGGCCTTATTAAAGCTGACGTTCTTCATACTCTACATCGCCTAAAATATTACATCCTGGGAAATTAATTTCACAGACCTCATCAAACCAAGGGCAAACCACGACTCTAGCTTCTGTTTTTCGTCGTTCTGTGGTCAATAGCACAGATCCGTAGACGATACAACGTCGCATGTGCACAGTTTTTTATCTGTGTCTAATTCAACTCTTCCGTTCAAAACCACTGATTCCTAACTCCAATTTTGGTAGAGCGGCCCTCATTTTCCTCATTTATTCTGCCGAGTGATTTTCCAAAGTATCTGCTGAGTCAGTGAACAAATCTCATTAGTTCAGTATTAAAGCACAGATATAAATTTATACTGAACTCTGAAATTTACTAACATAGGGCCAAAAATTCGGCACTTGCCGGGTGAGTACGCGCTGTTTACTCACCCGTAAGGCCAACTGAAGTGCCGGTTTCCTGCATGCACTGCGCATTCGCGGGAAACCGGAACTTCCGGTCTCGTGAAGGGAGGGGTTGAGACGTGAACCGCGTGCGCGGGAGAGGCTGCGCGCACGCAGCGAACTTAGTTTTTTTTTCAGGTTTCTCCGTGAAGGTAAGTATGGAAGAAGCTGCGCTTTTAAAAAGAAGGGGCAAGACCCGTTTTTAACACGGTAAGTGGTTAATTAATTACAATTTAATTTTTTTTTCAACAGGTTTATTTTTTTACATACTTTAAAGAAAGGTAAGTTTATTTTTAGCACTGTTAAAAAGTATTTTAATATTTTCAAAAATTTAAATTTTGGTTTAAAGTACTTAATTTATTTAACTTATAGTTATTTTAAAAATGTGATGGTTTTTTAAATTTATTTGAAGTTTAGTTGTTGTTTTGCGGCGGATTTCAATTCATAGATTTAACAGGTCTTCCTGTCAAATCTATGAATGAAAGATGGTCTGCTGCCATTTGCCCTCCATTGCCCACGTGATCCCAGGAGACGCATCGCACTAACTGCGCACCTGGGATACACAAGCATTGCGCGCCGGCAGCAGCAGGACGCCCAGGAGCTGAAGTCCCCGTGGGCCCAGAGTTCAACGGCAGGCGTTGTAGGTAGGTGCGCGCGCAATCCTTGAACCCGCGGGAAGCCAGGGAGCCGAATTTCTGGGCCAAAGTCTCTCCTCCTCTGTACCTCTCCCTCCTCCATTAAAACGCTCCTGTGTATCTACCTATTTGACCAAGCTTGCGATCAGCTGTCCGAATATCTTTTTAAGTGCCTCCATGTTAATCATTATTTGATATTAGCTCCTTTGAAGGGACCTGGGAAGCTTTACTTCATTAAATGTCCCATATAAAAGAAGGTTTCGTGTTAAGAACAAAATAAATAAGAGCGGGAGTAGGCCATACGGCGCCTCGAGCCTGCGCCGCCACTCAATAAGATCATGGCTGATCATCGACCTCAACTCCACTTTCCCGCCCCGATCTCCATATCCCATGATTCCTCTAGAGTCCAAAAATCTATCTATCTCAGCCTGGAATATACTCAAAGACTCAGCATTCAGAGAATTCCAAAGATTCACAATCATCTGAGTGAAGAAATTCCTCCTCATCTCAGTCTTAAATGGCTTACCCGTTATCGTGAGACTATGTCCTAGTCCTAGATACGCAACCAAGGGGAAACAACCTCTCAGCATCTATCCTGTCAAGCCCCTTCACAATCTTGTATGTTTCAATGAGATCACCTCTCATTCTTCTAATCTCCAGAGAGTAGAGGCCCATTCCACACAAGCACGCATCATAAGACACCCCTCTCACCAATCTAGTGTTCTTGTTCTTGTTGATGGCAAAGCCTGTACCGTGGAAAGCGAAATGTCACTCTTATTCAAACAGATCAAACAGTATGGTAACAAATTAAATCACCTACCTTTTCTGAGTTCCCGTATTGTTGACCCTGTTGGAGGCAATCAAATAAAATGTAAATCTGAGCAGCAACACAGATTTACAAATGAATGGCAAAAAAAATAATTGCTGGAACAGTTACAACATTGCTTAATCCGATGCGAACTTGAGAGGGCAAAGTTCCTCATCAGCGGACGGGCTAAACGGGCGGTATTAAATCTGCCACCCCTTCCACCTCATGCTTGATATTCAGTTCTGTAAAATGGAATGGCACTAAATATCGGCGCAATGTGTAACCTGTGGCGGATGCATTCTTAACTGTTTGGCATTGCCACCCATGACGATTTTCTACCGGTTGAGTTCCACTATTCTATCCATGTATTCCGTTCTGAACAGTACATTAACGGGAATAGTTTGAATATTTCTTACCAAGCCCTTCAATCCAAAGTGTAATACTTAAATTAATGTGAGAAGTCGCACAACGCCAGGTTATAGTCCAGCAGCTTTATTTGAAATCACAAGCTTTCGGAGCGCTGCTCCTTCGTCAGGTGAAGTCACAATTACCTGTGTTGATATTTATTTGCCCATTCTATGCACATTCTGCAAGTTTATGAATGACGAAGAAGCAGCGCTCCAGAAGCCTGTGATTTGAAATAAAGCTGTTGGACTATAGCCTGGTGTTGCGTGACTTATCAGGTTTGTCCACCCCAGTCCAACACCGGCATCTCCACATCAGTACTTTAGTTAATGTTCATTCCGCTAACCAGTCTAGTATCGATAATGAATAAAGGCAATATACGCATGGAGGCAGAATGCATGGCTAAAGTACTGTCTGAGTGCTTTGCATCTGTCTTTACCAAGGAGGATGATGCTTTGGAAACAATGCAAAATTTCGAGAATTGCGAATGACACAAAATTCGTGAGGGGGTGTGTAAATATTGAGGAGGACTGCAACAAATTTGAAGAATACGTTCATAAACTTGCAGAATGTGCATGGAATGGGCAAATAAATATCAACACAGATCATTTTGAGGTATTGCATTTTTTGTGTGCAAAATAAGGAGATCACATAGTCTAAAAGTAAGTAAGATGAAAGTGAATCCAAAAGTCTTCTACAGGTTTATAAATTGTAAACGGTAGTAAGAGGATGGAATGGGGCCGATTAGGAACTAAAAACTGACATACACATGGAGGCAGAGGGCATGGCTAAGGTACTATCTGAGTGCTTTGCATCTGCCTTTACAAAGGAAGAAGATGCTGCCAAAGTCATACTGAAAGGAGGTAGTTGAGATACCGGATGGGATAAAAATTGCTAATGAGTTGGCATTGAAAGGCTTTCTGTACTTAAAGTTAATAATTCGCCAGGACAGGATGGGATGCATCTAGGATGCTGAGGGAAGTAAAGGTGGAAATTGCGGGGGTACTGGACATAATCTTCCAATCCTCCTTGTTTCCGGGGGTGGTGCCAGAGGACTGGAGAATTGCAAATGTTACGCCATTGTGCAAAAAAGGTTGTAAGGATAAACCCAGCAACTACAGGCCAGTCAGTTCAAACTCGCTAGTGGGGAACCCTTTAGAAACGATAATCCAAATGCAAAATTAACAGTCAAGTATGGATAAAATAAGGAAAGCCAGCACGGATTTGTTAAAGGCAAATCCTGTTTAATAAGTTGATTGAGTTATTTGATGAGGTAACAGAGAGGGTTGATGAGAGTAATGCGGTTGACGTAGTGTACACGGACTTCCAAAAGGCGTTTGATAAAGTGCCACGTAATAGGCTTGCCAGAAATGTTGAAGCCCATGGAATGAACGGGACAGTGGCAGCTTGGATACCAACTTGTCGAAGTGACAGGAAACAGTGTCGTGGTGAACGGTGTTTTTTCGGACTGGAGGATGGCAGAGAGAGTGGCGTTTCCGAGGGATCGGTACTAGGACCATTACTTTTCTTGATATATATTAAAGATTTGGCAGGCCATCAATCTGGTTTCTGATAAAGCAATCGTTGGCGCAGATTGGGGATACTTTCCCGGCGTCTAGCCTATAATTGCCCACGTAAATCCTGTGGTTGATGCAAGCAGGTTTGGGGCCTGCTTGCATCAACGTAAGGGTATATCTAAGCCTTAATTTAAACATTTTTATATCCACAATCATGCACGTACAATTTATTAATTAGTGTATGCAAATATTTGTCTGTTTTACAGTCTAAATGATGTTCAAAATGATCAAAACATTATTTATTTATTGATGTAGGTGAAATGAAGGAACTTATGAATAAAATTGCAAGCCTTTACATTCTATAATTATTGATTCAGTGATTCCATTGCATATTATTAGTGGATGCCCTTTGTAAAGGATTGCAATGTAAATCTCGTTTGTCTTTGGAGGTCCGGGTCCACGTGATCCCAGGTACGCTTCCGAAACGCCTGCGTCTCAAGGATCCGGTGTCATTATGCTGCCCTCTGCTGAGGCCTGAGACGGCAACCTTTCTCAGCCTGATCGCTGGCAGGTAATTTCTAAATATTTCATGGGTCAGAGACGTGCAACGGAGGTACGGCTCCAACCGAAATTTCTAGGCCGATATTCCAGGAACCAGCGCATTCGGGAATCACACTGCTGGACATGTTTCTTTCTCAGCCAAAAGAAGCATTTTTAAGTAGGGCGTCTGTGAGTGAAGTGATTCAATATCTGTGAAAATTTATTAAAACTATACTTAACCATGTAATAGTTTCCTTGGTGTACATTAATCAATATGTTAACATTTGAATCACTCCAATCAGGTATCCACCTTGCCACAGTACCGAAGCGGCTCTCATTAAAGTATCAAATGACATCCTTTGTGACTTTGACAAAAGGTAAACTATCACTCCTCGTCCTTATTGACATGTCTGCAGACTTTGACACGGTTGATCACTCCATCCCTCTCCAACGCCTCACCGTCGTCCAGCTGGGTGGGACTGCACTCGCCTGGTTCTATTCTTATCTATCTAATCGGAACCAGATAATCACCTGCAACGGATTCTCTTGCCGCTCCCGCATCGTTACATAGGTGTCCCCCAAGGATCTATCCATGGCCCCCTCCTATTTCTCATGTACATGTTGCCCCTTCGCAACATCATCCGAAAACACAGCGTCAGTTTGCACATGTGCACTGACGACAGCCAGCTCCACCTCACTACTTCTTCTCTCGAACCGGCATAGGTGTCTAAATTGTCAGAATGCTTGTCCAACATACATTTTGAATGAGCAAATATTTTCTCCAATTAAATATTGTGAGAATCGAAGACATTGTTTTTGGTCCCCGCCATCAACTCAGTTCCCTAATCATTGAATCCATCCCTCTCCTAACATCTGTCTGAGGCTGACCCACACTGTTTGCACCCCTAGTGTCATATTTGATCCTGAAATAAAGTTCCAACCACATATCTGCAGCATAACAAAGACCTCCTAACTCTACCACCGTACATCGCCCGTCTCCACCCCTGCCTCAACTCATCCACTGCAGAAACCTTCATCCATACCTTTGTTACCTCTAGACTAGACTATACCACGCATTCCTGGCTGGCCTCCCATATTAAACACCACGCAAACTTCAGGTCATCCAAAACTCGGCTGCCCGTGTTCTAAACCACACCAAGTCCCGTTCGCCCATTAAACCTGTATTCGCTGATCTACATTGGCTCCCGGTTAAGCAGCGCCGCGATTTCAAAATTCTCCTCCTTGTTTTCAAATCCCTCTATGGCCTCGGCCCATCATATCTCTGTAATCTCCATCAGCCCCACAACCTCCCGAGTTATCTGCGCTCCTCTAATTCTGCCCTCTTGAGCATCACTGGATATAATCGTTCAAACTTCGGTGGCCGCACCTTCTTTTGCCTAGGCCCTAAGCTCTGGAATTATCTGCCTAAAATTGTCCGGCTCGCTACCTCTCTCTCCTCCTTTAAGACGCTCCTTACAACCTACCTCTTTGAACAAGCTTTTGGTCGCCTGCCTTCATTTAGCCTTATGTGGATCGGTGTCAATTTTATTGTCTTAAAATACTCCTGTGCAACGCCTTGGGACGTTTTACTACGTTAAAGGCGCTATATAAATACAAGTTGTTGCTGTTGTTATTGTAGGAAATAGGTTTTCAAGTGAAAATTCCTTTAAAACGTAACCAGTATTGCCTGTCATAAGCAAATGTGCGCAATTTGAAAATCTTTCCCGAAACTGTGGAATCTTGCAATTTTGACTAATGGAGTTTTTCAATTTGTGGGGGGATGCTAATTTGGGCGAATAGAATGTTGGAGCCACATGAAAGATCCAAGACAAAACAAGCATAAGTGGTTTTGTCACTTAGCTCATTCACGTTTATTATACACGGATTTTTTACACTGATTCATTTCACTTGCACCTGGGCTGCGCTGATATGAACTGAGGAAACAGGCGGAAAGTGAAAACATTAAAAGGAACTGTTCATGCAATTGGAACATAATAGAACTAATGTTGTTCTCACCGAGACCACGGACCAGCGAGTTGCTGGCTATAAGTTCTGTGTGTTGAAAAAAACGAAGAGGTTAGCACGTGTCCAACAGCCAACGTTGCATTAATTTTCTTCCCTGAGCATGGGCAGTTATGCTGTGTGGTCAGTGGACCAACGATAGCCCATGAATTTGGAGTTAGTGGCGACGCGAACGTCTTCGCCGCTGGTTAGGCTTTGCACAAGCATCTCGTGAACTTCGGGTTTTCCAAAGTGCAATTTGATTCTTTGTAGGTAAGATTAGAAACCCTTGTGTGCGCTGTTGTGACGTCAACAAGCTGTCAAAGCTGTTGGAGAGAGCTAATCAAAGATTGGGGCTCCCACATGGGGTTAAGGCAAAACGGAGTTAAAGATAAACTCTCTTTAAACAAATAAAAACTTTTTAAAAAAAGCTTCTTGAAAATGTTCATTTTTATGAAAGATTTCGCAGAATTAAAATCAGTTTTTAAGGATATTAATATTTGTTTCGCAGAGGCTATGCTCTGAATAAAATCCCAGTTAATCCCAATCCCATTGCTTTTAAATTTAGGTGGGAAGATTAAGCGTTTAATTACTGCGGACGAGCCGAAGTTTCCGTCAGTTTCGCTGAAATGCGTAATTAGACGAATTGACGGCTCCATGTTGGATGGGTGCCCGGATTGGGGGCAGCGCCGCCTGCATCGGAGCTGTGAATGACAGAGCACAGTAAAAGACGTCCAATTGTGCCTGCACATTGAACAAGTCCCGAAATTGCGGTCAATTTCAAAGACGCAATGACGGCAAACGCTTCCTGTTCGCCGCCAATCGGTCTGCAAATTCCATGCCAATGATATTCATCGCATTATCATCTAGATTTGACAGCCCCTCTAACTGCTTTGGCGACGCCAGGCATGGAAGATTTAATTCCAGATCACTGCTGCCAGCAATACATGGGGAAAAATTCAAGTTGCAGTAAAAAAATTATTTTGATCATTTTATTTGCAGATTTCTGTTTATGGGTAAAATACTATTTGCGATTGGGACAATAATACTGTTTGACTGAGAGTCAATAATCAAACAGTGGAGTTCAATAGAACTAAGTATCAATGAGCCTTATAATAGGTGGCTGTTTAGCGACACTGCCCAAGAAAAAGGTTTTGGGTTATAAGATGTGCCTGATGCCATGCCACCCAGTTAGCATTACCACCGAAGTTCAATGTTTACCCATCAGCTGCTAAATATTGTCAGTAACTACCTTTCTCTCTATTTTTCAACTTTTGTTCTGTAATGGGGGATATAATTCACTTGAATCATGCAAATGGATATATTACAATGAACAATGAGCATAATCAGGCAGCAAGTGACGCCGAGCCAAAGACGGTGGACATTGGCTCAGATTAGCAAACGCTTGGACAGAGAGGTAGGTTTTAAGTAGCATCATAAAGGAGGACAGAGAGGCAGATATGTTCAGGGAGGAATTTACAGAACTAAGGGTTTAAACAACTGAAGGCACATTCGCCTAGGGTGGGGTGCAGGATGTTTGGAATACACAATAGGAAAGGACTGGAGAAGCGCAGTGATCTCGGAGGGTTGTGGAGGCGCCGGTGTTTACAGGGTTGGAGCCCTGAGGTATCTTGTTGCAAGTTGGGAAATGGGAGCAGAGTTTTGGATGAGCTCATGTTTATTTTTAGTGGAAGACGTGAGGGTGACCAGCACAACATTGGAACAGACGAGACTGGAGACGATAAATAATTGGGGCTAATGCGGACAACAATATACAAAAATATCAAACAGACATGAAGAACTTTTCCCCACCTAATTCATTGAAAGTTTTGTCCTCTGTTCCTGATTCTGGAACACAGAAGAAGAAACGGCTGAGCCCATAAATTTCAACATTAATTCCTGTTATTTATTCCACAGGGATTATACTGGTTTGCAAACGTTTAATAATGACAGTTAGATTCCTTTGGAAATATATCTGCAATTAATCATTGCTCACTGACCTTGAATTAAAAAAAATCAAGAAAGATTTACACTTACATGGACTAAGTTTTAAATATCATGGCATCTAACTTCGATACGATGCAGTCCCTGTCCCAGTCAGGAACTGGGCCAGGTCGCTCTGCTCCAGTCCCACTCTGAACTCACCGTCCTCGGCCTATCACACTGTTCCACGGAAGCGCAGCGTAAGCTCAAGGAACAGCACCTCATGTTTCGTTTAGGCACCATACAGCTTTCTGGACTCAACATCGAGTTCAACAATTTTATATTATAACCTTGGCCCCTATCACATTTATATTTTATTTTGTAATCCACCCTTTTGTTTGGCACCCCCCTTTTTTCTTCCCAGAAGCTGGCAGCTGTCCTTCATTCTGCCAGTGCATTTAACACTTCATTTAGCCTCAAACTGTTACATCAACACCTCCTCTTGCCTTGATTATCTCTTAATGTCTCTCAATGTCTCTTAATCTCTGCTTTTGTTCTTTCATCCCCTCCCCCTTTTCCCAGCTTTATACTTGCTTTAAATCTATTTCATTTCCTGCTTATTTCCAGTTCTGACGAAAGGTCTTCGACCTGAAACGTTAACTCTGTTTCTCTCTCCACGGATGCTGCCTGGCCTGCTGAGTTTTTCCAGCGTTTTCTGTTGTTATTTCGCTCTTGAAGGCGTACCGAGAGCCAACACTCACCACACCTGATGGCCACCCATTCCAGGGGCTCACCAATCTCAGGGAAGAGATGAAAGATCCAACATTCAGGATGATCCTGCTCTTACACAGATTAAAATCATGTCCCCTGGTCCTCGCCAAACATTTAAACTGTCATTGTTTTATAGACCTCTATCAGTTTGCCTTAAAGCCTAGCTTGCTCTAAATTCAATGTACCAATGTCCTCAAATTTGCAGCCACTTGTCCCTACATTACCGCAGTTGATAAACTTCAAAACTACTGGATTGGTTGTGATGCGCTTTGGGAAAAACTGAGGTTCTGAAAAGCGCAATATATTTGCAAGTCTTCCTGTTTCCTAAATGACGGAGACGCAACGCCGAGAGTATTGCATTGCTGGCCTGTGATAGGCACAGCCCGATATTCACTTCCATTGATCCGTAAAGGTGATTTTCGAGTGTATCCTATAACAGGCAGACAAAAGTAATTATGCCTTTGTTCCGCTCCCTGCTATGTTCAAATTTAACGCAAGTAAAACGAGGAGCGGTGAAATCGGGCGAAATGTATGATGGGCGAGCTAATTTATTATCCCCTTATTGCACCACTTCCTCAATTTAAAATTTCCATCATTTTATATTAAAATTAAAAAAGTCAACCAATTGAACTAACAGCAAATATGGAGAGATGTGGTCCTAATATGTTAATAATTCTGCTAAAAGTACTCAACATGCTAAGAAAGATCTGTGTGAAGCGGATTTGTAGAGTCGTCGTCAAAACGCGTTTAAATAAATCACAATGACACGTTCAATGTTTCGTATTTCTAACCAGTGAATTGTTTAACCAGGTTACCTTTGACTTTCGCGGCCAGTTTATCTTCTATTCGGAGCAAGCACATTGAAAAATGATGTCACATTATTGCAAGCAACTCGCCTATTTTGGTAAATTTTCAGCGTAGGGTCGGAATTAGCCAATCAGGAGCTAAATTGCTACACTTACAAATATGTTATGAAATCGGGTACGGTTCAACAAATTGGCGGGAATTGTGTATCAAATTTAGAAAGTATTCATTTTTTGCGATATTATGGTGTTTTGTGCAATTATAGGAATAATATTCTCTTAATGATTCACCATTTCAACAAAATTCACAATATTATCGTACGCAGGTTTACCAGCACATTGAACAATTGTTTTCTAATTCTGCTTAGAATTAAAATAACTGGACTGATGCGCTTTGTTTAAACGCGGGAGTTTTAAATTGGATTGAATCATTTTGCTCACCAGAATCTTGTAAAGCTTTTTTACACGTGCTTAATTCTGGATGATAGAAAAAGGAACGTTTGGCATTTTAAATGCAATTCGAGCGCTTTGCCCATAACTATTCCCATTTGATAATTTGTATAGGATGTGAAGTGCAGAAATAGCCCATTCGGTCCAACTGGTTTAGGATTCACACGAGCCTCATCCAACTGTACTTTATGTCATCCTATCAGCATATCATTTTATTCATTTCTCCCTCATGTATATATCTAGCTTTCCCTTAAATGCATCGGTGCTTTTAGCCTCAACTACTCCTGGTTTCGAGTTATATATTCTAAACACTCCTACATTAATGGCCCCCAGTTTTGCTCTCGACACTAGTGGTAACATCTTCTCCATGTTTATCCTGTCAAACACTTCCTTAATTTTAAAGACTTTTATAATGTCACCCATCAGACTTCTCTTTTCTACAGGAAAGAGCACCAGCCTGTTCCATCTTAGAAGCATACAAATAGGAGCAGGAGTAGGCCATTCGGCGCCTCGAGCCTGCTGCGCCATTTATTCAGATCATGGCTGATCATGCAAATTCATTGGCCTGTCCCTGCTTTCTGCCCTTATCCCGTGATCCCTTTAGCCTTAAGAAATATATCTATCTCCTTCTTGTATATATTTAATGATTTGGCCTCAACTGCCTTCTGTGGTAGAGAATTCCACAGGTTCACCACTCTCTCGGTGAAGAAATTCATCCTCATCTCAGTCGTTAACGGCTTACCCCTTATCCTCAGACTGTGACCCCTGGTTCTGGACTCCCCCGTCATCGGGAACATCCTTCCTGCATCTAGTCGGTCTAGTCCTGTTAGAGTTTTATAAGTTTCAATGAGATCCCCTCTCATTCTTCTTAACTCTAGCGAATATAAGCATCAGCGACCCAATCTCTCTTCATACATCATTCCTGCCATCCCAGGAATCAGTCCGGTAAATCTTCGCTGCATTCCCTCCATGGCAAGAACATCCTTCCTCAGATAACGCGACCAAAACTGCAAGCAGTACTCAAGGTGTGGTCTCACCAAGGCCTTGTACAACTGCAGCAACACAACCTTGTTCCTGTACTCGAATCCTCTCGCTATGAAGGCTAACATACCATTTGCCTTCTTAACCGCCTGCTGCATCTGCATGCTTACCTTCAGCGACTGGTACAAAAGGGCTCCCATTTCTCGTTGCACTTCCCCTTTTCCCATTCTATTGCCGATCAGATAATAATCTGTCTTCCTTTTTTTGCCACCAAAGTGGATAACCTCGCAATTAACCACATTATGCTGCATCTGCCATGCATCTGCCCAATCACCCAACCTGTCCAATAGGTATGACATCTCAATTCTGTGATCATCATTGTCACTATTTACTGTACTATGTGCAGTGCGTCGATATACGTTTTACTATATGCTGTACAGAACTATGCTGAGTACTCCAAGTGTTATCTAACCCAGTTTCTGTACAAGTTTAACATTACTTCTCCATTTTTGTTCAATTCTATCCCTCTAGATGCATAAACGCTGCACAATGTCTTGATAGAATAGCCTTCGTTAACCTTATGGTCTTTGCCAGTCCTTATTTGTCGCATGTCTCTATCTTGCATTGTTTGTTCAAGTGTTGTACGCAATAGAATTGTTACATTGTTCACCTACTTCTGAACTTCACCGTGCAGCTTCCATTTAAATGAATAACCCTGGAACTGTCTTACCAACTAGCAGGGCAATAGAAATGAACACACCCTATCCCGTTCTTCCCACTTCACATCTTCTAAAAATATTACATCCTGGAATAGTAAGTTCAAAGGCTTCTTCAACGCGAGGGCAAAACTCGCCTCCAACTTCTGTTTTCCATCATTCTATGGTCATCGGCACAGATCGGTAGACGATAACACGTCACATGTGTGCCGTTACCTCTCTTTGTCCATTTCAACTATTCGCCTCGATACCACTGAACCCTGACCTCGATTTTGGAAAAACGGCCCTCATTTTTCTCACTTATTCTGCCCAGTGGTTTTATAAAGGATCTGCTGAGTCTCTGTAAGTGACTACTTCTCACTCGTCCAAAATTAAAGGAGGGGTTTCCAGAACTTGATAATAGCGCAAAATGGTGGAACATTTATTGGGTTGGATTGCAATTATTATAAATGATGGAGCTCCCATGGCTCTCACCTCCATAGCGCTGTAAACTGCTCCAACCCTACAACCCTTTGTGATCTGGGCGTTGCTCCAATTCTGGCGTCTTATGCATCCCTGGTGGCAGTGACTTCGGGTGCTTAGTCCCTAATTCGCTAATTAAATCTCTTCTAATCTGTACCCCTCTCTCCTCGTTTAAAACGCACCTGGATAGCTAACTCTTTGGTCAAGCTTGCCACAACCTGTCCTATTATCTATTTATTAGGCTCACTCTCAATCATTATTTGAAATTTGCTCCTGTGAAGCGACTTGAGGAACTTTACTTCATTAAATGCGCTTTAATGCCCCGAATTTAATAGACATGATGTGGAGATGCCGGTGTTGGACTGGGGTGGACAAATGTGAGAAGTCGCACAACACCATGTTATAGTCCAACAGCTTTATTTGAATTCACAAGCTTTCGGAGCGCTGTTCCTTCGTCAGGTGAAGTGACTTCACCTGAGGAAGGAACATCGCTCCGAAAGCTTGTGATTTCAAATAAAGCTGTTGGACTATAACCTGGTGTTGTGCGACTTCCCGAATTTAATCACCTACCTTTTTTGAGTTCAAGTATTGATGCCCCTGTTAGAGTCAAACAGATATCATGTACATTAGAGCAACAGCACATTATTTTGAAAGCAAAGGCAAAAAATAATTGCTGGCAAAGTTACAACATTGCTTAATCCTGTGTTAGCTTTTGGGGGTAAAATGCCTCATCAGGGGTAGCGCTAAACGGGCGGAATTGAATCTGCCACCCCTTCTACCCCATGCTTGAAATTCAATTCTGCGCAATTGAATGTAGCTGAATATCGGTGGCGAGTGGAACGGGTGAAAGTTGCATTACTGACCGTTTTGCTCTGCAGCCCATGATCACTGAATCATGGAATGGTTAGAGCACGGAAGAAGGCCATTCGGCCCGTCGAGCCCCTGTCTGATTTTTCCAAGAGCACTTCAACTCACCCATTCCCCCGCCCTTTCCCCGTAGGCTTGCATTTTTTGTTCCTTCAGGTCCTTATCCAATTCCCTTTTGAAAGCCTTTATGCCAGATTCCAAACAATCGCTTCATGAAACGGATTTGTCCTGAAGTGCTTTTTTTGCCAATCACCTTAAATCTGCGTCTTCTGGTTCTCGACCCTTCGGTCAATGGAAACAGTTACTCTATTTCTACACTGTCCAGATCCCTCATGATTTTGAACAGCTGTATAAAACCTCCTCCTCGTCTTCCCTGTTCTAAGGAGATTAACTCTAGCTTCTCCAGTCTCGCCACGTAACTGAAGTCCCTCATCCCTGCAGTCATGCTTGTAAATATTTTCTGCACCCTCTCTTCGGCCTTCACATCCTTCCAAAAGTGCGGTGCCCAGAATTGGACACAATTCTCCCTTTGATGCCGAACCAGTGTTTTATACATTTTGATCATGATGATTTTCTTACAAATTGATTTCCACAATTCTATCCACGTATTCCGTTCTGAGCAGTAAAATAACGGGAATAGTTTGAATATTTCGCATCTAACCCTTCAATCCAAAGTCTAAGTCGTTAATTAATGTTAACATTACTCAAATCCTCCATCCATGAAACCAGTCTAGTATCTATAATGAATGTAATAATTTGGAATCATTTTTTTTTCGCAATTTACAGATGACACTCGATGGCGCTGGGTGGATCGGGTGGGAGTAGGGAGTGGTCGGGGCTGGTCAGTATTGAGGAGGAATGCAACAAAATACAAGAATTCATTAATAAACTGTGCAGAAGGTGCAAATAATTGGCAAATGAATTTCAACACAGGTAAGTGTGAGATCGTAAGAACTTAAGAATAGAAGAATTAAGAACAGGAGCAGGCCATACGTCCATTCAATAAGATCATGGCTGATCTTTTACCTCAACTCCACTTTGCCGCCCGATCCCCATATTCCTTGATTCCTCTACAATCTAAAAAGCTATCTATCAGCCTTGAGTACACTCAACGACTCAGCATCCATAGCCCTTTGAGTTAGAGTATTCGAATGATACACAACACCCTGTGGGAAGAAACAGCCCCTCATCTCAGTCTTAAATGGGCAAGTCCTTATCCTGAGACTAGGCCCCCTATTTCTAGACAGTCCAGCCAGGGGAAAACAACCTGAAAGCATCGACCCTGTCAATCCCCTTCAGAATCTTATATGTTTCAATGAGATCACCTCTCATTCTTCTAAACTATGTAGAATATAGGCCCAATCTACTCAATCTTTCTTCATAGCATAACCCCCTCATCCCAGGAATCAATCTAGTGAACACCCGTTGCATCGCCGAAAAGGCAAGTATATCCTTCCTTAGATAAGGAGACCAAAACTGTGCACAGTACTCCAGGTGTGATCTCACCAAATCGCTGTACAATTGCACTAAGTCTTCCTTACTCTTGCACTCAACCCTAGCAATAAAGGTCAACATGGCTTTTGTGTTCCAAATTCTCTGCTGTACCTGCCTGCTAACTTTATATGTTTCTTGTACTGGAACACCTAAATCTCTCTGAACAGCAACATTAAATAGTTTCTCTACATTTAAAATAACATTCAGTTTTTCAATTCGCCCTACACAAGTCAATAACCTCATATTTCCTCACATTACTCTCCAAAAGTAATTTTATTGCGCAGTCACTTATCCTGTCTATATCCATTTACAGCCTCTTTCTCCCCTACTCACAGCTTACTTTCCCACCTAGCTTTGTATCATCAGCTAACTTGGATATATTGCACTCAATCTCTCATTTTAAGTCCTTTATATAGATTGTAAACAGTTGGGGCTACTGATCTTTGCAGCATCCAGTATTTAAAGTCTGCCAATCAGCAAATGCCTCGTTTATCCCTCCTCTGTTTTCTGTTCGTTAACCAATACTCCATCAATGCTAATATATTCTTCTCTTTGGCAGGCCCTCGGAACCGAGGATGACTTGCTTCCACAGCAAAACTGAATCTCTGGTGACTGATGAGATCAATGCGGGACCTACAGTCCCTGTCACAGGTGGGGCAGACGGTGGTTGAAGGGGCGGGTGGGTCGGGTGCTTGGGTTGACGTGCGCTCCTTGCGCTGCTTGCGCTTGGCTTCCACTTGCTCCCGGCGAAGAGACTCGAGGTGTTCAGCGTTTCCCAGATGCTGCGCCTCCACTTTAAGTGGTCTTTGGCCAGGGATTCCCAGGTGTCGTAGGGGATGTTGCACATTTTCAAGGAGGCTTTGAGGGTATCCGTGAAGCGTTTCCTCTGCCTATCTGGGGCTCTCTTGATGTGTCGGAGCTCCAAGTAGAGTGCTTGATTTGGGAGTCTCGTATCGGGCATGCGGACGATGTTGCCCGTCCATCTGAGCTGAACGAACATGGTCAAAGATTCGATGCGGGGATGTTGGCCTGAGCAAGAACACTGACGTTGGTGCACCTATCCTGACAATGGATTTGCAGGATTTTGCGCAGGCAGCGTTGATGGTACATCTCCAGTGCTTAGAGGTGCCTGCTGTAAATGGTCCATGTCACTGAACCATGCAGAATTGCGGAATCAAGACTGCTGTGTAGACCATGAGCTTGATGCCGGGTTTGTGTTCCTGGTCTTCAAAAACTCTCTTCCTCAGGCGACCGAAGGATGCACTGGCACACCGAAGGCGGTGTTGGAATTCGTCATCGAAGTCTGTCCTTGTTGACAGTAGGCTCCCGAGGTATGGAAAATGGTCCACGTTGTCCAAGGCCTCGTCGGGGATTTTGATAATCGTGGGGCAGTAATGTGTAGCAGGGACAGGCTATTAGAGGACCTTTGTCTTACTGACATTTAATGTAAGGCCCATGCTCTAGTACGCTTCGGTGAAGGTGTTGATGATGGTCTGGAGTTCGACCTCCGTGTGTGCGCAGATGCAAGAGTCGTCTGCATAATGTAATTCGATGACAGAGGATGGGACAAGGTTGGATCTGGACTGGAGGCGACGGAGTTTGAATAGTTATTAGCCCCCACTCGGTAAAAGCTTATCTTACGTAGCAAAGTTGTATGTGGCACCTTATCGACTGCCTTTTGTAAATTCAAATTATAGTCCATCCACTAGTTGCACTTTATCTGCACTGCTAGCTACATCCTCATAAAACGCTAATAGGTTTGTTAAACACGATTTCCCTTTCATAAAGTCATGCTGACTCTGCCTAATCATATTATAATTTTCTAAGTGCCCCGTTACCAATTCCTTAATAATAGAATCTTGCATTATTACATTAGTATTCCAGGTATTACAGTTAAGAGATCTTTGTACGAAATATAAGGAGGTCCTGTAGGGTCAGATATTCCGATCACTACGGGTGTGTGCGCGCTGTGTCCCGGGACGCTACGAACTTCCTGCGCCTCTGTGATACGTGGGCCCTGCACACAGGCAGTTTGGAGAGGCCCAGCAACGGAAATTTGGGCCTCCCGGGAGCTCTCAGGTCTTGGCAGTGATTTTTCCAGATCGCAGCCATCCGCCCGCGGGAGGCCGGCTATCGTAATATCTGGGCCATAGTATGTAGAAAATCAGTATCTAAATGGTGTAGAAGAGCTAAAGCATTACAAGGCATTACACGTTTCAAAACTTATATTGATTTATCTTTCAACTACTCTTCTGTGATGGTGAAAGTTATTCACTTTGATAATGCAGAGGATAGGCCAGAATTGGTGTAGCGCTGTGATCTCGGAGGGTTGTGGAGGTGCACGAGGTCATAGAGCCCTAGGGCAGATTGCCAGAAAAAAATAAAATCGAGGCGTTGCCGGACCAGGAGCCAATGCAAGTCAGCGAGCAAAGGGCTGATGGGCAAAGAGGACTTGCTGCAATTTGGGAAACGGCAGCAGAGTTTTGGATGAGCTCATGCTTGCGGATGGAGGAAGATGGGTGGAGACAATGAAATAATGATGGGATATTGTGGCAACAATGTTCAATAATATCAAACATACTGTAAGAACCTTCCCCACCTAAGTCCTTTAAATTTTTGTCGGCTGCTCCTGATTCTGGAACACAGAAGAAGAAACATCTCAGCTCTTAAATTTCAAAAGTAATTCCTGTTATTTATTGCTCAGGGATTATACTGATTTCCAAATTTATAATCATGACTGTTCGCTTCCTTTGGAAAAATATCTCCAATGCATCGTTTATCACTGGCCCTCTATTAAAAATAAAGGAATTATTTGCATTTAATTGCATTTAAATGGGAAAGATGTGATTGCACTAGAGAGGGTACAGAGGAGATTTACAAGGATGTTGCCGGTAGTAGAGCATCTTAGCTATGAGTAAAGACTAGATAGGCTGGGTCTGTTTTCCTTGGAACAGAGGAGGCTGAGGCGAGACTTTATTGAGCTGTATACAATTATGAGGGGTGTAGATAAAGTGGATAGAAAAGACCTATTTCCTTTAGCAGAGGTGTCAAAAACCAGCGGGCACAGATTTAAAGTAATTGGGGGTAGGTTTAGAGGGGTTTTGAGGAGAAATGTTTTCACCCAGAGGGTTGTGGGGCTCTGGAACTCACTGCCTGAAAGGGTGGTAGAGGCAGGAACCCTCACCACATTTAAAAAGTACTTGGATGTGCACTCGCGCTGCTCTAACGTCTATATGATGCAGACCCTGCGCCACTTAGGACAGGTTCTGCTCCCACTCGTAGGCTTATCGAGAGCCATCACACATCACACCTGAAGGCCACGCATTGCAGAGGCTCTCTAATCTCTGGAAAGAGAAGAACGATCTAAGAATCGTAGAATCAAAGAATCAAAGAATGGTACAGCACAGAAGGAGGCCCTTCAGCTCTTCGAGCCCGTGCCGGCTCCCTGCAATAACATATCAGCTAGTCCCACTTCCCCGCCCTTTCCATCTGGTCCTGCAATTTGTTTCCTTTAGGTATTTATCCATTTCCCTTTTGAAAGCCACGATTGAATCTGCCGCCAAATTCCAGTCAGGTAGTGCATTTGAGAACCTAACCACTCGCTGCATATATTTTGTTCTTACTTCACCTTTGCTTCTTTTGCCAATCACTTTAAATCTGCGTCCTGTGGTTCTCGAACAAGCTAACAAATCTCCTCTCAAACTTCTCTTCTCCAAGGAGAACAAGCACAGCTTCTCCAGTCAATCGACATAACTGAAGTCCCTCTACCATGGATACAATGTCGTAAATATTTCTGCAATCTCTCTAAGGCCGGTACGCCATTTAGAATTGTACCCTTTAGTTTATATTGCCTCTCCTTGTTCTTCCTACCGAAATGTATCACTTTTCAAGCCTATTGTGTGGCACTTTATCGAAAGCCCTTTGACAGACCACGTACACCACGTCAACCGCAGTGCCTCATCTGCACTCTCTGTTACCTCAAAAAACAACTGGAGCCAGACTAATCCTAATTTTACTTAGCTTAACTGCATAAACTCTGGCCTCCCCTAAAAGTTAAACTGGACTAATCTATCAATAGAGACAGAATCTAGCACTTCATTACTTTATCGGCCTCTATTCGATTGCATTAACGTCTACTTTGCTCGAAGTTCAATAGGCCAGTAATCTAAAACTGAACAATTAAAGCAGTTAAAATGACAGCAGATACGGAGAGAGGTGGTTATAATATGTCAATAATGCTCCTAAAGTTCCTCAACATGGCAAGATAGATGTGCGTGAAACACCTTTGCAGAATTGCCGCAAAACGCGTGTAAATAAATCATAATCACACATTCAACGTTTCGTATTTCAGACTAGTGAATTGTTTAACCAGGTTACCTTTGTCTTTTGCTGCCAGCTTTTCTTCTATTAGGGCGCAAACACATTTATAAATGAATCTGCATTAATTCAAGCAACTCGCGTTTTGGTAAACTTTCAGCGTAACTCCTGAATTAGCCAATGATGTTCTAAATTACTACATGTTATGAAATCTGATAGAGCGCAATAAATTAGCGGAATCTCTCAATCAGATTTCTTGAGAAGTTATTTTGTCCGATATATTGGAGCATTGTGTAGGTACAGGAATACATATTCTCTTAATGATTCGCGATGTTGAAACATTTCACACAATTAAGCTTTACATTCACATTGAAATTTTTGCTTCATCTCAGTCTGCTTAGAGTTACACTAACTGGACTGATGCGCAGTGTAACTGCGGGAGTTTTCAATTGGCTAAATCAATTGGCTCACCTGCATCTTGTAAAGCTTTTTTGCACGTGTTTAATTCTGGATGATAGAAAAAGGAACATTTTGCATTTCAACTGATATTTTCGAGCTCAGCCCATAATTATACGTTTCCAAAAATTGCGTGAATTATGTGGAATTTACAATGCGGCAATAGCCAATTTGGTCCATGCTGCTGTAAACGTGCCACACGAGCCTCTTCAAACTCTACTTCATGTCAACCTATCAACTTATCCTTTTATTCACCTCTCTCTAATGTACATCCCCTTAAATGCATCTGTGCTAAATGCATCAACTGCTTTTTCTGCTTGCGAATTCCACATTCTAACCTCTCCCTTACCTTAATGACGACCAGTTTCGCTCTCACCATTAATGGAAACATCTTCTCTATGTCTATCCTTACTTCCTTAATTTTAAGGATGGTTATCATGTCAGCCTTCTCTTTCTGCAGGAAATAATCCCAGCCTGTTCAATCTTAGCGGATAGATATGACCTCTCATTTCAGGTATTATCCGTGTCAATATTTACTGCACCATCTGCAGTGCCTTTATAACCTTTACTAAAAATATGGCCACCAGAATTTTACGCAGTAATTCAAGTGTGGGCTAACCCAGGCTCGATACAAGTTTAGCATGACTTCATTACTTTTTTAATTTTTCCATCTAGAAGTAAACCCTAGTGCCTGGTTTACTTTTGAACAACTGATATCCATAGACGATAAAACTTTGCATGTGCACCATTATCTGGTGCAATACAGCACAACCTTTAATGTGGTGTAATGTAAATAATATCAATTATGAAAATGCCATGGGCTCTCACCTCCAAATCCCTGTAACCTACTCCTGACCTACAAGGCACTGTGATCTCCGCATTCCTCCAATGCCGGCCTCTTGTGAATCTCCAATTTCTTTCGCTCCACCATTCGTGGCAGTGACTTCAGGGTCCCAGTCGTTAAGCACAGTAAATCGCCAACTAAATCTCTCCTAATCCTACTCTGTTGGCAAAGCTTGTAACATGGGAAACGAAAAGTCCCGCTTATTCAACTCGATGGAACAGTAATGCAGCGAATTGAATCACCTACCTGTTCTCAGCTCACGTATTGATGCCCCTGTTCGAGGCAAACAAATGGCATGTAAATTTGAGCAAAAGCGTTGAAAGGGATTGGTTACTTTCGGCTTCAATTTCAGCTTAATGTAATTTGCATAATTGCATAACCTGCCCAGTATTGCCTGTGCACATAAGCAAATGAGCGTGATTGGAAGATACTTCCTGAAACAACTGTGTCAGCTGTGGCGCATTGGGACGCACACTTGTCTTTGAGTCAGAAGTTTGTGGGTTCAAGTCCCACTACACGGGACTTGAGCACGTAAAGCTAGGCTGGCAATCCAGTGTAGTGCTGAGGGAGTGTTGCAATGTCGGAGGTGCCGCCTTCCGGATGAGATGTTTACAGAGGTCCCGTCTGCTCTCTCAGGTGGGTGTCAATGATCTCACGGCTCTATTTCGGAAGAAGAGCAGCAGTGTTATCCCCGGTGTCCTGGCCAATATTTATCCCTCATTCAGAATCACAAAAACAGATGATCTGATCATTATCACACAGCTGTTTGTGGGAGCTTCCTGTGCGCAAATGGGCTGCTACGTTTCCCACATTACAACAGTGACTACAAGTTAAAAGTACTTAATTGGCTGTAAAGCGCTTTGAGAAGTCCGGTGGTCCTGAAAGGCGCTATATCAATGCAAGTGTTTCTTTCAGCGGAATCTAGTAATTTTGACCTGTTGTGGCCAAATTGTGGGCGGAGCCTGATTTCGGCTAATTGGATCTTTTAGCAGCGTAAATGATCACAGGCAAAGCAAGCCTAAGACGCTTTATCACTTAGCTTTGTCACGTTTATTATAGCCAGATTTCTGATGCTGGTTCAATACGCTTGCACCTGGACTGCGCTAATACACCATACAGAAACAATCGGAAACTGAACGCATTACTTATAACTATTCATGCAATTGAAAGAGAAAGGGACTAATGTCGTTCTTACCGAGTCCACGGACCAGAGCGTTGCTCTCTAAAAGTTCTGTGTTTAGAAAAAAGTAGCAGGTTAGCAAGTGTCCAAAAGACAATGTTGCATTAATTGGATTCCCTGTCGTCGGAGAGCTACGCTGTGTGATCATTTGAATAGAGATATTGCCCGGAATTTGCAGTTATTGCCGAAGCGAAAGTGTTTGCCACTGGCCAGAACTAAGCTTTGCAAAAGGATCACACGATCTTTGTGTAGAGAATTTCGGGTTTTCCAGCGTTTAGTTGAAATCAATGTAGGTTAGTGAGGATTTACTTGTGCGAGCTTTTGTGACGTCAACATCTGTCTAAGCAGCCAATCAAAAGGCAGAATTCTCAGAGTCGGCGTCCCAGGAAGTGAGTAAGCTCTTAAAATTCAGAAATGTTAAAAATGTTAGGGAGAGCAGATCAACGATGGGGGCTCTCACGTGCGAAAAGGAAAACGTGCAATAGAGTTTGTACAGGGCCTTGGAGAGACCACACATGGAGTACTGTGCACAGCTCTGGTCTCCTTAGCTAAGGAATTATATACTTGCCCAGGAGGCGGTGCAACGAAGGTTCACTCGATTGATTACTAGGGTGAGATCGTTTTGATGAGAGATTGTGTAGAATGAGCCTATACTCTCTGCAGCTTAGAAGAATGATAGGTGATCTCATTAAAACACACAAGATTCTGAAGAGGATTGAAAGTGTAGATGCTGAGAGGTTGTTTCCCCTGGCTGGAGTGTCAGGAACTAGGGGGCATAGTCTCAGCATAAGGGGTAGGCAATTTAAGACCGAGATGACGGGTAAATCCTTCAGAAAGAGGGTTGTGATTCTATGGAATTCTCTACCCCAGAAGGCTGTGAATGCTGAGTCTTTGAGTGTATTCAAGGTGGACATAGATAGATTTTTGGACTCTGGGAGAATCAAGAGATTCGGAGATCGGGCGTGAATGAGGAGTTGAGGTCGATGATCAGCCGTCATCTTATTTTATAGCGGAGCCGTCTCGAAGGGTTGTCTGCCCTACTCCTGCAAATATTTCTTATGATCTTATGTTACAAAAATATTAGCGATGGGAACAATAAAGCTCTCTGACAGAGAGTCAAGAAACATCCAATAGAATTCCAAAGAATGAAGTAACATGGGACATATAATAGATGGCTGATTAGCAACACTGCCCAGAAATAGGATAGGGTTTATTTTAGGCGGCCATGCTGTACCATCCAGATGGTGATACCGCCGATGTTGAATTTCAGCTCATCACCTACGAAACAGAGCTAGAACAATACCTTTGTCTTTTCTTTTCACCTTCTCTTCTGTGATGGAGAAAGTTATTCACTTTGATAATGCAGAGGATAAAATTCCAACAAATGTGGAATCAATCACACCAAATTGTTATATGCTGTTATACTTTACACATGAAAGGTCATATAAATGTTTTTCATTTATTAATAACAAAATTAAGACAATTTGCATTTATATAGAACCTTTCACGTAGGAAAACGAGACAAGGGCCATTCCAGGCGCAACATAGAAACATAGAAGATAGGAGCAGGAGTAGGCCATTCGGTCCCTCGAGCATGCTCCGCCATTCAATGATTTCATGGCTGATCATCCAAATTAAGTACCCTGTCGCTGCTTTCTCCCCATATCCCTTGATCCCTTTAGCTTTAAGAAATAAATCTAACTCCTTCTTGAATATATTTAATGAATTGGCCTCTACTGCCTTCTGTTCTAGAGAATTCCACAGGTTCACCACTCTCTGGGTGAAGAAATTTCTCCTCATCTCAGTCCTAAATAGCCTACCCCTTATCCTTAGACTGTGACCCCTGGTTCTGGACTCCTCGGCCATCGGGAACATCCTTCCTGCATCTAGTCTGTCTAATCCTGTTAGAATTTTATAAGTTTCAATGAGATCCCCTCTCATTATTCTAAACCCAAGCGGGTATAAGCCCAATCGCCCCAATCTCTCCCTAGACGTCATTCCTGCCATCCCAGGTATCAGCCTGGTAAATCTTCGCTGCACTCCCTCCATGGCAAGAACATCCTTCCTCAGATAAGGCACCAAAACTGCACACAATACTCAAGATGTGGTCTCACCAAGGCCCTGTACAACTGCAGAAAGACATCCTTGTTCCTGTACTCGAACCCTTTCGCTACGAAGTCCAACATACCATTTTCCTTCTTAACCGCCTGCTGCACCTGCATGCTTACCTTCAGCGACTGGTGCACAAGGATACCCAGGTCACGTTGCACTTCCCCTTCTCCCAATCTATTGCAATTCAGATAATAATTAGCCTTCCTGTTTTTGACACCAAAGTGGATAACCTCGCATTTATACACAGTATATTGCATCTGCCATGCTTCTGCCCAATCACCCAACCTGTCCAAATCTTATTGGAGTTTCTCGGCATCCTCCTCACGGCACACACGCCCACCCACCTTTGTGTCGTGGGGAGGATGCCCATCAGGCAGTCAATGACACCGAGCGAAATAAGGGGACATTTGCATCATGATGGAGAGTATAGAGGCTAAAATGTTAAGGGAGCAAATTCCAGAACGAAGGACATAAACAGCTGAAGGCACAGCCGCCGAGGGTGGGGTGCAAGATGCCTGGGAGGTACAATAGGCCAGAATTGGTGGAGCGCCATGATCTCGGAGGGTTGTGAAGGTGCACGAGGGGATAGAGCCCTAGGGCAGATTAGAAGAAAAAAATAAAATCGAGGCTTGCCGGACCAGGTGCCAATGCAGGTCAGTGAGCAAAGGGCTGATGGGCAAAGAGGTCTAGCTGCTAGTTTGGAAACTATGGATGACCACATGCTTACTGATGGAGGAAGATGGGAGTCTGACCAGCAGAACATTGGAATAGTCGAGACTGGAGACAATCAAATAATTATGGGATATTGTGGACAACAATGTTCAATAATATCAAACATACTTTAAGAACCTTCCCCACCTAAGTCCTTTAAATTTTTGTCGGCTGCTCCTGATTCTGGAACACAAAAGAAGAAACATCTCAGATCTTAAATTTCAAAATTAATTCCTGTTATTTATTGCCCAGGGAATATACTGATTTCCAAATTTCTAATAACGACTGTTAGCTTCCTTTGGAAAAATATCTGCAATGAATCGTTGATCACTGACGCTGAATGAAAAAGAAAAAAATGATTTGCATTTACTTTGACCAAGTATTACCTATCAAGGTACTTAACATCCATATGATGCAGTCCATGCGCTACTCAGGAACAGGTTCAGCTCGCTCTCGTAGGATTATCGGGAGCCAGCACACATCACATCTGATGTCCACGCATTCCGAGTCTCATTAACCTCACTGAAGAGAAGAATGAGCTAAGAATCGTAGAATCAAAGAAAGATCAAAGAATCAAGGAATGGTTACAGCACAGAAGCAGGCCCTTCAGCACTTTGAGCCCGGGCCGGTACCTTGCAATAGCACTTCAGCTAGTTCCACTCCCCCGCCCTTTCCACCTGGTCCTACAATTTATTTCGTTCAGGTGTTTATTCAATTCCCTTTTGAAAGACATTTTTGAATCTGCCTCCAACATCCATTCAGGTATTGCTTTTCAGATCCTAACCATTCGCTGCATATTTTTTGTTCTTTCGTCGCCTTTGCTTCTTTTGCCAATAACTTCAAATCTGTGTCCTGTGGTTCTCGGCACTTTCACTAATGGGAATGGTTT
The DNA here is from genome assembly GCA_030390025.1 of Squalus acanthias. Classification (NCBI taxonomy): domain Eukaryota; kingdom Metazoa; phylum Chordata; class Chondrichthyes; order Squaliformes; family Squalidae; genus Squalus; species Squalus acanthias. The sequence goes on from CM059453.1 coordinate 10,034,940, forward strand.
TTCTCCATCTACTCTGTCTAGACCCATGATGATATTGAACAACCTAACAAATCTCCTCTCAAACTTCTCTTCTACAAGGAGAACAAGCACAGCTTCTACAGTCAATCGACAGAACTGAAGTCCCTCATCCATGGATCCAATCTCGTAAATATTTCTGCAAACTCTCTAAGGCCAGTACGCCGTTTAGAATTGTACCCTTTAGTTTATATTGCCTCTCCTCGTTCTTCCTACCGAAATGTATCTTTTTTCAAGCCTATTTTTTGGCACTTTATCGAAAGCCCTTTGACAGACCACGTACACCACGTCAACCGCAGTGCCCTCATCTACACTCTCTGATACCACAACAAACAACTCGAGCCAGTCTAATCCTACTCTTACTTAGCTTAAGTGCACAAACTCTGGCCTCCCCTAAAAGTTAAACTGGAATAATCCATCAATAGGGACACAATCTAGCACCTTCATTATTTTATCGGCCTCTATTAGGTTTGCGTTAAAGTCTACATTGCTGGAAATTCAATAGGCCAACATCCTAAAACGGACCAACTAAACCAGTTAAAATAACAGCAGAGACGGAGAGAGGTGGTTATAATATGTCAATAATTATCCTCAAGTTCCTCAACATGGCAAGATAGATTAGTGTGAAGCTCTTTTGTATAATTGCCACAAAAACGCTTTTAAATAAATCATAATCACACGTTCAATGTTTTGTATTTGAGACCAGTGAATTGTTTAACCAGATTACCTTTGTCTTTTGCTGCCAGCTTGTCTTCTATTAGGGAGCAAATACATTTACAAATTATGCTGTATTAATTCAAGCAACTCGCGTTTTGGTAAACTTTCAGCATAACTCCTGAATTAGCCAATGATCTGCTAAATTACTACATGTTATGAAATCTGATACAGCGCAACAAATTAGCGGAATCTCTCAATCAGATTTCTTGAGAAGTTATTTTGTCTGATATTTTGGAGCTTTGTGTAGTTACAGGAATACATATGCTTTTCATGATTCGCGATGTTAAAACATTTCACACAATCAAGCTTTACATGCACATTGAACTTTTGTTTCATCTCAGTCTGCTTAGAGTTACACTAACTGGATTGATGCGCAGTGTAACTGCGGGGGTTTTCAATTGGCTGACTCATTGGGCTCACCTGCATCTTGTAAAGCTTTTTTGCACGTGTTTAATTCTGGATGATAGAAAAAGGAACGTTTGGCATTTCAGCTGAAATTCTCGTGCTCAGCACATAATTATACCGTCTCCAAAAATTGTGTGAATCACCTTGAATTTACAACGCGGCAAAAGCCAATTCGCTCCATGCTGCTGTAAACGTGCCACACGAGCCTCTTCAAACTCTACTTAATCTTAATCTATCCACTTATCCTTTTATTCACGTCTCCCTCATGTACATCCCATTAAATGCATCTGTGCTAAATGCATCAACTGCTCCTTCTGGTTGCGAACTCCACATTCTAACCACTCCCTCACGTTAATGGCGCTCATTTTCGCTCTCACCACTAATGGAAACATTTTCTCTATGTCTATCCTAAATTCCTTAATTTTAAGGTCGGTTATCATATTACCCGTCAGCCTTCTCTTTTCTACGGGAGAGAACCCGTAGGGGAGAGAGCTAAATCACTCCTACACCTACTTTGATGGCAAAGCCTGTAACATTGAAAACGAAAAGTCCCGCTTGTTCATAATCGAGCGAACAGTAATGTAGCGAATTTAATCACCTACCTGTTCTGAGGGCTCGTATTGATGCACCTGTGCGAGGCAAACAAATATCATGTACATTTGAGCAGCAGCATTGAATTGCACTGGTTACGTTACGCTTCAATTTCTGCTAAAACTGATTTGCATAATTCCAAATATAATGCGCCTGAATTTGCGGTCAGCGGCTCCCCACGGGCGAATGCTTCCAAACCGCATATAAACTCCGCACCTACCTGATGTGCCCAGAGTTTCGTCGACTCGCGCTGGTGAGCGTCTGCCTGTACGCATGCGCAAAGGTCCAAGTATCCCTGGGGGGCACACGGTGCGCAAGCGTTCTTGTGGTCACGTGGGCCATCCCAACGTATCAAAAAACGGGGATTCACATCATACTTTGGGGATTCCATTTGGGTCCGGAATCCCCATAAAGCATGAAAAGGAATTCCCCTAAAACCACAATTACACACCAGTTAAATAAAACCAAACCATTACAAGTTCAAAATTAATTAAATATCATTAAATTAAACAATTAAAACAAAAATGTAATAATTTGTAAAATACATTTGAACGTTTCAATGGGGCTAAATATAACGTATAACGAAATTCAAGTTTTATATATAGAACTAATTCAAAAAAATTAAATCACTGGGCCGTATTTTCTGATCGGATTCTTCCCGCGTGCGGAGGCCTCCAATCTGGAAAAAAATCTACGCACTTACCTGAGGGCTCCCGAGGTCCAAACACTTCCGCTTCTGTGCCTCTCCAACTCGAAATGCGGTTCGCAAGCATCCCTGGGATCACTTGGGTCATGGGGAGCCAAGCAAAGAAGGGAATCTCCCTTCATACACTTGACAGATAGACCTATCAAATACATTAATGGAGAGCACCCCAAAAACACTTTAAAACATTAAATAAAATTTAAAAAGTCAACACCTTTTAAAAATTATTTGAAATTACAATAAATGATACATTTCCAACAAAAAAAATTTGAAAAAATAATTAATGTTTTTTATGGAGCTAAAATTACATTTACCTGTCTTTAAAGTATTTTTAAATGATAAATGATTGGAAAAAAATGTTTATTTTTTATTTTTTCAAATCTTATGCTGGTAAAAGCAGCCTTACATCAGATGTTATAGACTGCGCTGATATGACCGATAGAAACTGAACGCATGAAACCTAACTGTTCATGCAATTGATACATAAAATAAGTAATGTTGTTCTTACCGAGACCATGGACCAGGGCGCTGCTCTCGATAAGTTCTGTATTTAGGAAAAAGTAACTGGTTAGCACGTGTCTAACAGCCAATGTTGCATTCATGGGATTCCCTATCATGGACAGTTACGCTGTGTAGTGAGGGGAATAGAGAAATGCCGGAAATTGCAGTTGGTGGCGAAGCGAATGTGTTCACCGCTGGCACTGAATTAAGCTTTGCACAGGGATCTTGCGATGTCAGTGTCGAGAATTTCGGAGTTTCCAACGTTCAATTCAGTGCGATGTCGGTTAGTGGGGATCACATGGTACGAGCTGCTGTGACGTCAACAAGCTGTCGAAGCAGCCAAACAAAACGCTGAATTCTCACAGACAGCGAACACGGAAGTGAGTAAGCTGTAACATTGTATTACATAGGATAAACGGCACAGAAACAGGCCATTCGGCCCAAACAATCCAGGCTGGCATTAGCGCTCCATTCAAGCCTGCTCCCACCTTTTCTCATCTAACTCTATCAGCATAGACCTCTATTCCCTTCTCCCTCATATGCTTATCTAGCCTCCGTTTCAGTTCAACTATACTATTCACTGCAAGCACTCCCTGCTGTAGCGAGTTCCACATTTACCCCACTCTGCGTGAAGATGTTTCTTCTGAATTCCTTATTTGATTTCTTGGTGACTATCTGTAAATTGATGGCCATCCAGTGGCTTATCCCACAATTGAAAACACTCTCTCTGTATCTACTTTACAAAGCTTTCATAATTTTACAGACCTCAATTAGGTCACCCCGTCAGCAATTTCTTTTCAAGCGAAAAGAGACACGGCGTTTTCATCCTTTCCTGATAGTTGTAACCTCACATTTTTGGTACCAACCTTTTAAATCTTCCCCGAACCCTCTCCAGTGGCTTTATATCCTTCTTATAATATGACGGCAAGAACTGTATGCAGTACTGCATTTGTGGTCAAACCAACGTTCAAAGCTATTTTAGCATAACGTCAATTCTTTTCAATTCTCTCCCTCTAGAAATAAACCCCATTGCCTGGTTTGCTTATTTTTATGAACTTGCTAAACTGTCTCGCTACTTTTAGTCATTTGTGTATTTTCCTCCGAGATCTCTCTGCTCCAGTCCCCCACCAAGTCTCGCGCCCTCATAATATTGAGTGACCTCCCTTTTCCTCCTACCATTATTTAAAACCTCATATTAATCTGTGTTGAATTTCATTTGCCAATTATATGCCCATTCTGCATGTTTATTAATGTCTTCCTGTAATTTGTTGCAGTCCTCTTCAGTATTAACTTGTCTGCTGATTCCGCATTCTCTGACAATATTCATGAGTCTATTCTGTGTTACCTTATCTTAGGCTTGCGAATATCTAGATAAATTACATCTACTGCATTACCCTTGTCCAATCTCTCGGTTACCTCTTCAAAAATTTCAGTGTTTTCGGTCAAACAAGACTATCCTTTTTTAAATCCCTGTTAACTATTCATTATTATATTTCTGCTGATAGATGTTCTTCTACTTTCATCAAGTTGCGGTAAGCTTCAAAGGCGTAATGTCAGTGAATGCTGCCAGTTCACACCAACCGGTCCGCACATTCCGTGCCCATGATATCCGTCGCGTTAACATCGGGGGTTGCCAAACGCTCCATGATTGTTTTGGAGTCGCCAGGGATTGAAGATTAATCCACAGCACACTGCTGCTAGCAAACCCTGGAGATAAATCCAAGGTGCAGTAAAGTGTATTGTGGTAATGTCAGTTGCACATTCATGTTCATTGGTTACATAAATATTAGCGATGGGGAAAATCAAGCTGTTGACTAAGTGTCAAGAATCTTCCAACAGAGTCCAATAGAACTGAGTATCAATGGGCGATATAATAACTGGCTGATGAGCGACAATGTCCAAGATGAAGATTTTGGTTAATAATGGGCACCCGATGTGATACCGCTCAGTTAACATTTCCGCTGAAGTTGAATTTCTGCTCATCAGCTAATATGCAATGACAGTTATTACCTTTCTCTCTATTTCTCAACTTGGTTTCTGTGTTTGGAGAAAGTGATTCACTTTGATAATGCAGAGGAAGATATTCCAATGAAGGCGGACTTAATCTCAACAAATTGATATTTGCTGTAATTCTTTACACATGAAAGGACATATAAATCTTGTTCATTTAATAACAACAAAACTACAACAACCTGCATTTATATAGAACATATAACTTAGCAAAACGAGCTAATCAACGTCACAGACGCATAATCAGGCAGTAAATGACACCGCGCCAAAGAAGGGCACATTTTGTCAGATTACCAAATGCTTGGTAGGTTTTCAGCAGCTTCATAGAGGAGGACAGAGAGGCTGAGATGTTAAATGAGGGAATTCCAGTTCTAAGAGCATAAAGTCAGCGAACAGAGGGCTGGCGGGCAAAGGACTCTTGATGCGAGTTGGGAAACGACTGCATCATTTTACATGAGATCACGTTTATCATTGCTGGAAGACAGGAAGCGGTCCAAAAGCACATTGGAATAGTCGAGACTGGAGACAATAGAATTATTGGGGCTATCGAGGATAAGATTGTACCAAAATATCAAACAGACAGCAAGAACGTCCCCCACCTAAGTCTTTTAGATTTTTGTCTTCTTTAGCTGATTCTGGAGAACAGAAGAGCAAAGGTCTCAGTTCGAAAATGTGAACATTAATTCATTTTAGTTATTTCGCAGCGATCAAACTGGTTTCAAAACTTCTGCTAATGTACTGTTAGCTTCCTTTGCAATCATGTCTCCATAGAATCGTTGCTCACTGATCCGGATTTAAAAAGAAAATATAGACTTGCATTTAAATGGAGAACGTGTTAACTATCAAGGTAATTAACTTATATATGATGCAGTCCCTGGCCCCAGTCAAGATCCCGTCCAGCTCGCTTTTGAAGCTGTACGGAGAGTCAGCTCTCACTACACCTGGCAGTCACGCATTCCAGAGGCGCAGTACACTCAGGGAAGTGAAGAACGATCTATCATCCAATCGATATACTTGCCACAGAGTGAGTCCAGCGAAGATTCACCAGACTGATTCCTGGGATTGCAGGACTGTCGTATTACGAGAGATTGGGTCGACTAGGCCTGTATTCAGTAGAGCTTAGAAGAATGAGGGGGGATCTCATTGAATTGTTAAATTCTGACTGGGCTAGACAGACTAGATGCGGGGAGAATGTTTCCCCTGGCTGTGGTGCTGCGAGGTCTAGAACGACGGGTCACAGTTTCAGGATACGAGGTACTACATTTAGGACTGAGATGAAGAGAAATTTCTTCACTCAGAGGGTGGTGAACTTGTGGAATTCCCTACCACAGAAGGCTGTGGAGGCCATGTCACTGAATATACTTAAGAAGGAGATAGATATATTTCTAGACAGAAAAGGCATCAAGGGATATGGGGAGAGAGCGGGAATATGGTATTGAGATGGAGGATCTGCCGTGATCATATTGAATGGCGGAGCAAGCTCGAAGGGCCGAATGGCCGACTCCTGTATCTATTTTTCTATGTTTCCATGTTTCGATCAATCGCACTCTTACACAGAGTTCTATCCCGTGATTTGTAAAGCCATCCTTGAGTTTGTATTCAATGACATTATTTATGAAGCCAAGCATTCCATAAAGCTCAATAGAACTGAATATCGGCTGTGCCCAATACAGGCGGAGAATGCGATAGTCTCTGCTTTGTGTCCCTGGAAATTAAGAGAAATAAAATCTACGCTGTTGTAAATTCAATAACCCAATGTCTTTCGGTTTGCTGACCCTTGTCCCTACATGGCTGCAGTTGTTATACTTCAAAATATGCAATTGACTGTGAATTGCGTTGGGACATCCTGACGTCGTGAAATTCGTAATATCAATCCAAGTTTTACTTTTTCTTAGTTTCTCAGTCCCGTTGACTTCAATAGACGTGAATATGGAGCAGTCGTTGCGATTAGTGCAGGGGCTTGTATTAAGGACAGCAGGGGAGAGCATGACAAGGGAGAATACGAAGAGATTAGGAGAGAAGTAAAAAAGAAAAGGAATGCAAACAGGAACTACGAGATCAAATTATCAAGGAACATAAAACAAAATAGTAAAATATTCTACTGGCATATAATTTAAAATAAAGGAAATCCGTGATGGGAATAGAAAAGCTAAGGGACTCTTGTTGGAGATAGTTATTAGATGGCACTTGTGTGGAGCGCATGTTACTTGCCATTTATCAGCACAAGCCTAATTGCTTTCCATACATTGCTGCATGCGGGCATGGACTGCTTCATTATCTTGGTTGTTGCGAATGGAACTGATCACTGTGCAGTCATCAGCAAACATCCACATTTCTGACCTTATGCTGTAGGCATCGTCATTGATGAAGCAGCTGAAGATGGTTGGGCCGAGGGCACTGCCCTGAGGAAGTCTGGCAGAGATGTAATAGGGCAGCAATGATTGAACTCAAACGAGCACAACCACCTTCCTTTGTGCTAGATATCACTCCAGTCAGTGGAGATATTTCAGCCTGATTCCCATTGACTTCAATATTATAATATATACTGGCATGGATTGAAAATTGGTTAACAGACAGGAAACAGAGAGTAGTAATAAATGGGTGTTGTTCGGGGTTGCAGGCTTGACTAGTGGGTTACCGCAGGGATCAGTGTTTGGGCCCCAGCTATTCACAATATATATCAATGATTTGGATGAGGGAATCAAATGAAATATTTCCAAGTTTGCTGACGACAAGAAATTAGGTGGGATTGTGAGTTGTGAGGAGGATGCAAAGAGGCTTCAAGGCGATTTAGACAAGTTGGGTGAGTGGGCAAATACATGGCAGATGAAGTATAACGTGGATAAATGTGAAGTTATCGACTTCCGTAGGAAAAACAGAAAGGGAGAGTATTATATATAAGGTGATAGTTTTGGAATTGTTGATGTAAAAATGGACCTTGGTTTCCTTTTGCGCCAATCACTGAGAGGAAACATGCAGGTGCAGCAGGCAGTTAGGAAGGCCAATAGTATGTTGGCCTTCATTGCAAGAGGATTTCAGTAAAGGAGCAAGGATGTATTACAGCAGTTATGCAGGGCCTTGGAGAGACCACACCTGGAGTACTTTGTGCAGTTTTAGTCTCCTGACCTAAGAAAGGATATACTTGCCACAGAGGGAGTGCAGCGAAAGTTCGCCAGACTGATTTCTGGGATGACAGGACTGTTGTGTGAGGAGAGATTGGGTCGACGAGGCCTGTATTCAGTAGAGTTTAGAAGAATGAGAGGGGATCTGATTGAAACGTATACAATTCTGACAGGGCTAGACATACTGGATGCAGGGAGGATGTTTCCCCTGGCTGGGTGGTCCAGAGCCAGTGGTCACTGTCTCAGGATACGGGGTAGGACATTTAGGACTGAGATGAGGAGAAATTTCTTTATTCAGAGGATGGTGAACCTGTGAACTTCTCTGCCACATAAGGCTGTGGAGGCCAATTCATTGAATATATTATGAAGGAGATAGATAGATCTCTGGACGCTAAAGGCGTCAAGGCATATATAGGAGAGAGCGGGAATATGGTATTGAGATAGATGATCAGCCACGAACATATTGAATGTTGGAGCGGGCTCGAAGGGCCGAATGACCTACTCCTGCTCCTATTTATCTATGTTTCTAGGTTGCTGTGTCTACTAGGACTCCTTGATGCACAGCTCGGCCAATTGCTGCTTTGATGTGAAGGGCAGTCAATCATACCGTACCAATAGAATTCAGCTCATTTGTACATATTTCAACCATGTCTGTAATGAGGACTGTAGCCGAGTGGTCCTGGCGGAACCCAAACTGTGCGTCGGTGAGCAGGGTGTTCGTGAGAACGTGCCACTTCATTGCAATCTCAATGACACATTCCATCACTTTGCTGATAATTGAGATTAGACTATGGGGCGTTAATTAGCTGATTGGATTTGTCCTGCTTTAGGTGAACAGGGCATCCCTGGCAGTTTTCCACATTGTCGCATAGATGTCAGTGTTGTAGCTGTACTGGAACAGGTTGGCTAGAGGGGCGGCTAGTTCTGGAACGCAAGTCTTCAGCACGACAGCCGGGATACTGTCGGGGCCCATAGTCTTTGCTGTATCCAGTGCGCTCAGCCGTTTCTTGATATCACGTGGAGTGAGTCGAATTGGCTGAAGACTGGCTTTTGCGATGGTGGGGATGTCAGGAGCAGGCCGATATGCATTATCCACTGGGGACGTCTGCCGGAAGATGGTAGCAAATGCTTCAACCTTCGCTTTTGCACTCGTGTGCTGGGCTCCACCATCAATTAGGATGGAAATATTCATGGAGCCTCCTCCTCTGTTTAGTTTTTTAATAGTCCACCAGCATTCACGACTCGATATGGTTGATGGTAATGCTACAATGAGGGATATGACGGGCCATGAGGTTACAGATTGTGGTGGAATACTATTCTGCTGCTGCTGATGGCCCGCAGTACGGCATGGACGCTCAGTTTTGAGCTGCCAGATCTTTTATGAATCTATCCCACTTACTACGCTGGTAGTGCCACACAACACGGTGGAGAGCGCCCTCAGTGTGAAGACGGGTCTTCGTCTCCACAAGGACTGTGCGGTGGTCACTGCTAAGAATGCCGTCATGGACAGATGCATCTGCGACAGGTAGATTGGTGAGGACGAGGTCAAGCAGTTTTTTTCCTCATGTTGGTTCTCTCACCACCTGCCGCAGGCCCAGGCTGGCAGCTGTGTCCTTCAGGACTCGGCCAGTTGGATGCTACCGAGTCACTCTTGGTGATGGACATTGAAAATCCCCACCCAGAGTACATTCTGTGCATTTGCTAATCACAGTGATTCTTGGAAGTTGTGTTCAACATGGAGGAGTATTGATTCCCCAGCTGAGGGTTGGCGGTTGGTTGTAATCAGCAGGAGGTTTCCTTGCACATGCTTGATCAGAAGTCATGAGTCTTCATGTGGTCCGGATTCAATTTTCAGAACTCCCAGGGCCACTGCCTCCCGACTGTATACCACTGTGCCACCAGCCCTGGTGGGTTCTGTCCTGCCTGTGGGACAGGACATACCCAGGGATGGTGATGGAGGAGTTTGGGACATTGGCTGAAATGAATGATACTGTGAGCATGACTATGTCAGGCTGTTGCTTGACTAGTCTGTGGGACAGCTCTCGCAATTTTGACACAGGTCCCCAGATGTTGGCGAGGAGAACTTTGCAGGGTCGACTGGGCTGGGCATGATTTTGTCATTGTCCGAAGTCGGTGCTTGTTGGTCGGTCCGGTTTTATTCTTATTATTGATTTCTGAGTGGCTTGCATGGCCATATCAGAGGGCAATTAAGATTGGAGATTGCCGACCACATCCCTCCCCACCTCAACTTTTCCTGATCTCAAACATCTTTTTTTATACGGGATGGGGTCGTCTCTGACAAGGCCAACATTTATTGCCCATCCGTAACTGACCTTGAAAAATTATTGGGAGCCGCATTTGAGAGGGCAGTTAAGATTCAACCACATTGCTGTGATTCTGGAATCAGCAATAGCCTCGACCAGGTAAGGAGAGCAGATTTCCGTCCCTAAAGGGTATTTGTGAACCAGATGGGTTTCAACGACAATCCGGTAGTCTGATGTTCCACGTTGATGATACGAGCTTTATTTATTCCAGATTTATTTAATTGACTGAGTTTAAATTGCCGCGCTGCCGTGTTGGGAATTGAACGCAGAGACCCGTATTTTCCGATCTGAGGCTTCCTGCGTGTGGATGCCTCCTATCGAGAAAAAATCTGCGCCCTTACCTGAGGCCACCCGAGTTCCAGACTCTTCCGCTCCTGGGCCTCTCCTGGTGCACGGCGCAAAGGTCCTGGTATTTCAGGGACGCAGGTAGTTCGCAAGCGTCCCTGTGATTACGTGGGCCAGGCGAGCCAAAAGGAGAAGGGAATCCCCATTCATACTTTGGACAGGTACAGCTGTCAAACGTAATAATGTGGATCACTGAAAAAAGAAACTAAAACATTAAATATATTTTGAAAAAATCACATTTTTAAAATGAATTAAAATTACATTAAATTAAATATTTTAAACAAGTAATAAAAGTTTTTTACGGGGCTAAAAATAAACTTACATTTTTTTAAAGTAATTTTACATTATATATGTGTGAAAAATCCTTTTTTTACTTTAAAACTCTTATGTTGATAAAAGCAGGCCTGACGCCTGCTTTTAACAGGCGTAAGATTTTTAAAGGATTTCAGTGGGCAGAGATTCTGCAGCAAGCGGAACACTGCTCCCGCAGAGGCCCTTCTCCAGTGCAGGCGTGCGATCTGTCAAGAGCATTTTTGACAGATCCGAAGTGCCGGTTTTCAGCCCATGCGCTTCGTATGCCTGAAACGGCAACTTGCGAGGTCCCTGCAGGTGCGTACACAACTAGTACGCACCCCGAGGGATCGGAAAATATGGGCCACAGTCTCTGGATTATAGTTCAGGCCTTTCGATTATTGTCCAGCAACACAACCACTGTACTACAGTTCCGCAGGATGGGAGCAGATAAGCCAGCAAGAAGAATATGGGTACATAAGAACAAAAGAACATAAGAAATAGGAGCAGGAGTTGCCCAATTGGCCCCTAGAGCCTGCTCCGCCATTCAATAAGATCATGCCTGATCTGATCCTAACCGCCAATCTACTATCACAGAACCATCTCCTGAACCTAACAGAATTAGACACACGAAATAGGAGCAGGATCAGGCTACAGTCGAGTCGCGAGCTGGATAGGGAATGGATGAGGGATCGAGCACCATTGGGGCTGCGTTAGCTGCGGAAGTGGGCAATGCTATGGAGGCAGAAGGAGACTACCTTTGGAATGGAATTGGATTTAAAGTCAGGGTCGAACAGGATTCCAAGGTGCGAAAGGTAAGAGATTTATTTCATAATTTCTGCGACTCCATAACAGAAGAATTGGTCAAAGTTTTTTTGAAATTGTTACCTTTTTCTAGCTTGCTTATCTGTTCGTCTGTAATAAAATGACAGAACAGGGCGTGTATTAATTAACAGTAAATGTAGGAAATGCGCAGCAAAACAGACAGGCAGAATCTGCAGAGAGAAAATGAGAGTTAAGGTTTCAGATCGGTGTGCTTTCATCAGTACTGGAAGAAGTTAGAGATGGAATCATAGGATCGCAGTAGGAGTCCATTCGGCCCGTCTTGTCTGTGCTGGCTCTTGGAAGTAGCAGTCCTATTTAGTCCCACGTCCCCGCTTTGTGTCCATAACCCTATAAGATTCTCATCCTCCAGTACCCTTCCAACTCCCTTTTAAATGTATTCATGGTATCAGTTTCCAGCACGTTTTCAGGTTGTGTTCCAGATCCCGACATCGCTCTGAGTGAAAACAAAATCTTCTCATCTCCCCTCTAGATATTTTGCCAATGATTTTGTATCTATGACCTCTGGTCATTGACCCACTCGCCAAAGGGAATACTTTTTCTCTCTCTCTACTCTATCAGCACCTCTCATTTTCTTGATAAACTCTATTGGGTCAACTCTTAACATTCTCTATTCCAAGGAGAACAGTCCTAACTTTTCCAAACTCTCCTCTTAAGTGATGTCCCTCATCCCCAGAAACATCCTGGCAAAACTCCTCTGTACACTTTCTAAGGCCTTTGCATCTTACCTGAAGTGCGGTGTCCCGGAATGTCCATAATACTCCAGCTAGGACCTAACCAGTGAATTATAGAGTTCTAGCTTGACATTTTTCCTTTAATATTCCATTCCTCTATTTATAAACCGAATCAACCCATATGTATTTTTTCGACCTTATCAACTTTAAGGATTGGGGAGACCAAACGCAGATTGGGTGACCTCTTTGCGGAACACCTCCGTTCAGACCGTAAGGGGGACCCTGAGCTCCCGGTGGCCTGTCACTTTAATTCTCCGCTTCACTCCCACTCTGACCTCACCGTCCTCGGCCTATTACACAGTTCCACGGAAGCTCAGCGTAAGCTCGAGGATCAGCACCTCATCTTTCGTTTAGGCACTCTACAGCCTTCTGGACTCAATATCGAGTTCAACATTTTTAGATCATAACCTCGGCCCCTATCACATTTATATTTTATTTTTTCATCCACCCTTTTGTTTGCCCCCGCTTTTTTTTCCTCCCAGAAGCTGGCAGCTGTCCTTCATTCTGCCAGTGCATTTCACACTTCATTTAGCCTCAACCTGTTACATCAACACCTCCTCTTGCCTTGATTATCTCTTAATGTCTCTCAATGTCTCTTAATCTCTCCTTTTGTTCTTTCATCCCCTCCCCCTTTTCACAGCTTTATACTTGCTTTAAATCTATTTCATTTCTTGCTTTTTTTCCAGTTCTGACGAAAGGTCTTCGACCTGAAACGTTAACTCTGTTTCTCTCTCCACGGATGCTGCCTGGCCGCTGAGTCTTTCCAGCGTTTTCTGTTGTTATTTCGGATTTCCAGATTCCACAGTATGTTGCTATCGTATTAAGGATTTATGTATATGGCTGTCTGGTCAGCTACACTTTTCAAAATCGTGTCATTTAGTGTCTTTCCATATTAGTCCTCTCAAAGTGCATCACTTCAAACTTCTCCGCATTAAACTTCAACTGCCATGCTTCTATCCATTTCACCATCCAATATGTAATTCTGAAGAAAGTAATTCTCCCCGTCATTATCTAATGTTTTACCAAGATTCGTATCATCTGCAAACTTTATCATGCAGCTCGCTACAACCGAGTCTAGGCCAAAAAAAATGTTTCGGTCAGTGGAGCAAGATCTGATCTGATACCGCCCGTTTTGTGCCAGCGCTCCAGATACATTTCTAGACATCGGTCGTTATAAAAAATTGCAAAGAGTAATGGATTCAAAACTGACCCTGGAGGAAGACCAATGAAAACCACCTCCAAGTCTGAGCATCATCCATCCACCAGCTTCATGTCACTGAGACAATTTTGCATCCATACTGTCGCTTTTTCCTTCATTCCATGGGCTTCCATCCTCTTAATTTGGCAGATGGAGTATAATGTGGGAAAATTTGAAAGGAAGAATGAAAAAGCAAATTATTATTTAAAAGGAGTGAGACTACAAAATGCTGCGTTACAGAGGGATCTGGGGGTCCTAGTACATGAAACACAAAAACTTAGCATGCAGGTACAGCAAGTAATTAGGAAGGCTAATGGAATGCTGGCCTTTATTGCAAGGGGTATGCAGTATAAAAGTAGGGAAGTTTTGATGCAACTTTACAGGGCGCTGGTGAGACCGCACCTGGAGTACTGCGTACAGTTTTGGTCTCCATATTGAAGGAAGTATATACTTGCTTTGGAGGCAGTGCAGATAATGTTCACTAAGTTGATTCCGGAGATGAAGGGTTTGACGTGTAACGAAAGGTTGAGCAGGTTGGGCCTATACTCATTGGAGTTTAGAAGGATGAGAGATGATCTTATTGAAACATATAAGATGAGGGGATTGACATGGTGGATGCTGAGAGGATGTTTCCCCTAGTGGGGGTTTCTAGAACTAGGGGGCATAGTTTCAGAATGAGGGGTCGCCCATTTCAGACCGAGATGAGGAGGAATTTTTCTCTCAGAGATCGGGATTCTTTGGAATTCTCTACCCCAGAGAGCTGTGGAGGCGGAGTCATTGAATACATTCAAAGCGGAGATTTACAGATATTTGAATTACAAGGGAGTCAAGGGGTATGGGGAGAGAGCGGGAACGTGGTGTTGAGGCCAGGATTGGAACAGTCATGATCTTATTGAATGGCCGAGCAGGCTTTAGGGGCCGATTGGCCTACTCCTGCTCCTGTTTATTATGTTCTTATGTTCTTATGTTAATAAGCCTCCTTTGCGGCAGCCTGACGATTTTTAAAAATTCGTTTGTGGGATGTGGGAGTCGCTGGCAAGACCAACATTTATTGCCCTTCCCTAATTGCCCTTAAGAAGATGGTCGCGAGCCGACTTCTTGAACCGCTGCAGTCCGTGTGGTGAAGGTACTCCCACAGTGCTGTTAGGTAGGGACTTCCAGGATTTTGACACAGCGACCATGAAGGCTCGGCGATATATTTATAAATTAGGATCTTGTGTGACATGGAGGGGAACGTGGAGGTGGTGATTATCCCATGTGCTTGCTGCCCTTGTCCTTCTAGGTGGAAGAGGTCGCGGGTTTAGGAGGTACTGCCGAAGAAGCCTTGGCGAGTTTCTGCAGTGCATCTTGTAGATGGTACACACTGCAACCACGGTACGCCGGTGGTGGAGGGAGTGAATGTTTAATGTGGTGAATGGGGTGACAGTCAAGCAGGCTGCTTTGTCCTGGATGGGGTCGAGCTTCTTGAGTGTTGCTGGAGCTGTGCTCATTCAGGCAAGTGGGGAGTATTCCTTCACACTCCTTACTTGTGCCTTGTAGATGATGGAAAGGCTTTGGGGAGTCAGGAGGGGAGACACTTGCAGCAGAATACCTAGCGTCTGAGCTGCTCTTGTAGCCACAGTATTTATATGGCTGGTCCAGTTAAGCATCTGGTCAATGGTGTCCCCCAGAATGTTGATGGTGGGGGATTTGACGATGGTAATGCTGTTGAATGTCATAGGGTGGTGTTTAGACTGTCGCTTGTTGGAGATAGACATTGCCTGGCACTTCTGTGGTGCGAATGTTACCTGCCACTTATCAGCCCAAGCCTGAACGTCGTCCAAGGCATGTTGCGTGCGGGCATGGACTGCTTCATTATCTGAGGAGTTGTGAATGGCGCTGAACACTGTGCAGTCATCAGCGAACATCCATATTTCTGACCTTATGTTGTAGGGAAGGTTTTGATGAAGCAACTGAAGATGGTTGGGCCTTGGACACAGCCCTGAGGAACTCCTGCAGCGTTGTCCTGGGCCTGTGATGTTTGACCTTCAACCATCACAACCATCTTCCTTTGTTCTAGGTAAGACTCCAGCCAGTGGAGCGTTTTCCCCCCCGATTCCCATTGACTTCAGTTTTACTGGGGCTCCTTGATGCCACACTGGGTCTAATGCTGTCTTGATAGAAACATAGAAGATAGGAGCAGGAGTAGGCCATTCGGCCCCTCGAGCGTGTTCCGTCATTCCATGAGATCATGGCTGATCATCCAAACTCAGTACCCTGTACCTGCCTTCTCCCCATATCCCTTGATAGCCTTTAGCTTTAAGAAATATATCTAACTCACTCCTGAATATATTTAATGACTTGGCCTCAACTACCTTCTGTGGTAGAGAATTCCACAGGTTCACCACTCTCTGGGTGAAGAAATTCTTCCTCATTTCTGTCCTAAATGGCTTACCCCTTATCCTTAGATTATGACCCCTGGTTCTGGACTCTCCGACCATCGGGAACATTCTTCCTGCATCTAGTTTGTCTAGACCTGTCAGAATTTGATATGTTTCGATGAGATCCCCTCTCATTCTTCTATACTCCAGCGAGTATAAGCCCAATCGACCCAATCTCTTCTCATATGTCATTCCTGCCATCCCAGTATCAGCCTTGTGAATCTTCGCTGAACTCCTTCCATGGCAAGAACATCCTTCCTCAGATAAGGCGAACAAAACTGCACACAGTACTCAAGTTGTGGTCTCAGCAAGGGCCTGTAGAACTGCAGCAGGACATCCCTGTTCCTATACTCAAACCCTTTCGCTAGAAGGCCAACATACCATTTGCCTTCTTCACCGCCTGCTGCACATGCATGCTTACCTTCAGCGACTGGTGCACAAGGACACCCAGGTCTCGTTGCACTTCTCCTTCTCCCAATTTTTTGCCATTCAGATAATAGTCTGCCTTTCTTTTTTTGACACCAAAGTGGATAACCTCGCATTTATCCACGTTATATTGCATCTGCCACGCTTCTGCCCACTTACCCAACCTGTCCAAATCATCCTGGACTTTCTCGGTATCCTCCTCGCAGCACACACGCCCACCCAGCTTTGTGTCAGCTGCAAACTTGGCGATATTACATTTAGTTCCCTTATCGAGATCATTAATGTATATTGTGAATATCAAGGGCAGTCATTCTCACCACACCTCTGGAATTCAGCTCCTTTGTCCATATTTGGACCAAGGCTGTAATGAGATCGGGAGCCGAGTGGTCTTGTTGGAACCCAAACCTGGCATCAGTGAGCAGATTTTTGATGAGTAAGTACTGCTTGATAGCACTGTCGATGACACCTTCCATCACTTTGCTGATGATTAACAGTAGACTGATGGGGCGGTAATTGGCTGATTTGAATTTATCCTGCTTTTTGTGGACATGACATACCTGGGCAGTAATCCACATTGTCGGATAGATGCCAGTGCTGTAACTCTACTAGAACAGCTGGGCTAGAGGGAAGGCTAGCTCTGGAGCACAAATCTTCATCGGGATGCATTCTGAAAGTCAATATATGCAACAGCTACTGCACACCCTTGATCTACTTTCTCTGTTCCCTCATCAAGGAATTCAGCCAAGTTGGGCAGACACGATCAGTCTGGAATAGATCCATGCAGCCTCCCCTAGATTAATCCATTCCTTTCCAAATGAAAGTTTGTTTTGTCCCTGGTAATGGTTTCCAATAACCTCCAAACTACTGACGTTCGGCTGACTGGCCATTAGTTTTCGGCTTCATCCCTCCACTATTTCTTGAATAGTGGTATAGCACTGGCAATCCTCCAGTCCTCCGGCGCTACTCCTGCATCCAATGAGGATTGCAGGATTGTGACCTATGCCTCTGCTATTTCTTCCTTCCATTTTGTTCAACAACCTAGGATGCTTTCCAGCTGGACCGGCTGACTTTTCCAAATGTCATTAATGCTCACGGCCCAATATTTGTGATCGTAGGCTTCCCTTGGGTGGATGCCTCCAGCCTGTAAAAAATCGACGAATTTTCCTGGTGGCCAAGCAGTTATGGAGACTTGCGATCCTGGGCCTCTCCGGGTAGCCGTGGGTAGAATTCCACGCATCCCAGGGTTGCATGTGGTTCGTAAGCGCCCCTGGGATGACATGGAATGGCCCAAACAATAACAGAAGGGAATCCGCATTCATACTTGGCAAGAATCTTGTTATTCATGTGGAAATTACTTATGAAGTAGGAGTGGAGCGGAGAATTAAAATGGCAAGCAATCAAAAGCTCAGGTTCATGCTTGCGGTCTTAGAGGAGGTGTTCAGCAAAACGACCAGCCTATCCGTGCAAGGTATATTAAATTGAAAGCAAAGAGGTAAATCGCTGTTTCACCTGGAAGGAAAATTTCGGGACCTGGACTGTAGGACGGGAGGAGGTGACATGGCAGATGTTGCACCTCCTGCGCTTGCACGGAATGTAACGTGGGAAGGGAAGTGGTAGAACAGGGTGATGGAAGTGTGGACAAGGACACTGCGGAGGGAGGCTTCCCTTCAGAATGCTGAAAGCGGAAAGGACAGGAAGATGTATTAGGTAGTGGCACATCTCTAACTACTTCCACTTGTAAAGAAAGGTTCTTGCCCTCTAGAGGTAACACTATTACTCGGCTATTAAGCAGCACTTACTCATCAATAACCTACTCCCTGATGCCCAGTTTGGGTTCCACCAAGACAACTCGGCTCCTGACCTCATTACAGCTTTGGTCCAAACGTGGACAAACGTGCTGAATTCCAGACGCGAGGTGAGAGTGATTGCCCTCGACATCGAGGCAGCATCTGACCGACTGTGGCATCAAGGAGCACTAGTAAAACTGAAGTCAATGAGAATCGGGGGGTGGGGGGGAACGCTGCACTGGCTGGAGTCATATCTAGCACAAAGTAAGATAGTTGTGGTGTTTGAAGGCCAATCATCACAGCACAAGTTTATCGCTGCAGGAGATCCTCTGGGCAGTGTCCTCGGCTCAAACATCTTCAGCTGCTTCATATATGACCTTCCCTCCGACATAAGGTCAGAAATGGGGATGTTCGCTGATGACTGCAGTGTTCAGCGCCATTCACAATTCCTCAGATAATGAAGCAGTCCATAACCGCATGCAACAAGTCCTAGCCGACGTTCAGGCTTGGGTTGATAAGTGGCAGGTAACATTCACATCACATAAGTGCCAGCAATGACTATCTCCAACAAGCGAGATTCTAAACACATCCTCTTGACATTCAATGGCATTAACATCGCCGAATCCCAAACCATCCTGGGGTTCACCATTGACCAGAAACTTAACTGGACCAGCCACATAAATACTGTGGCAACAAGAGTAGGTCAGAGGCTACGTATTCTGCGGCGATTGTCTCACCTCCTGACACTGAAAGTCTTTCTACAAGCAACAAGACATAAGTAACGAGTTTGATGGAATACTCTCCACTTGCCTGGATGAGTGCAGCTCCAACAACACTCAAGAAGCTCGACACCATCCAGGATAAAGCAGCCCGCTTGATCGGCACCCCATCCAACACCTTAAACATTCACTCCCTCCGGCACCGGCGCACCATGGCTGCTGTGTGTAGCATCTACAAGATGCACTGCAGCAACTCGCCAAGGCTCCTTCGGTAGCACCTTCCAAACTCATGACCTCTTTCAAGTAGAAGGGCAAGGGCAGCAGGCGCATGGAAACACGACCTCCTCCAAGTTCCCCTCCAAGTCACACCCCATCCTGACTTAGAAGTATATCGCCGATCGTTCATCGTCGCTGGGTCAAAATCCTGGAACTCCCTCCCTAACAGCTCTGTGGGAGTACCTTAACCACACGGATGCAGCGGTTCAAGAAGGTGGCTCACCTCCACTTTCTCAAGTGCAACTAGGGATGGGCAATAAATGCTGGTCTTGCCAGCGACGCCCACATCCCATATAGGAATAATAAAACCAAACTCTTTTCGCAGATGCATCCTGAACTGCTTGGTATTTACAGACATCTTTTTACTACTGATTTCCAGCATCCACAGTATTTTCATTCTATTGTGCTACTTAACACTCGTTTCAACAAGTACGATTATATTGTGAGTGACATTTTATGGCGAAAAAAATAGATGAACGATGAGAAATTTGGAGAGCATATAGAGTAAACTGACTGTTTAACAGTTGTTTAAATGATAGAATATATTACATAGAATTACGTAGAATGCATAACACAGAAACAGGCCATTTCACCCAACTGGTCTGTGCAGTGTTCAGTTGTCATACGAGTCTACTCCCCTCCCTTTTCATCTATCCCTGCCATCATATCGATATTTTTCTTTTCTCCCTCATGTTCTGATCTAGCCCATTAAATGCTTCTATGCTATTCCCCTCAACCAGCCCATGTGGCAGCAACTACCACATTCTCACCACTCTTGGGAAAGAATTTTAAATGAATTCCCTATTGGATTTTTTCATCATTATCTGATATTTACGGTCCTTAATTTTTGATCCGCCAAGTTGGAACATTCTAAGCTACTGACCACCTTCATAATTTAAATACATCTATCAGGATACCACTCAGTCTTCTTTTTCTCGACCTAAGTGCCCCAGCCTGTTCTTTCTTTCCTGACTTAAATAAATTCTGCGTTCTTTTATAATACTTGTAAAACTTTTTTGTACCTCCTCTAGTGCCTCTATTGTATGTGGATAACAGATCTGTACTCAGTACTCTGAGTATGGTCCAAGCAACGGATTTGGTGACCAGTAATGTGCACAATACTCTGAATGTGGTCTAATCAAGGTATATGGAGACCAAAACTGTGCAAAGTAATCCAAGTGTTGTCTCGCCAAGTTATAGGGTGATTAAGACTGTGCACAGTTCTCCAGTTGTGCTGTAACCAAGGAATATGGAGACCCGAATTGCACACGCTACTGTAAGTGCTCACCTTTCTCTGCAATTGCTTTATTCAACTCTACAATAATCAATAAATGTAATTATTATTGTAGACATCGAGTAGATCGATCCATGTTATATATGTTTGGACGTCAGAGATAAATTGTATCATATTAAATGTTACTTGTTGGTTTATTTAATATCCACAGCAAGAACAAGATGATAGGTCTATATACTCACAAGTAGGATACAGATCGGGGTTCAAGCGTCTTTCCTCACCAGTCTTACTTAGCCTGATTCCCTTGCTTTCGTTACAGCTCCGTTACCCTCCAGTTGCAGACATTTTATTTAAAAGTACCACAAAATCACGGGTGAACCATTCAGTAGATCTAGCTGACAATGGACTTTGGAGTGGTTCACACTCATCTGCGACCACAGCAGCCTTGTGCTACAATTTAACGCAGTAGTAGATTTTTCAAAGGCTTCAACTTAATGTTGATACGATTTCCCTTCTCTGCCAAATGTAGCAGCCCTGTGCTGCGTGAGCTTCAAGATCAGAAAAGTCAATCAATATCGAAATAACAGGAGCCTTGAGGCACAAGCAGCATAAAGGCAGAAGAGGTTGTGTGGATCTAAAATTTGGTACATCAATGACGGCCAGCAAAATGTCCCCAGAGAATCTTCAATATTCTTCAACATGAATGATCAATTGCTTCATTGAAAAATTGCCACATATGTAAAATGCCCTTCACACACCGATTAGAAGGAATATAATTGCAGCAAAACTCTCACTGGCATATTGAAAGGAAAAAGTGTCAAATATTAAAAGTTGATGTCTTCACCTTTCGCTTTCTGTTTGAGATTATCTTCTGTCGATCAAAAATATATATGTTATAAATGTGATCTTATATCCCAATCTGCATTCATTCTAGCCATCCATATATTCTCTAAAGTCCCTTCACGTCTCCATATTTCATCAGCCATTAGCTATACTCAAGAATGTGTCTTTTGTTTCAGGGAGGGAGTTTTGATACCACTGTGACAGCCAATGTGGCGGGACTTCCAGCAAACACGGCCCAGTTAAGTACAGTCTGTAGCAGTTATAGGAAACAGAACTCAGCACCAAACCTATAGTAACGCTAGCAAAATACTACGGATGCTCGAAATCCAAAATAACAACAGAAAACGCTGGAAAAACTCAGCAGGCCAGGCAGCATCCGTGGAGAGATTAAGAGAGTTAACGTTTCAGGTCTGACGAAGGGTCTTCGAACTGAAACGTTAACTCTGTTTCTCTCTCCAATGGATGCTGCCTGGCCAGCTGAGTTTTTCCAGCGGTTTCTGTTGTCACTATAGTAACGTTACCCTTCCCTGAACAAGAAAAAATCCCAAGACAGAGAGAGTGCAATAAATACAATTGTGCCGATGCTGAACGCTTACTAGAACAAAATCAAGAAATAAAGACATTGCCCTTTCCGCTTTGCATAGCCGCTTATCATCGAATCTTACAGCGCAGGAGTGGGTCATTCGAACCATCATGTCTGTTCCGAACGATTGAAGGAGCTTTTCAATTACTCCCACTACCCTGCTCTTTCCCCATTGCTCTGCAGCATTCTGCCCTTCAAGTATTTATTCAAGTTTTGCAAGTTGCCATTGAAGGGGTGAGGGACAAATGCAGCTGTTACAGGACAATCAGTCCAACCTCAGTGGTAGGGAAACTGTCAGAACCAATAATCCGTGGCAACAATAATTGGCATTTGAAAAAGCATGGAATAAAAACTGAAATTCAGCATGGATTGTGAAAGGCAAATCATGTTTGACTAACGATGCAGTTATTTAATAAAGTAACGGAGAGGATTGATGAGGGTATTGCGATTGATACTTTGTCTATAGACTTTCAAAAAGCGTTTTACATAGAACCACATGTTAGACTTGGGATTAAAGGACAGTAAAAGCAAGTTACAGTATTGGTTAAGTGATTGAAACAAGAGTATTGTTGAATGGTTGTTTTTCAGACTGGAGGGAATTAAACAGTGCTGTTCCACAGGGGTCGGTTTTAGAATCATTGCTCTTTTGATATATATTAATGACGGGTTATTGCATATATAGAACATAATTTCAACGATTACAGACGGTACGAAACTCGGACATGAAGTAAATAATGAGGAGCATGTTAATAGACTTCAGGAGGACATGGATAACCTAGTATAATGGGCAGACGCGTGGCGGATGAAATTTAACGCAGAAAAGTGTGTAGTGACATATTTTGGTAGGAAAGATGAGGAAAACATGAACTAAATAATACAATATTGAAGGCGGTGCGGGAAAATTGAGACCGGGATGTGTATACAAAAATCATTTGAGTTGGAAGGGAAAGTTGAAAAGGCTGCTAAAAAATCAGAAGGGATCCTTGGCTTCAATAATATAGTACAAAAACAAGGAAGTTAAGCTAAATGTTTATAAAACACAGGTTAAGCCTCATATTGTGTTCAATTCTGGGCACCTGGCTTAAAAAAAAATCACGAACAAAACCTGGGAAAGGTGGCAGAATATATTTATTGAATGGTATCAGGAATGATGGACTTCAGTTACCTGAAGAGACTGGAGAAGCTGAGCTTGTTCTCTTTAGAGTAGGGAAGGTTAATAATATATTTGACTGAATTATGAACGGATTTGATAGAGTAAGTAAGAATATCTATTTCCAATGAAAGAAGTGTCGGTAACCAGAGGACGCCGATTTAAGGCAATTGGCAAAAGAACCAGAGGCGACATAAGAACACATTCTTTACAACGAATTGCTGTGATCTGGAATGCACTGACTGAAAGCATCGCAGATGGAAGCAGATTCAATAGTAAAGTTGAAAAGAGAATTGGAATGCGAGAAACTATTGCAGGGTTATGGGGACCAAGCAGGGGACTGGAATTCATTAGATAGCTCTACAAACGAGCCAGCACAAACAAGACAGGCCAAGTGTACTCCTTCTGTGCTGTATCAATCTATGATTCTAAGGCCTGGATTTTAATGGGGACTGTGACAGCGTACGCCATCGTAAGTTCCCCGCAAGTTCCGGGTCTCCACATGTGATGCGCATGAGTGAAAACACGGAACTCGCGATCTATCAGGGTTCATCTTTCTCCGCTGAAAATACACTTTCGCTGGTGCAGAGCTGCGTTATTTTCCCAACTGCTTCCCACCGAATGCCCACAAAACCCTTATCTCTGGCAACACCAGGTGTAAGGACTTTTTTACCAGCTTAATGGTTTAAATAATTGTTAAAATATATTTTAATTGATTTAAATTTTCACTTGCCTTTAAAAATAGTTTAGGTTAATTTTGTCCCGGTTAAAAATGATTACATTTATTTTTCAAAAAATATTTTTTTATTTTATATGTTTCATTAATAGTATTTTAATTTATTTTGAACCCCTGAAAAGTTATTTTTTATTTCAGTGTTGTGAAATTGTATTTTTTAGGTGATTTCTGTTCGGTTTATGCGGGTTCCATACATAAATGGAATCACCGTAAACATAATAGGAATCCCCCTGTGTCTTTTGTTGAGCTGGCCCACGTGAGCCACATGAGCCCCTGTGATGCATGAGCCTTTACGCAGACGTACGCCTGCAGAGCCAGGTTCGCAGGAGGCTGAAGCTCTGGAGCCGGAATGTAAGTAAGGAGTTTTCTTGCGGTTCGGAGTTCTACGCCGGCGACAAGCCTCCGACCGCAAATTGTTGGCTATTGATTCTATGAGTCTGCTTCTTTCATCCTTTCATGCAATGCATTGCAGATCATTTCAGCTCGCTGCATAAAAAAAACCCTCATCGCCCCCTGGTTCTGATGCCAATTACCATAGATCTGTGTCCTCTGG
Source organism: Squalus acanthias (assembly GCA_030390025.1). Classification (NCBI taxonomy): domain Eukaryota; kingdom Metazoa; phylum Chordata; class Chondrichthyes; order Squaliformes; family Squalidae; genus Squalus; species Squalus acanthias. The sequence continues at coordinate 10,059,466 of CM059453.1, forward strand.
TTACCGACCATTCTGCCAGAGGAATCAGTTTCTATCTGTCCACTCTAGCAACGCATCTTTTAATTTTGAACAACTCACTGAAATCTCCCCTTAGACTACCCTTGTCGGAGCAGAAGCATCCCCGCTTCTCTTGTCTAGCCACATAACTGAAGTCACTCATCCATGGCACCATTCTGGTATATCTACAACATACCCTCTCCAAGGTCATAGACACATAGAAAATAGGAGCAGGAATAGGCCATTCGGCCCTTCGAGCCTTTTCCGCCATTCAATATGATCATGGCTGATCCTCTAACTCTATTCCATATTCCCGCTCTCTCCCCATACCTTTTGATGCCTTTTGTGTCTAGAAATCTATCTATATCCTAGCTAAATATATTCAGTGAATTGGCCTCCACAGCCTTCTGTGGTAGAGAATTCCATAGGTTCACGACCCTCTGAGTGAAGAAATGTCTACTCATCTCAGTCCTAAATGTCCTATCCTTATCCTGAGACTGTGACTCCTCGTTCTAGACCCCCCAGCCAGGGGAAACATGCTCCTTGCCTCCAGTCTGTCCATTGCTTTCAGAATTGTGTACGTTTCGATGAGATCCGCTCTCATTCTTCTAATATGTAGTGAATATAGGCCTCGTCGACCCAATCTCTCCTCATACGACAGTCCTGCCATCCCAGGAATCAGTCTGGTGAACCTTCGCTGCTCTCTCTCTGTGGCAAGTATGTCCTATTTTAGGTAAGGAGACCAAAACAACACACAGCGCTCCAGGTGTGGTCTCAACAACGCCCTGTACAACTGCAATAAGACATCCATGCTCCTGTACTTAAATCCTCCTGCATAACATCATTCCAATAGTGTGTTGCCCAGAATTGCGCATAATGCTCCAGTTGGGGCTTATTCAATGAAATATAAAGGTTGATGAGAAAGTCCTGGCTTTAGTAACCTATGCCACTATTTTGTAAGACTTGGATTCTGTAATCTCCCTATTTAGGAAATATTAGTCAGATTTGCCTGTAAAATCGGCCACATCTCATCCCTGTCTATAAAAATCCTTTGCTCCTGCAACACACTGTGCTTGAACATTTCCCTTAATGTTTGCCCCCACGCGGTCAGACATCGTAAAACTGATGACATCTCATGACTACCAGACGGGTGCCAAAAGCGGCGCTCAGTTTCTCCCCCTCTGTCTTTACTGGCCTTTGTATATAGAGCGACGGCAAGGGAAATTTCAATGGTAGGTGTATCGGGATCTAAGTTTCGTGTACATTCACCATGCCTTATTTGTTATTGTAATCTTTGCCCATATTTATAAAATCTCGAATTATATAGACTGTTGATGGCATAACCTACCTGAACTTGTACGTTATGTGAAATACATTAAAAGCCCCTTGTCTCTCGGTTCATCCACACTCTTCACTATCTGCTCATTGAATGCCCACTTCGTTCATTCTTTCCGTTATTTTTCCTTTCCATCAGTCGTTCGTTCATTCGCAGGGACACACGCTCACTCGCTCATTCAGTTGTGGTTTAGAAGGCAGACAGGATATTTTCCTTTATTAGCCACGGCTTAGAATATAACTGTGAGAAGTCGCACAACACCAGGTTATAGTCCAACAGCTTTATTTGAAATCACAAGCTTTCGGAGCGCTGCACGTTCGTCAGGTGAAGAGAAGAGATGCATATAGGCATAGCATATATAGTCAGAGAACACTGCCAGATGAATATAGTTAATCTTTCCAACTGCTCTTTATCACACCTCGGCAGAGAGATAATCACGGCAATCAAAGGTGTGGATGGTGTCCAAACAGGTCAGCATCACACCATCCACATATTTGATTGCCGTGATTATCTCTCTGCCGAGGTGTGATAAAGGGCAGTTGGAAAGATTAACTATATTCGTCTGTCAGTGTTCTCTTACGATATATGCTGTGCCTATACGCATCTCTTCATTTAACCTGATGAAGGAGCAGCGCTCCGAAAGCTTCTGATTTCAAATAAAGCTGTTGGACTATAACCTGGTGTTGTGCGACTTATCACATTTGTCCACCCCAGTCCAACACCGGCATCTCCACATCTTAGAATATAAGAGCAGGGAGGTTATGCTTCAATTGCATAGAGCACGAGTTAGGCCATAGCAAGAGTACTGCGTACAGTGCTGGTAATCCCGTTTCAGGAATGACGTGATTGCACTAGAGAGGGTACAGAGGAGATTTACGCTGATGTTGCAATGACTGGAGAATTTAGCAATGAGGCAAGATTTGATAGGCTGGGGTTGTTTACTTTGGAACAGGGGACGCTGAGCGGAGACTTAATTCAGGTGCACCAATTTCCCCTCGCAGAGAGGTCAATAACCAGGGAGCTTAAATTCAAAGTATTGATAGAATGATTAGAGGGGAGTTGAGGAGGACTGTTTTCACCCCGGATCTCATTGCCTGAATGGGTGGTAGCGGCAGAAACGCTCAGCACATTTCAAAAGTACTTGGATATGCACTCGAAGCACCTTAACCTACAGGGCTACGGACCAAGAGCTGGAAAGTGGGATTATGCTAGATAGCTCGTTTTCGGCCAGCACAGACACGATGGGACGAATGGCCTCCTTCGGTGCCGTACATTTCTATGATTCTATGATTCATTCATTCATTCCATAATTCTGCCTTCCGTAATTCATTCATGTTGTAATTCTGTCTTTCCTTCATTCAGTCACTGTAACTTTTGTGCACTCAGGACTGTTAAATATCTGTTTTCGGAGCCTAAATCCAAATTACTGATGCCTAACAAGAACAAGAGTGCTCAATGCATCAGCCCGCAATCAATACCCCTGAACCCCTCTCGGCACCAATATCCATTGACCAAATACTTTGGGGTAGAAATTCGTCCAGGGCGGTAGCACTGAACGTGCGCTATTGCATCGGCCGCCTGATATACGCCTGTTGTACACGCCACTTGAGAAACAATTAATTAAAAATAATTCATTCACGGGTTGTGGGCTTGGCTGAAAAGGCCAGAATGCGTTGTTCATACCTAATTGTTCTTCAGAAGGTAATCGTGTCCCGCCTTTTTGTACCGTTGCAGTCTGTGTGGTGAAGGTACTCCCTCAGTGCTGTTATGGAGGGATCTCAAATATTTTGGCCCAGCAACGATGAAGGAACGGCGATATATTTCCAAGTCAGGATGGTGCGTGACTTGGAGGGGAACTTGGAGGTGGTGGTGTCGACACGCGCCTGCCGCCCTTGTCGTTCTAGGTGGTAGAGGTCGCCATTTCTTAGGTGCTGTCGAAGGAGATGGTGCACACTGCAGCCACGTTGCGCTGGTGGTGAAGTGAGTGATTCAGGGGTAGAAATTCGGCTCGGGCGGTGTTGCAAAATGGGCGATATCGGATCGGCCGCTCCTTATATTCAATGAAATTAAATATCAGGCACTGCCTATAACGGGAGGCCGTTCCGATACCTCACTTTTTCCGCCACCGCGCGAGACGAATTTCTAGTCCATAATGTATAAGGTCGTGGCTGGGGTGCCAATCAAACGGGAAGCTTTTTCCTGATTGGCGTCGAGCCTGTTGAGTGATGTTGGCGCTACATTCATCCAGTCAAGTGGAGAGTATTCCATCACAATGCTCAGGTCTATCCAGTGGGTAGTGGAAAGGCTTTGGGTAGTCAGGAGGTGAGACACTTTACGCAGAATACCCAGTCTCTGACATGCTCCTGTTGCCACATTAATTATGTGGCTGGCCCAATTCAGTTTCTTGCCAATGGTGAGGACTAGGATGTTGATGGTGAAGGATTCGATGACAGTAATGCTGTTGAATGTCAAGCGGAGGTGGTTAGACTCTCGCCTGTTGGAGATAGTCATTGTCTGGCACTTGTGTGGCGCGAATGCCACTTATCAGCCCAAGCCGGAATGTTGCCCAGGTCTTGCTGCATGCGGGCATGGACTATTTCATTATCTGAGGAATTGCAAACAGAAATTGACACTGTACAGTCATCAGCGAAGATCCCCACTTCTGACCTTATGATGGAGGGAAGTTCATTGATGAAGCAGCTGAAGATGGTTGGGCCTAGGACACTGCCCTGAGGAACTCCTGCAGCGATGTCCTGAGCTGTGATGATTGACCTCCAACCACCACAACTGTGTTCCTTTGTGCTAGGTATGGCTCTATTCAGTAGATATTTGGTCAAACTGATCCCGAATATCTTCCGCATTCTAGCTTGCATGTGATCCTATGTTGGAACGTCACCAATTTGGTATCTCATTTTTAGGTTGGCCTGTTGCGACGCTTGGCTACACTTCTGCACTCCTAATTGATCTATGTTTAGTCCCCTGGTTTGATGTTAGTGGTAGTGTGAGCGATATACCGGTCGATGAGGTTGCAGATTGTGGTGGAATACGATGCTACAGCTGATGATCCACAGCGCCTCATAGATGCCTAGTTTTGAGCTGCCTGTTTATTATTGAATCTACACATTTAGCCCACTGCTGATGCCACACATCACAATGGAGGGTGTCCTCAATGTGAAGACGAGACTTCGTCTCCACAAGGACTGTGCAGTGAACACTCCTCCCAAAACTGTCATGGATAGATGCATCGGCAAAAGCCAGTTTTGTGAGGACGGTGAAAAGTAGTGTTTTCCCCCGTGTTGGCTCTCTCATACATTCTGCAAGTCAAGTCTAGCAGAAATATTCTTCAGTGCTCCGCCAGTTCGGCCTGTAGTGGTGTATCCGAGATGTGCATTAAAGTACTGATTCATCAGATGAGGGAGGGTGGTACGTGGTAGACAGCAGAATTCCTCTCATACCGTTGATGACTGCACAGTGTTCAGTTTCATTCACAAGTCCTCAGATAATGAAGCTCTCCATGCCCGCATGCACCAAGACCTGGACGACGTTCAGGCTTGGGCTGATAAGTGTCAGGTAACATTTGCGCCACAGAAGTGCCAGGCAATCACTATATCCAACAGCGAAAGTCTAACCACCTCCTCCAGACATTTAACGGCATTACCATCGCCGAATCCCCCACCATCAACATCCTGGGGGTCAACATTGAACAGAAACTTAACTGGATCAGCCACATCAATACTGTGGCAACAAGAGCAGGTCAGAGGCTAGGTATTCTGCGGAGAGTGTCTCACCTCCTGACTCCCCAAAGAATTTCCACCATCTACAAGGCATAAGTAAGGAGTGTGCTGGAAAACGCAGCAATTGCCTGGATGAGTGCAGCTCCAACAGCACTCAAGAATCTCGACAACATGTACTTGGATATGCACTTGAGGTGCCGTAACCTACAAGGAAACAGGCCATGTTTTGGAAAGTGAGATTAGGCTGGATAGCTCTTTGTCAGCTGGCACGGACACGATGGGACGAATGGCCTTCTCCTGTGCTGTGAATTTCTATGGTTTTATGATTCTTACCTCAAACCAAAGGCTTTTGGTTTGGTCAATGGAATCATTACGCTCTTGTGATATGATGCCCTTCCTCATGAATGCGGCTATCTTTCCTCCAACATTCCCTCCCCCTCCCTCCAACATTCCTTCCCCTTCCCTCCTGCCTGCATCTTCTCAAGGTACTTACTACTGGGTCATATATATTGGTTAAACACTCAACTCTCTGAATCAGAGAGGAGAATTCGACCAACTGAAGTCACCTGCCACCAAGTAGCCAATGAACGAAGGTATAAACATTGCTTCTTCTTGTCTCTCCAAAAATATAAGAAAAGCTGCCAAGATTCGACTCACCTGCTTCTTCCAGAGCTGCTTTTAGTTTCTTGATATCTGAGAAAACGGCAACATCACAGAGTTGGTAGGTTCATATTGTACGCATAGCAGGGCCCCACATACAGCAATGTGATAATGATCAGTTTATAAGCGTCTTTAGTGATTTATCAGTGGAATACGAGCAGTTGAACAGTACCGGCGCGAGAGATGAGGGAATTTTAATACGTAATTCAGTTATGACCCGGAACCACTTACGCTTGAGAATTTTAAGCTGGGTCGCCAACAATCCGCCCGAATCAGGAACAGCCCCCAGAACTGGCCACTTCCCGGATGTCGAAATAACTGGTAATTGAAGCTTCCCCAGCCCCCGCTACGGGAGTGGTTGTCGAATCGCACTCGATTGTTCTAAGCAGACACGCACCAATTATCAGATCAATGCTTTTAAGGCAATAGGCACAGGACTGCAGAAATAAGTTTTCAGAAATAGAGAGAGCTAGAGAGAGTTAAAGCAGTTAATTTATTTAACTTATCGTTATTTTATAAAAGTGATGATTTTTATTAAATTTATTTGAAGTTTAGCTGTTCTTTTGTGGCCGATTTCAATTCATAGATTTGACAGGTCTTCCTGCCAAATCTATGAATGAAAGATGGTCTGCTGCCATTGGCGCTCCATGGCCCACGTGATCCCAGGGGACGCATCGCACTAACTACGCCCCTGGGACACGCAAGCACTGCGCGCCGGCAATTGGAGCAGGCCCAGGAGTTGAAGTTCCCGTGGGCCCAGAGGTCAATGGCGGGTGCGGTAGGTAATTTCTCGCGTGATCCTTACCCCCGCGGCAAGCCGGAGAGGCGAATTTCAGGGCCCTTATCTCATTAATCGATTTTATGCTTGTTCAAGTTGCTCAGCCGCGGTGATTCATAGGAAATTTCAAGTCCGGCATTAGGCAGATCATCGAAACATAGAATGATAGAGCACATTTGGAGACTATTCGGGCCATTGTACCTGTACTGGATTTTTTAAAGCGCCATCCAATTATTCTCTCTCCCCTGCTAATTCCCCACAACCCTGCATTTAATCCCTTTAAGTATTTAGAAAATCCCCTTCTGAAAGATACGTCTGAACCTGCTTCCAACGCCCTTTATGGCCCGTGCCTTCCTAATAAAAGTAAATATTGCACCATAGCTCAAAACAGCAGCCACAATTGTTGACCAAAAGGTACAACAGAAGACGTTGCTGGCATCACAAAATTGCAGCATTGTCCAACTAAAATTTAAAGCAGTATCAACAATGTCAGGTCAACAAGGTCAAAAGTGGCTGTTGTATCGTTCTAGTGGTCAGGGAGGGTCAGTCCGGTGGTGGTGCATTACATTGGAAAGTATTATGCGACGGCTACGGGCATTGACGAGGTGCGCACGCGCCCGTAAAGGGCCGCGCAAGAGCCAGGATTCGTCATGCGACTTGCCTGCGCTGAAATGCGGAACTTGCGATCTCTCAAGTATCCTCCTGACAGATCCTCCACTTCCCCAGGAAAAGGGCCTCCGCGGGCGGCGAGTTGCGCTATTTGCCCAACTTTCTCCCGCTGCAAGTCCGTGTTAATTTTACGTCTGGTAAACGCAGGTGTAAGGCCTGCTTTTACCAGCATAAGAGTTTTATAAAATAGAAACATAAAATATTATCAATCACTTATACATTAAAAACCGTTTCCAATAAGGTAAGTTTATTTTAATCCCGTTTAAAACATATACTTTTTTCGCAAAAAATTAAACTTTTGCTTAAAATATTTAATTAAATGCCATTTTAATTAATTTTACACATGTAATTATTTTTGATAATTAATTTCATGTGTTCGTGTATTTTTTAAGTCATTCCCATTCGTGCTTATGACAGTTACATACATACGAACTCGCAGAAGTATGAATGGGGATTCCCTTCTTTCATTGTTTGGACTGGCTCACGTGATCCCAGGGGCGCTTCAGAACCCCATTCGCCCATGGGATATGTGAGCCTCTTTGCATTTCTAACATGAGAGGCCCAGGATCACAAGCCTCCATATCTCCAGGAACAACAGGTAAATGCGTAGAAAGTTTGATGATCGGAGACTCCGCCCTTCAGGTGCATTGAGTTCCATGGAGCTGAATATCAGGCCCTGCGTATAACGGGCGGTCGATCCGATGCCGCCTGTTTTGCGCCACCGCCCAAGACGAATTTCTAGCAATTCTCTAATCAAGGTTATACAAACATTAAGATAACTTCGTAACTTTTCAATTCTGTCTCGGGCGTTGGCAACGCCTGATATTCAGTTCGATTGATTGCAATATAGGTGATAGCGAATATATAGAATTTCACAGAATGAAAGTTTGAAATGTCACTTTTTGATGTGGGTGTGTGGCTCACCTTTCTGTTTCTGACTCAGTTGTTGTTCTGTAAAAAAACATCAATATGTAGGCATATTTGGGATCATACAGCACAAAGAGGTTGCGACATCATTGGACAGTGAGATATGAATTGAGTGTGTTTACGGGCCAGTGATTTGCCGTTGAACTATTTTAGATTACTGCATGCAATGGAAAACGCAGCAATGAGAATGCAGTAAAGAATGCACGAAAGTCTTTAATTAAAATAGCTAAATTCATCGCAGCATCACGTCACCTGTATCTTCGAGAGTTCCTCGTAAGTTACCCAGTTCTGAAAATAAAAGCAGAAACGGCAATCGAGGCTTTGGGAGAATGTAGTGCTAATAACTCAGCACGCACCTTAGTGGGGAAAAAAGTGCAATCTGGGATCAAATGCTTGCGCGACTGCATCCCGGCGATAGAGTGGTTTTCCTGCCGCTGTGGGTGATAGGTATACCCGCATTGTCTTAAAAATGAGGAGGATAATACAAGACTGGTATGAGGCGCGAATTGGGCAGGATTGATTGGGGAATGTCACTCAAGGGGTTGACGGTGGATAGGCAATGGCAAACATTCAAAGACTGCATGGATGAACAACGGAATTTGTACATCCCAGTTTGGCATAAGAATAAAACAAAAAGGGTGACTCAACCGTGGCGAACAAGGGAAATTAGGGATAGCATAAGACCCAAGGAGAGGGCATATAAATTGGCCAGAAAAAGCGGTAGCCCTGAGGATTGGGAGCAGTTTAGGTTTCAACAAAGGAGGACAAAGGGATTAATTAAGAAGGGGAAAATAGAATATGAAAGTAAGCTTGCTGGGAACATAAAAACTTACTGTAAGAGCTTTTATAGATATGTAAAGAGAAAAAGATTAGTGAAATCAAGTGTAGGTCCCTTGCAGTCAGAAGCGGGGGAAGTTATAATGGGGAACAAAGAAATGGCAGCCCAATTAAATGCATATTTTGGTTCTGTCTTCACAAAGGAGGTCACAAATAACCTCCCAGAGATGTTGGAGAACATGCGGTCTGATGAAAGGGAGGAACTGAAAGAAATCAGTATTTGCAGGGAAATGGTGTTAGGGAAATTGACGGTATTGAAGGCCGATAAATCCCCAGGGCCTGATAATCTACATCCTAGGGTACTTAAGGAAGTGGCCCTAGAAATAGTAGATGCATTGCTGATCATCTTCCAACTTCGATGGAATCTGGAACTGTACCCATGGATTGGAGGGTAGCTAATGTTACCCCACTATTCAAAAAGGGTGGTAGAGAGAAAGTGGGGAATTACAGACCGGTAAGCCTGACATCGGTAGTGGGGAAAATGCTAGACTCCATTATAAAGGATGTAATAGCTGAGCATTTGAAAAAAAGTGACAGAATCGGACAAAGTCAACAAGGATTTACAAAAGGTAAATCGTGCTTGACTAATCTAATGGAATTTTTTGAGGATGTAACTGGGAAAATAGATAAGGAAGAACCAGTAGATGTGGTGTATTTGGACTTTCAAAAGGCTTTCGATAAGGTCCCGCATAAGAGATTAGCGGGTAAAGTTAAGGCACATGGGATTGGGGGCAAGGTATTGACTTGGATAGAGAACTGTTTGGCGGACAGAAAGCAGAGAGTAGGAATTAATGGGTCTTTTTTCCGAGTGGCAAGCAGTGACTAGTGGGGTACCGCAGGGATCGGTCCTTGGGCCCCAGCTATTCACAATATACATTAATGATCTAGATAAGGGAATTAAATGTAATATCTTCAAGTTTGCAGATGACACAAAGCTGGGTGGGAGTGTGTGCAGCGAGGAGGATAGCGAGAAACTCCAGGATGATCTGGACAGGTTGGGTGAGTGGGCAGAAGCGTGGCAGATGCAATATAACGTGGATAAGTGCGAGGTTATCCACTTTGGTGTGAAAAACAGAAAGGCAGACTATTATCTGAATGGCAATAGATTGGGAGAAGGGGAAGTGCAACGGGACCTGGGTGTCCTTGTGCACCAGTCGCAGAAAGTAAGCATGCAGGTGCAGCAGGCGGTGAAGAAGGCAAATTGTATGTTGGCCTTCATAGCGAAGTGGTTTGAGTATAGGAACAGGGATGTCCTGCTGCAGTTGTACAGGGCCTTGGTGAGACCACACCTTGAGTACTGTGTGCAGTTTTGGTCGCCTTATCTGATGAAGGATGTTCTTGCCATGGAAGGAGTTCAGCGAAGATTCACAAGGCTGATACCTGGGATGGCAGGAATGACATATGAGGAGAGATTGGGTCGATTGGGCTTATTCTCACTGGAGTATAGAAGAATGAGAGGGGATCTCATCGAAACATATAAAATTCTGACAGGTCTGGACAAACTAGATGCAGGAAGAATGTTCCCGATGGCCGGAGAGTCCAGAACCAGGGGTCATAATCTACGGATAACGGGTAAACCATTTAGGACAGAAATGAGGAAGAATTTCTTCACCCAGAGCGTGGTGAACCTGTGGAATTCTCTACCACAGAAGGTAGTTGAGGCGAAGTCATTAAATATATTCAAGGATGAGTTAGATATATTTCTTAAAGCTAAAGGTATCAAGGGATATGGGGAGAAGGCAGGTACAGGGTACTGAGTTTAGATGATCAGCCATGATCTTATCGAATGGCGGAGCAGGCTCGAGGGGCCGAATGGCCTACTCCTGCTCCTATCTTCTATGTTTTTATGTTTCTATGACTACAGGAAGACATACAGTGCTGCAAACTCAACAGGTAAGGCAGCATCGAGGAGCGAGATACAGAGTCAAGTTTTCTCTCCTTTCACGATCATTCCTTTTTTCATTCAATCTCTCCTACCTTCCATCCAATCACATACATTCCCATTGTTCTTTCTTCCCCTCCTCGCAGCCCCTGCTTAAAAATCTCTCCTCGCTGACATTTTCCATTTCTGACGAAGGGTTCGACCCGAAACGTTGATTATGTCTCTCTCTCCTCGATGCTGCCTGACCTTCTGAGTGTTTCCAGTACTTGCTGCTGTTATTTCAGATTTCCAGCATCCGCCGTATTTTGCTATTGTGTTCAGGAAGACATCGACAGACTGAGGAAACGATCAAACAAACAGCAGATGAAATTTAACACAGAGAATTGTGAAGTGATTCAATTTGGCAGAAAGAATGAGAAGAGGGAATTAAACTAAAAGGTCCAATTTTCAAACGAGTGCTGGAACAGAGAGACCTGGGGTGTAGGAATACAAATTTTTAAACGGGGCAGGTCTTGCTAAAGTTTGATCTCCATAATTCTCCATAATACTCCCAGCTGGAATATTGTGGCCAATTATGGAGACCAAATTTGAGGAAGAATGTCAAGCCCATAGAAAGAGATCAGAGGAAAGTTCATGTCTCAGTGGGTGGCAATCTCGCCTCTGAGTCACAAGTTCTATGATTCGAGCCCCACTCCAGAGACTTGTGAAACAAAATCTAGGTCTTTACTGCACTGACGGATACAGTCGATAAGGAGGCCTTTGGGCACATCTTTCCTGTGCCGAGTTTTTGGTAGAGATATCCAAATAATCTCGCTCCCATGCGCTTATCCCATAACTCCATATTATTGTTGATTCCAAGTATTTATCGAATTCTCTTTTTAATTTTACTACTAAATCTGCTTCCAGCGACCTACAACTCACTGTGTTTTTTTTTCCTTATGTCGCCTCTGCTTCTGTTGCCGATCACATTAAACCTGTTACCTATGGTTATCGACCCTTCTGCCATTGAAAACAGTCTCTCAAAAAAATCTTGCCCCACAAAGAGAAATCGTTGCCGTCCAAATTTCAAAGTATATCGAACGACGCAAATCATTTCATTTCTGCTTCGAGGTGCCCCTGACTTAGACTGGGAGGCGGTGGAAAGGGGAAGATTCCGAGGGAAATCAGCCATATGTAAAAAAAGTTATGATTTACATAGAAACATAGAAGATAGGAGCAGGAGTAGGCCATTCGGCCCCTAGAGCCAACTCCGCCATTAAATGCGATCATGGCTGATCATCCACATTCAGACCCCTGTCCTTGCTTTCTTCCCATATCCTTTGATCCCTTTAGCCTTAAGAAATATATCCAACTCCTTCTTGAATATATTTAATGAATTGGCCTCTACTGCCCTCTGTGGTTGAGAATTACACAGTTTCACCACACTCTGGGTGAAGAAATTCCTCCTCATTTCTGTCCTAAATGGCTTACCCCTTATCCTTAGACTGTGACCCCTGGTTCTGGACTCTCCGACCATCGGCAACATCCTTCCTGCATCTAATCTCTCAAGTCCTTTCAGAATTTTATAAGTTTCAATGAGATATCTCCCCTCATTCTTCTAAACTCCAGCGAGTCTAAGCCCAATCGACCCAATCTCTCCTCATACGTCATTCCTGCTTCGATCAAGTGACTAAAAAACTGAGAAGAAGAAGAAAATCTCTGAACTTCAGGCAAATCCTGATGAGGAGCAAAAATGGAACAGCCCGTCGGAACGAAAAAAACAAAAGAATCTGTGTTGAATTCAATCACCGTCACTCGTTTACCTTTTCCTTCCGTGGTCAACTTCATTTCTAATAGGACATAAATTGAAGTTTAGGAGCACAGCAACATAGGGACGAAGGAACAGGATTTATCCATTTTTCTGCTGGAACCTTTTCCACGTTCAAATTAGACACTGGCTGATCCGTATATTAAGTTCATCTGAGCTTCTTGGTTCTGTAACCCTTACTGCCCTTACATGACCAAAAATGATCAATGTCAGTTTCCAATAGTCAACTGGAATAGCCACAACAGTTTTTTTGGAGGGTGGGTGACAGAGCCGGATTTACACTTCCCTTTTGCGGGAGAAAGTGTATCCTGACATTATCCCTGAACGGCCCATTTTACGTAATCCGCCTTTGTTCTGGACGCCCGCACCAGAAAATGCAGAGGCAATAGTCTCGCTCTATCTCTCTACCTAGGAACACCATTAATCATGTTAAGCAGCTCAATTTTCTTAAAAAGCAACAGGAAATTCTGGAAAAACTCAGCCGGCCAGGCAGCATCCGTGGAGCGAGAAACAGAGTTAACGTTTCAGGTCTGTGACCCTTCATCAGAAATTGAAAAGGTTAGAGATGTAACAGATGTCAAGCAGGTGCAGAGACAGGGAGATGGATGAGTGGGAATGAAGGAATTGAAGGAACAGTCAGTGCTCGGGTAGGAGGCAGGCGAGATAAAATTTTGCAAATTGGGGATGGCGGAATCATCAACAGCCGCCTGAAAATTGGGGGCAGGAGTTATAGAATGAAATTGTTGTACTTAATGTTGAGTCCAGAGGGCTGTAAAGTGCCTAATCGAAAGATGAGGTGCTGGTCCTCGAGCTTACATTGAGCGTCATTGAAACTGTGTAAGAGGCCGAGGACAGAGAGGTCAGAGTGGGAGTGGTCCGGAGAATGAAAGCGATAGGCGACCGGAAGATAGGGGTCTCCCTTACGGTGTGAACGGAGCTGTTCTACAAAGCGATCGCCCAATCTGCGTTTGGTCTCCCCAATGCAGAGGATATCGCATCTTGTGCAGCGAATACAGTATGCTAAATTGCAAGAAGTACAAGTAAATCGCTGTTTCACCTGGAAGGGCTGTTTATGGCCCTGTACAGTGGCAAGGGAGGAGTTAAAGGGCCAGGTGTTGCATCTCCTGTGCTTGCACGGGAAAGTGCCGGGTGAATCTGCCATTCCCATTTGCATCATTTAATCTCTCCTGCCTCCTACCCTATCAGAGACTGTTCCTTGAATTCCTTCCTCCCCTCCCCTCCTTTCCCTGTCTCTGCACCTGCTTAAAATCTTTTACATCTGTAACCTTTTTCCAGTTCTGATGAAGGGTCACAGACCTGAAACGGTAACTCTGTTTCTCTCTACACGGATGCTGCCTGGCTTGCTGAATGCTTCCACTATTTTCTGTTGTAATTTCAGATTTCCAGCTACCGCAGTATTTTTGCTATTTTATTAGAGATCAATATTCTTGCTGTGCTTCTATATTCACGGTTATATAAGCCTGGTCTATGTAACCGTTCCTCATAGTTTTACCCTTCATCTCCATTATCATTCTGATCAATCTCCGGTGCATCCCTTCCAAAGCGAATATATACTTCACGAGGAACGCTGATCCACAACATAAAAAACAATATTCACAACAAAATCAATATCAAGCTCCTCTTAGAAGGTCATATAGTTTTCTCCTGAGGAATCTTCTGCAGCGTTTCTATGCAGGTGATTGGCGAAGAGCTTGAATCGGCGGCAATTCGGAGTACCTTGAGAAATGTTGACTTTGATCTATTCAGTAAAAGGTGCATTCAAGTGTTCTATTCATTTATTACATGTAACAATTATTTCAGCGCTGATATCTGTCGGCCTGATAGAAATTGGTCTTCGACTCGCTGGAGTTCAGAACAATGAGAGGGCATCTCATTGAAACTTATAAAATTCTGACAGGACAGGACAAACTAGATGCAGGAAGGATGCTCCCGATGGTCGGGGAGTCCAGAACTAGCGGTCACAGTCTAAGGATAAGGGGTAAGCCATTTCGGACAGAAATGAAGAGGAATATCTTCACCCAGAATGTGGTGGACCGGTGGAATTCTCTACCACAGAAGGCAGTAGAGGCCAATTCATTAAATATATTCAAGAAGGAGTTGGATATATTTCTTAAGGCTAAAGGGCTCAAGGGATATGGGGAGAAAGCAGGAAAAGGGTACAGAATTTGGATGATCAACCAGGATCGCATTGAATGGCGGAGCAGGCTAGAGGGGCCGAATGGCTTACTCCTGCTCATATCTTCTATGATTCTATGATTCTAGTATCGGAATCGGCAACGCTTTTGGTGTACGCTAATGAGTTGCATTGAATTCCACGGAGCTGAAAATCGGGCGGGTTTTATAACTGCTATCCGATGCGACATGCGACATGCACAGCTTTGCGCCCCCGTCAGGTGCCAATGTCACCCCTCAGTGACGCCACAGGGAAGAAGAGATAGAAACATTACTGCGACAAATAAATGTGCCAATCTTCGCGATACAAAGCGAAAAGTAACCGGGATCCTTTCCTTACTCACCGCAATCTTGGTAATTCTTCCTTAGCTTTTCCAGTTCTAGAGGGGGGGGAACCAAAATGGACGCTTAATGTTAACTGGAGAGACAAGGGTAATCGATGGCTGGGTTCGCTGCAACCGGGGAGATAGGGGTATATAATCACCTTTGGTGGAAGCTCAAAACGGGAGCTTTATAATCTGGTATACACTCCCCGCCAGATCTTCAGTCCGTTGATTTGAACAGAATTAAATATCAATTGGAAATTATAACAGGCTGCTAATGCCGTACCGCCCGTTTAGCGCTACCGCCGTCTTGAGTGTGCGGTCTCCATGAAAGAGACATCCAGTTAGTTCCATATATCACTGCAATTTTTTAGTTTTGAAGTATTTATCTAATTTCCTCTGGAAATGTACTATTGAATCGCCTTCCACCGCCATTCAGGCTCTTCATTCCAGATCATAACAACTCGCTGACTAAAAGAAACCCTCCTCATCCTCCTGTTGGCAGTTATCGTATATCTGTGTACTTTGGTTACCGACCCTTCCGACAGTAAATGGATTAAACAGTTTCTCCCTGTGCAATTGTCAAAACCCCTGTTAATTTTGTACATGTCTACTAAGTCACCCTTTAAATGGATCTGCTCTTAGGAGAACAATCGCAGCTTGTCTCGTCGTTCCACCCAAGTGCCACCCTCGTCCCTGATACCATTCCAGTAAATCTCCTCTGCATCCTCTTCAGGGCCTTGCCGTCCTACTGAATGTGTGGTGCTAAGAAATGGGCACAGTGCTCCAACTGAGGCCTACCCAGTCATTTATAAAATTGTATCATAACTCCCTTAGTTTTCTACTCTATGCCACTGTTCATACTCCCCATGCACTGAAGAAAGAGGTGCAGTCGAAAATTCAAATAATAGAAGAAGACAAATTAGTTTCTGCACTACCTTTAAGAATAATGGCCCATAATTTCCAATAGGGGGCTTGCCGATAGGGGACTTCCTGCGAGCTGATGCCTCCCATCGGGAAGAAATCTAGGCTCTTACCTGAGGGCTCCCGAGGACTGCACATTCCCGATCCTGGGCCTCTCCTGGTGCGCGCGCGCAGATGCCCAGCTGTCCCAGGGCTGCCGGCGGTTCGCAAGCGTCCCTGGGATCACGTGGGCCAGGCCAGCCAATGGGAGAAGGGAATTCCCCTTTTACTTTTGCAGGTCGACCTGTCAAAAGTCCGAAATGGGAAAACTGATAAAAGATATCAAAAAATAAAACAATAAAAAAAAAATTCACGTTTTTAAAATAAGTTAACATTACGTTCAACTAAATATTTTAAACATAAATTTAATTTTTTGAAAACATTAATTGAAGTGTTTTAACGGGGCTAAAAATTTACTTACCGTTTAAAAAAAAAAAAAAAAAATGAGTGAATATAATTATTTCTTCTACCTTTTTAAACTCTTATGCTCGTAAAAGCAAGTCTTAAGCCTGCTTTTAAAAGGCGTAAGGTTTTTAATGGATTTCAGCGGGTGGAGGTTCTGCAGAAAGCAGAAATCTCAACGCGCAGAGGCCCTTCTCCAGGGCAGGCGTCCGATCTGTCAAGAGGATTCTTCACAGATCGGAAGTGCCGGTTTTCAGCGCAGGCGCTTTCGCATGCCTGAAACGGGCACTTGCGCGTCCCCTACGGGTGTGTAGACAGATCGTACACACCCGCAGGGATCGGGAAATACGGTCAATTGTGCATTAGCCGGGCAATAACATATCAGGGAAATGAGTCACACGGATAAGATGCAATGTGGAAGTGCAGTAACAAAGGGCAAAGTGAAAGATTTTGCATGTAATGTGGATTGTAATTATGGGAACAAGTGGCGAAAGATAACTTCATCACCTCTGTCCTTCTTGCCCAGTTCCACTTCTGTTGGCAACATGAATGGATTAATCGATCAGATTAGCTATGCTATTGATTACAGAAGCATGTCCGCCCTTTGCTGGAGAGTCATATCACATTCTGTCCTGACATCAATTTAATCCAATTTTCAACCGCGTTTGTTTATCACCAATTGGGTGATAGATTAACATATAATTACAAGTTGCGCCGTAGGTTAACCAGGACATATCATTGCACACGAAGCACTGGTGCTGATGTGTGGTTGGCTAGAACTGAAAAGCACGAAGTTTATGCTGAAATTGTTTAGAACCTTGTTTAGTCCACACTAATAACGCTGTGCACATTTCTGTTCTCCATATTAGCAGAATAGAAGAAGAATATTGAGACACTGGAGGAGGTGCAAAAACATCTACGACGTTCCTACTGTAACTGAGCGTTTACATGCATAACGGAAGTCCTAATAGGCTTTAGCTCATTTCTCAGTAAATCAAAAGGCTGAGCCGTGAACTAAGATATGTATTTATATTAATGAAGCGTATTGATAGGGTAGATGTAGAAAAGATGATTCAGATTGTGTGGAGTCCAGTACTAGCAGTCATGAATATCCTTCACCTTCTTCTTCTTCTTAAGATGTGGAGATGCCGGTGTTGGACCGGGGTGGACAAATGTGAGAAGTCGCACAACACCTGGTTATAGTCCAACAGCTTTATTTGAAATCACAAGCTTTCGGAGCACTGCTCCTTCATCAGGTGAAGTGAAGAGATGCATATAGGCACAGCATATATAGTCAGAGAACACTGCCAGATGATTACAGTTAATCTTTCTAACTGCCCTTTATCACACCTCGGCAGAGAGATAATCATGGCAATCAAAGGTGTGGATGGTGTCCGAGGTGTGATAAAGGGCAGTTAGAAAGATTAAGTGTAATCATCTGGCAGTGGTCTCTGCCTATATATGCTGTGTCTATATGCACCTACTCACTTCAACTGACGAAGGAGCAGCGGTCCGAAAGCTTGTGATTTCAAATATAACTGATGGACTATAACCTGGTGTTGTGTGACTTCTCACATTCTTCTTCTTAGGCAATCCCTCGGAACCGAGGATGACTTGCTTCCACATTAAAAATGAGTTTGCAGTTGAATGAAAAGTCCAATGCGGGACCTACAGTCTCTGTCACAGGTGGGGCAGACGGTGATTGAAGGGGCGGGTGGGTTGGGTTCTTGGGTTGACGTGCGCTCCTTGCGCTTCCGCTTGCTCCCGGCGAAGAGACTGGAGGTGCTCGGCGCCTTCCCGGATGCTTCTCCACCACTTTGTGCGGTCTTGGGCCAGGGATTCCCAGGTATCGGTGGGGATGTGGCACTTGTTCAAGGAGGCTTTGAGGGTGTCCTTGAAGCGCTTCCTCTGCCCACCTGGGGCTCTCTTGCCGTGCCGGAGCTCCAAGTACAGCGCTTGTTTTGGGAGTCTCGTATCGGGCATGCGGACAATGTGACCCGTGCATCGGAGCTGATCGAGCGTGGTCAAAGCTTCGATGCTGGGGATGTTTGCCTGAGCGAGAACACTGACGTTGGATATAAGGTGGCCATTAATAAATCCTATAAAGTACTCAGGAGAAACTTTTTCCCTGAGTTTGGCAATGGTCTTGTACTCGCTACCGCAAGGTATAGTTGAGGCGACTGGCGTATATACCTGAAGATTGATGCCGAACTGTTATTAGTTAAGGGGAAGCAATATAAGTACATTAGATAGAAAGGAACAGAAGGATATGCTAAAAGTGACTGGTGAAAATGCTGGGAGGAGGCTGTTGTGGAGCATAAACTTCGGTCTAGATCATTCGGGCCGAATGGTCAGTTCCTGCGCTGCAAATTCTATGCAATTAAATGCAATCCAGTTTCACTCATAGGATGTGGAACCGGCCCAAACACGGTCAGTCTGGTTACAGTAAGCGCTGCACAGTATAGGGAAACACACAGTGGTAAGTTCTGATTCCGAAACAGAAATGTACAGATTTCTTTGGCCCGGAAATTCGTCTCGGGCAGTGGCGCAAAACGAACGTTAGCCGATCAGTTTCTTTTTTGCTCAGCGCCTGATATTCAGTTTCAATGATTGCATATCGCCCGTTATGCGCAACCGCCCGAGGCAACTTTCGAGGTGAAATCGGACTTGGGCTGCGGGTAGGTAATACCGGTGCAATCGGTTTTGGCGCTCGTTGCAGGCAAGCGCGACTTATGCAATACTGCCTGTTTTTCTCCCCACCCACGTGCAATTTTACCGCCGTTGATCCTATTTTCCAACTACACAAACAGCGAAGTGAAACAGCTTTGAAAATCCTCTTTTCCACGGGGTAATGATGCCGGATTCAATGAGCATGCGACGTGTGGAAGGAAGCGGGAACTACGAGCTGGGTGAGCCCTCTTAAAATGAACAATGGACTCAATCGTTTCCACTCACCTTGATCACTGATATCGTCTTTTAGTTTCCGTAGCTCTACAAATCAATCACAGAAGAGAATCCTTGATGTGATGTGGACCATTAACAGCAGGGGGAGCAGCGAAAATGATCTAGCAGTAAGAGAAGACAACCGATTTCTGGACATTTGGAAGTATGCATCGATACAAAATCCGTGGATGGATTATTGGATTCAGAAAGATCAGTAGTATGGCAACCTCGAAGACGAAGCTCAAAATTCGTCGGATGCAAGCGCTGAAAAGGATATGAAATCGGCCACCCGTTGTACGGCCGGCGCCATATTCAGTTGTATTGCAGTCAATGGAACTGAACATTGGGTGAGGTGTATACGGGGCAGCAGGTAAGCTAGCACCCATTTTGCACGACCGCCCGATTCGGCTGTCTGCCACTTGGTGTATCGTTCCGTGCTGAACCTGCAACAAGGATACTGGCGGATTACAGGCTGTGCATCAGGAGGCCAACCCCATTCATCGCTGGTTGCAAATACATGCAATTCAGGAGAGGATGATTCGTCAGGGGGATCTTAAACCGAGGGAGAGTATGCTTTGAAAAAATAATATTTAAACCTGATTCATTATTAAGGCTACAGCGGAAGTTTAACCAAAACTTACTGATTGTTATCGAAACAGACGTCCTTTGACTAGGGGGCAGAAATTCTCCTGGGCAGTCGGACTAAATGAGTGGTATCACATCGGCCACTCTGCCTGATATTCAGTTCCTTTGTCTTCAAGGTGGTGGATTGAAGCCTCACTCCAGAAACTTGAGGCCATAGTCCAGGCGGGCACTCCCAGTGCCAGTACTGAGGGAGTGCTGCATGGTCGGAAGTGCCGTCTGTCGGATGAGACGTTCAATCGCCGCCCCCGTCTGCCCTCTCAGGTGGACGCAGTAGAACACAAGGCCACTATTTTGAAGAAGTGCAGATGAGTTATCCCCGGTGTCCCTGGTCAATATTTAACGCTCAAGCAACAACACTGAAAAGGATTACTTGGCCATTATCACATTGCTGTTTGTGGGAGCTTGCTGTGCGCCAATTGCTAGCCACATTTCCTACATTACAATAGTGATTCCTCTTCAAAAAGTACGTCATTGGGTGTAAAGCGCATTGGAACGACGCCTTGAGGTAAAGAAAGACGTTATAGAAATGCATCAGAGTCTTTGCTTCTTTCATCCTTTCATTATTTCCTTCTTGCCGAGAGCATGGGTAAACAGCAGGATGTCGGGCGGGGTGTATAGCAAGCGACTGATACGACACTGCTCGCTTCCCCCTACAATCCAGGAGGATTTATACCCAGTTGAATAGACCAGAGGGGTGGGGGGATGATCAGAAAAGATGCCTGATTTTCATTAGAAAATAACTGCTTCTCTGGTTGAGGAAGGATACCTAATACTCCAACCTTGTTTGACCTCAACTTGACTCATGTCCCACATGATTGAGTAGCAAATCAGTTCTGGCGATATGACTAATTGGCGGTATAGAATCAGCGTCTGTCCCGTGCCCCGCCCTCCATTCAGTCAATGGAACCGTATAATGGGCAAGCATATATCAGGTAGTCCAGTTCATGCTGCCGCTAAAGACGCATTTCTATCGCCAAGTGCTTGAATCTGATTCCTAAAAAATCGTCTCGGGCAGTGGCGATGAACGAGCCATAACTGTTCGGCCGCCCGTTGTACGAAGCGCCTGATATTCACTTTCATTGACAGCAATGAGACGGAATATCAGTCGCTGCCTATAAACGGGCGGGAGGTCCGATACCGTCCGCTTTGCGCCACCGCAGGAGCCGAAATTCTCGGCCACAATGTCTCCGGAGTCTTTAAGGACAAGTATATTGGATGTCAAATTCGTCCAACCAAACGTCTGCACAAAGAAAACTCAGCATTGTTGAAATTGCGAAGAATAAAACATGATCCCATCAATAAATGGACTATAATAAAGATTGACTGACTTTTAGAAGGGGAATAAAATCGAACACATCTAAAACGGCCATTTCTAACCTAATTATTGAAAGACTGAAGAAAACCCTCTGAATGTGAGGACAAATCTACAAAGAAGCAAAGAAGTAGCAGAAAGTACAAATGAAATACAATGGAAATGACATCACTTAAATTTGAACCAATTCACGGCTTTACCTTTGCTTTCCTTGTTCAAGTTTTCTTCTGCAGGCATTAAGAATTAGAGTTTGGATCAATATAATCCATGCAGGAATACATTCACTCACCCCTCATTAACTCTGTAATCTCCACCAGCCCCACAACCCCCCCCCCCCCCCGAGATATCTGCGCTTCTCTAATTCCGCCCTCTTGAGATATCCTGATTTGAATCGCCTAACCATTGGTGGGCGTGCCTTCTATTGCCGAGGCCCCAAGCTCTGGAATTTCCTGCCTAAACCACTCCACCTCGCTACCTCTTTTACCTCCTTTAAGACGCTCCTCAAAGCCGATCTCTTAGACCAAGCACTTGGTCACCTGCCCTGATTTCTCCGTATGTGGCTCCATGTCAATTATTTTGTCTTATAATAATCCTGCGAAGTGCCTGCGAAAGTTTTATTGACTTAAAGGCGCTTTATAAATGTAAGTTGTTGTTTGAGTGGTAGAGCCAAATGGGCGAGAACGAATTGCTCCTCTATTAATCTCCACGGCTGATATTCAGCTCCAGTGACTGCAATGGAATCGACTATAATGTGGGGCATATAGAAACATAGAAACATAGAAGATAGGAGCAGGAGTAGGCCATTCGGCCCCTCGAGCCTGCTCCGCCATTCAATGAGATCATGGCTGATCATCCAAATGCGATACCCTGTCACTGCCTTTTCCCCATATCCCTTGATCCCTTCAGCCTTAAGAAATATATCTAACTCCTCCTTGAATATATTTAATGAATTGGCCTCCACTGCCTTCTGTGGTGGAGAATTCCACAGGTTCACCACTCTCTGGGTGAAGAAATTCCTCCTCATCTCTGTCCTAAATGGCTTACCCCTTATCTTTAGACTGTGAACCCTGGTTCTGCACTCCCCGACCACCGGGAACATCCTTCCTGCATCTAGTCTGTCTAGTCCTGTTAGAATTTTATAAGTTTCAATGAGGACCCCTCTCATTTTTCTAAACTCCAGCGAGTATAAACCCAATCGACCTAATCTCTCCTCATACGTTAATCCTGTCATCCCAGGTATCAGCCTTGTGAATCTTCCCTGCACTCCCTCCATGGCAAGAACATCCTTCCTCAGATATAACAGGCTGCAAATGCAATACTCTCCGCTAATCGGCACAAACAATGAGGAATTTATACCGCAAAAATGTTTCTAGCTTTGATATTTCTGCCCCATAACTATCGATTTCACGGAATAATAAGCGATGGAAAGAGATCTGCAAATCCTCCCAACACTGTAACGGCGATTTGCTTCCTGAGGCAGAGGCAAGTGTCACAGTTGGATAAATGAATGAGCTGGTCCATTCGGTTTCAAAAAAGCACAATGCACCCGATCCACTTCCACTCACCACAGTCCTGAAGAGTCTTCCTCAGTTTCTCTAATTCTGGCGGGACAATGAGAGAGAGAGGTTATTTGGAGGGATGGCTTGGAAGGTTGTGAAATAGTTCAAGGAAAATCTACTGGGCGGTATTCTTGTGAAATTGGACCTGGGCGGGTCGCAAAACAGGCAGAATTACATATGGCGCCCATGCTAGGAAAGGCTCGAAATTGAATTTCATTGAAGTCAACGGGAACTGACTATCGGATGGGATGTATAACGGGCTGATACGCTCGTTTTGTATCTAATTTCAGCCCATGTGTATCAGTAGGCGAGGATGTCAGCGAATCTTTCGATTTAAAGTGAGACAGATCAAGAGCAAAATGCGGGGGTATAATCAGGTTTCTTTGATAACCTCAAAATAGGATAAGGTGTATCATAACTTAAGAGTTTATGAGGGAGAGGACTTCCTAACATTGATAAGTCGTATCTTTAATTCCGGCTGTGTAAGGGAGTGAGATACTGCAAACATGGATTAAGAGGTATTGTATATCATAGCTTTGCAAGTAAGTGCTATTCTCGCAGTGGTTCAGTGGTTAGCAGTCTCGCCTTTGAGTCAGAAGGTTGTGGGTTGCAAGATCTGAGGGAGCGCTGCACTGTTTGTCGAGAAGTTAAACCTGCCCTCTATGGTGGATGTCACAAATCCCCTGGCACTCTTTTAAAGAAGAGCAAGGGAGTTATCTCCGGTGTCCTGATCAATATTTCTCCCTCATACAACATCAGTAAAACATATTATCGTGTCAATCCGTCATTGTTGTTTGTGGGAGCTTGTTGTGCGCAACTGACTGCCGCGTTTCCTACACTTCAATAAAATGACATTAAAGCACTTTGGGATGTTATGCAAGGCGCGAAATTAATAAAAAGCCTTTCTTTTATTCCAACAAGGAGTAAGGCATTACGTAACTCACAGCTGTGTGTGGGATTGATAGCTCTCAAACTTGGAGTAAAGGGTGTGGTAAATCAGGGCT
The DNA here is from genome assembly GCA_030390025.1 of Squalus acanthias. Taxonomy (NCBI): domain Eukaryota; kingdom Metazoa; phylum Chordata; class Chondrichthyes; order Squaliformes; family Squalidae; genus Squalus; species Squalus acanthias. Next base: position 10,083,437 of record CM059453.1, read on the forward strand.
CTGTTTAATCCCTTTATTCTAGGTATTCTGTTGAATTTGCACTGCACACCCTCCAAGGCCACTATTCCTTCTATGCACTGTTCAGAACTCAACACAGTACTCTTAAATGGGTCTAACTAGAGGTTTATCCACATGTAATAAAATGTCCAACCATTTGTATTGCACCCCTTGTGATCAGCCTTTTAAATTATTTGTTTTACTTCCCCACTAGATGGCGATGAAGTCGACCATTGCAAGAAAGGCGAAAGATAACCACATTTCTGCTAGACCGAGTAAGTAGCGATGAGTATTTCAGGGACCTTGCTATCTAGGAAATTCAACCACATCAGTAAACTGAGTTTTATGTGGAGAAATCCATAGGGCTGATTGAAAACTGTTGGATTAGAGGCTAAATCTTATAATGTGGAACAAAAGAAATCAAAGGCGATGGAGAAGGAACATTTGTTCATTAACCAGAAACATATTAAATCTCAAACCTTTGTCTTTCTTTCCGAATGCTTGTTCTAATGGAATGACAGAAATTCATTATGTTATCTATGATATTTAACTGTAGGACTTTCTCCTGCTACCGTTCAGGTCTTGAGAATTACAAATAAGTATAACAATGAGAGATAAGTTTGTTATTAATAAAATCAACTTTATTCACACTACAGTTTTATTATTCATGCGTACGTAGAAGCACCCTGGCAATGTAAATGCTCACAGTTTGCAAATTTGCAGACGACACTAAACTAGGAGGGGGGGTGGGCTCAGAGGAGGAGACCAGGAAGCTCCAGAGCGATTTGGACAGACTGGGTGATTGGGCGGATAAATGGCAGATGCACTATAATGTGGACAAGTGCGAAGTTATCCACCTTGGGTGCAGGAACGGGAGGGCAAATTATTATTTAAATGGCAATACATTGGGAGAGGGGGAAGTACAGAGAGACCTGGGTGTTCTTGTACACCAGTCACTGAAGGCGAGCATGCAGGTGCAACAGGGGTCAAGAAGGCAAACGGTATGCTGGCCTTCATAGCAAAAGGGTTGGAATACAGGAACAGGGATACCTTGCTGCAGCTGTACAGGGCACTGGTGAGACCACACCTCGAGTACTGTGTACAGTTTTGGTCGCCTCATCTGAGGAAAGATGTTCTTGCCATGGAGGGGGTGCAGCGGCGATTCACCAGGCTGATACCAGGAATGGCGGGATTGACCTATGAGGAGAGACTATGTAGTTTAGGGATGTACACACTGGAGTTTAGAAGATTGAGAGGGGACCTCATAGAAGTGTATAAAATTCTGACAGGTCTAGACAGACTAGATGCAGAAGGAATGTTTCCCTTGGCGGGTGAGAACAGAACTAGAGGACATAATTTAAGGATAAGGGCTAAACCATTTATGACAGAAATGAGGGGGAATTTCTTCACTCAGAGGGTGGTGAACCTGTGGAACTCATTGCCACAGAGGGCAGTGTACGGCAGCTCATTAAATATATTTAAGAGGGAATTAGATATATTTCTACAGGCAAAAGGGGTTAAGGGTTACGGAGAGAAGGCGGGGACGGGATACTGAATTGGAGGATCAGCCATGATCTCATTAAATGGCGGAGCAGGCTCGAAGGGCCGGATGGCCTACTCCTGCTCCTATCTTCTATGTATCTATGTATGTATTAATTTATGCATACATGAAAGTACCCACGGCAATGTATTTGCCCACAGTTTATTAATTCATGCATACACGATAGTACCTTCCGGCAATGTATGTGCCTACAATTTACTCCAGCAATTTATATGACCTACAGTTTTGCACATGAAAGTACTCCCAGCAATGTATATACCCGACAGTTTATTAATAAGTCAAATGTACATAAAAATACCCCAGCAATACATATGCCCTATGTCCGACTTTCATACATATACTCCTCCTCTTGTGATCAGTCGGAATCAGTGGTAGGCATCAAAAGTCGTCTGGCCATTCAAAACAGCTTTCTTTGTCCTGAACTTTTCCACTGATGCTGTTCCATTTATAGTGTCCTCTGAATGGTTCCCCTCGTATTTCTTCAGCTGCCTCCTTCTGATCGGTCACTTTCACTCCCAACCTTCCCTGATTGCTGTTCCTTCTGCATGATACTCTCATGTCCCTGTGTTGTGTGTGGGGCGCGGGACTTCCTCTTTATCCTGTTTCCCCTCCCTGACCATGTCGTCTTACAAACAAAGGACCACTTCTGACGTTAACCATTTTGAATCCATACAAACAAAGGATCACACACTGACCACCTCAATTTTGAATCCGTCCGTTATCATCTCACAATTCGTTCGCCATTTCGATCTCCACACGGCAGCAGCGGTTTTATTACGTTTATAGCAGCTTTCATAACATAAGTTTTGTCATCTTCTTGTTCAAATGTCATATTACTTTGTTTCCTACATGTTATTTCGAACTATTCTAAGTGATAGAATGTCAATTATAGGAAATTATGCTTAAAACTTATGAATACTTGGTACA